>CM075005.1:1856333-1893227 GCA_037576675.1 Pangasius sanitwongsei | reverse complement strand
CCTCCTTCACTGTGAGTGACACGTACAGAGGCCACGCCTCCTTCACTATGAGTGACACGTCCAGAGGCCACGCCTCCATCACTGTGAGTGACAGGCACAGAGGCCACGCCTCCTTCACTGTGACTGATAGGTACAGAGGCCACGCCTCCTTCATTGTGAGTGACATACAGAGGCCACGCCTGCCTTTATTCTTGTAAGTACAAAAGTTTGTGCCCCCATAGAAAAAAAAAAGTATCATTTATTACAAGGTATTTAGTGTATTAGCTTCACTGATGCCCCTTTATTATCATAAGCACAAACGTTCAAATAGCGTATGTTAATAGTAAAATAACCAAAATGACTCCTGTTCAAAAGTTTGTGCCCCCTTCCTGAATGTTATTCTTTAATAACTTGAAGGATTTAATAACCGCCTCCAGCCTCATGCATATCCTCTGAGCAGCTTGTGGATCGTTTCTTATTACAAAAATATCTTACACTTCATTTCTAACTCTGTCTGAGGTCTGCTTTCATCTGGAGATAGAAATAAGCTGTGGTCAGAGAACAGTTCACGATTCTCAAGAGCCCAGCAGTGTCAGTGTGGTGATCCTGGGATTTAAGCTCTCAGGCTCCTGAATCTTCCGATCAGCAGCCCAGAACCTTAACCACTTAATGTCTGAACCGAGGCCTGGGTGTGAAGTAAAGCTTGTTATAATCGTTCCAGACCCGACTGTTCTAAGGTGGAAAAAGAGCAGAACGGTTCCACATGGCGCCAAACCATGAAGGACGTTCTAATTGCTTTGACACGTGGTCATGGGAACTCAGGAGCTCTCCTCTCTGTGGTTCTCTTTCTCTCTGAACAGAAGCGCCCGTGGTCCTGTTTAACCCAAACCGGCAGAGAGCGACACTAAGGCATCGCCTCCCCCGGAGGAACAGGACCGGCCTCATGAACACACACATACACACACGTACTCACACGTCTCACACACCTTCAGACGCCCTTCAATGAGGTCAGAGTGCAGCTCACCTCCATCAGCTCCATCCCAATCCCATATAAATGTATGCATTCGCTATAATGATACTTAAGATGCTAATGGCGCACTGTCCCACAGCTATGTGTGTCCTTACTGCATAGACCATCCGTATAACGCGTGTGTGTGTGGGTGTGTGTGTCAATACATTTGGCTGGTTTCTAATACTCTTATTTATGTAGTAAACAAATGCCCCATCCTCTCATATACACATATTTTTATAAACATTTTTTTTTTGGCATTTTGGGTCGTATGTGGGGGTTTTGTGTGTGTGCGCACATGCATGTGTGTGTGCGTGTGTTTGTCTCCTAGGGATTTTCACACAAGTTAAGAACTGTGTTTATTGCTTATTGCTGTGTCAGTGAGTCATTTCAACACACACCTTTCTGAAGCTCTCCAGCAAGTCAACACGGTCATTGTTAATCAAGCGTGTGTGTGTGTGTGTGTTTTTAATGGCTGACTGTGGAAGATGAGTGTGCAGTGTGATTTGGCACTTTTGTCTTAGACTAGTGGCCTGCTTGTTTGTAGACATTAGACTTTGTGCAAGAACACACACACACTCAGAGAGAGAGAGAGAGAGAGAGAGAGAGAGAGAGCTATCGTGGCTTAAACAGTGTGACTCTCAGTTGGATCATGTTGTACAGAGATGTGACAGATATGGATGGAGAAAAAGATAGAGAGACAGACATAGAGACAGAAAGAGAGAAGGAGACGGAGACAAACTGAGAGATAGACTGAGTGAGAGAGAGAGAGAGTGTGTGTGTGAGAGACAGAGAGAAGCAGACAGACAGAGATGTCCAAAGTAAACATTCCTTTTATATTTCTCTGCCCTCCCCTCACCTCTTCTCCTTTTCCTCTTTTCCTTTTTCTCAATCTATTTTTATCCCCAGCTCCTGTCTTGTGTCAGTGTTGTCTCTCTCCTCTGCCCCCTACTGCACCCCCATCACACACACACACACACACACACACATACACACACACACACGGATGATGGAGAGAGTCGTGTTGCAGGGGGATCAGATTATTTCCTGTTTCTCTGTTTCTATCCGACATGTTGCCAATTAGGCGCCGTAGCTGACAGTGCACTTTAGCTCGCTCTCGTTCCCGGCGTTCCCGAGCTGCGGCGGTGAGAAACACTGCTCCTATTGATTTATCTGGATTTCTGTGTGCGATCTGGAAACTCTTTCCTGCCATCTGGAAGCCGTTGGGCTGCGAGTTCACAGCAGGAGCAGTGCTGTGACACAGCTGATTAACGCTAACTCATCACTGAGCGCTAACACACATAACACATCTGTCTGCATGAGCAGCACACGTGTGTGTGTGTGTGTGTGTGTGTGTAAACATACATCTGCCTGTGGTGTGGTCTTTACTTGGACAGAGACAGAGCGATGGATCAGTGAAAATCATGCAAACCTTTTTCATTTATTTTTTTCCCCAAGAAGTGTTCTCAAGTTTTTCTTTTCCTCCACTTCTTAACATCTTGTGATGGAAAGTCTTCATTTTACTGTCGTTCAGTAAGAAAGGTTCCACAAAGAGCCATTTTAGGGAACCAGAAACATCCAAAGAACCCCTAAGAAATTATTATTATTATTATTATTAATAATAATAATATTATTATTATTATTGGTGCATGTCTAGTTTAGTTTGTTTATTTAGATTATTTATTTAATATTTACGTACTTGCTTACTTATTTGTTTAATTTTTATGTCTAAAATCTTAAAGCCCTTTTACATGTAAATGAACACAATAATTATCAGTAATAAGCCATATTGTTTATTCTCCATATCTGCTGCAAGCCCCGCCCCCTTCTATCAGAGGCGGAGCCAGTGCCTGAGCTGCCACTTTTAAACAAAGAAGTGCTTGTTCTGCTGTCGAGAGATGCAGACGAAGCCATGAAGCATAACGAAATGTGATTGGCCGGCTCTCTGGGTGGGAGGGGCGGGGTTACTCTCTCTATTGTGTCTTGTATGCGGAAGAGGGCAGAGAGCGCATTTCTCTGAGAATATTATACAATCTGAAAATCCTTTTACACGCAAATGACTGCAATCTTAACACAATAATTATCAGTAATAATTCTAAAGAATTTATTAATAATTGATTAACTATAGATCTATAAATGAGAAATATTACAGTTATATAAATTTAATTAAAATAAAGCACCCAATCACGTTTAATAAAAGTGTCAGGAGTTTATTACATCGAGTACGATGTTAATATTTTATCGTCATATCGAGTAGCTGTAACTCTAAATCATCATGATCTAAGCAGTGTAGGAAAATAAAATAATCTCTCACACGGAGGAACGCTGAACTGAAAAACAGACAGAGAGAGAGAGAGAGAAAGAGAGAGAGATAGTGTGTTCTGGTTACTTTTATTTTTTTATTTTATTGTGTATACTTTATTTATGCAGCTGAGTCCAATTGAGATGAATAATCTGTACTGTAAGTGAGAGCGAGAGCTGGCTCCGCCGTCTCCACTCAGGTTCATTTTGTGCCACGGAGCTGAAGTTCAGAGGATCGGTGCGGCATCTGACGCTGTTATTCCTGGCTCCTAGTATGTGCACACACACACACACACACACACACACACACACACACTATTACACAGGGGTCAGACTCGACACACCAGTCAGATGTGTTAGGATGTGTGTGCTGGGCTGGAAGCATTCTCTGTCTCTCTCTCTCTCTGTTCCACTCTCGCTGGTTTGTTTATTATAAAATGTGCAAATTTCACGTCTCGCTGTGCAAATTTCACGTACAGTTCAGGTCAAAACGACACGTTTTCTTTTTCTTTAAACAATAATAAACATAACTCTTCCAACATGTAACTCAGACGCCGTGCTTTCTCCTCTCCGCTCCCGGACGAGCCGAGATTTAACCTTCCACATTCTCTCCAGTTCCCGTTTCAGTCCCTCGTGTTTCTCGGCCATCTCGGATTCCTCGCCGTGGATCCGTCACGTCACTCGGGAGCTCCGCGTCTATCACTACGCCTGTTTCTGTTTTTACTACGACTGCTCAGGTTGCTGTCTGAATGTGGGAACCGGTTCTATGTGAAGAACAGATTCTGCTAGCCAGCGAGCTAACATGATCAAACCTGACAGGAATTTAAGGCATATTTACGGAAATCCATAATATTCATAATGTTTGCTGATAACATTTTGGAGCTAGCTAACATAACAAACGTGACAGAAGTTCTGACAGGATTTCCTTAAACCTGACTGAAAAAAAATCTGAAAGTTTCATATTTATTAAAATTCCTAATCTTTACTGCTAACATTGTCTAACTAGCTAACACGATCAAACCTGACAGAAATTTATTGTGTAATCATAACTATCCATAATTTTCATGGCTAACACTAGAGCGCTAGCTAACATGATCTAACCTGACAGGATTTCTGAGAGAATTTTTAACGCACAGTCAGAACTATTCATAATATTCATTGCTAAAACTAGCTAACTAGCTAGCTAACGTGGTCAAATGAGACAGGATTTTAAGTTATGTTTATAAATGTTTATAATCTTCGCTGTTAATATTAACTAACTAGCTAACATGAACAAACCTGCTCTTAATTCATAATCATAACAATAATGATAATTGTCAAATCTGACAGGATTTCTGAGAGGATATTTGAGTCTCTTTTTTTAATAAATTTAAATATATACATAGGATTTATAAATGTTTATAATCTCTACTGCTAACACTAGCTACGATTTCTGAGAGGGATTTTAAGTTTTTTTAATGTACACAATCTTCGCTGTTAACGCTAGCTGGCTAACTAATATGATCAAATCTTTCTCAAGGATTTCTCAGAGGATCTTTTTTATTTATAATCATAACCTCTCTTAATCTTCACTGCTAACACGAGTTTGCATGATCAAACCTGTCAGGATTTCTTTGAGGACTTTTAAATCATATAAGTAAATGTTCATGATGTTTACTGCAAACATGAGCTAGCTAGCTAACATAACAAATCTGACAGGATTTCTGAGAGGATGTTGAGTCATATTTATAAATGTTTATAATCCTTACTGCTAATGTAAGATGGTAAGTCAATGTAAACAAATCTGAAAGGATTTCTCAGAGGCTTTTCAATTTCTAATCAAAGCCTCTCAGAATCCTCACAACTGGCTAATCTGATCAAATCGGACATGATTTCTTAGAGAATTTAGCTAGCTAGCTAGCTGGTTAGCCTTTTAGCTTTTTGTGATTCCGTCCATTTCCATCCAGCCCGTACTTCCTGTTGTTTCTCTGAGTTTGTGCTTCTTCTCTGCGCCTCAGTTCCTGGTTCTGATATGATACACGCTTTTTTGTTTTTTTTGTTTTGTGTGCAGTGGTACATTGTATGGAGAGATTTCCATGTTAGCCACACCGCTATCTGTCTCTGTCAGTCTATTAGCTGGTCATTGTTTGGAGGTGCTTGTGAATATTTTGCATTTTATATGGAGCAGCAGGTTTGATGCGTTCTTGGCTTTTTACAGCATCCTTCCAGATGGTGGACAGTCTCTCACACACACACACGCACACACACAAGTATGCAGTAATGTGCAAAAGTCTTACAACTTCTAAAGCGAGGATGCCTTCACAAGTGTGTGTGATTTTTGTTACACAAAACACACACCAAGATGAATGCTCACACACACACACACACACAAACGTGTTTGTTACAAAGGATTGTGGATTGTGCTCTTTTCTTAAAAGGGTCCAGAGGAAGCGAGATGTGTGTTGAGACCAAAGACACTGACAACATGACCACCTGCATACAATGTGTGCAAGTGTGTGTGTGTGTGTGTGGAGGGAGTATAGAGTGACACACTCTTTTCACTAAAGGTGTTTACACAGCGGAGGCCCCTACAGGCTGACCCGTATTAAGAGAGTAAACAAAACCAAACTAATGTAGCTTACTCACACACACTCACGCACACAGATGGAGATAGTGTTTGTCCATTCGTTTAGTGAGTGTGTGTGTGTGTGTGTGTGAGAGAGAGAGAGAGAAACAGAGAGATAGACAGGAAGGTAAACATGGCTTTAAGGAGTCGTAATGAGAACCTTCCCTTCTGTGTAACGCACGAGAAACACAGAGAAGATGTAATAACTAAGAAATGCAAGCACCCAAAGTGAGGTTACACAATCAATAACAAACCACACACACACACACACATACACACACACACACACACTCTCTCTCTCTCTCTCTCTCTCTCTCTCGCTTTTGCAAATATCCTTAAATGTCTTGACATTTGTTTTGTTAAGATTAAAGGAGGAAGTGCCTCCTGTCTCTCGATGTGTCTGTCTCTCTCTCTCCCTCTCTTTCTCTCTCTCTAGCTCTCAGTTTTTCAGTTTCAGTTTTCATGTGCGTTATTGGCATGACAAATAATTGTACATTTGTATTGCCAAAACAAGTATAAAGGAAGGGTAGAGTAAAAAGACAAAAAAAAAAAAGAAAAGAAAAATACTAATAGATTAAAATAAACAAAAAAAAAATAGTGCAAACGATGTACATAAATTAAGAACAGTATAAAGGCACTATATACAGGATAATTGAAAAAAGAAGGATAAAATGAGTAAAATTACAGAATAAAAGTGAATTTACTAATAAAGGTAAGAAAAATCTAAAACAATAATAATAAACAGTTGGAGGAGACACGAGGGCGAGGCAGATTTTCACTGTCTGATAGATCGTCGTCAGACGTTTGGTGTGTGTGTTTAATTTTGGGGTAGAATTTCTCTCGGATGCCGGTGTATTTTGTGCGTTCTTTTAGGAAGTGCAGCTCCGTCTCAGTCGTGTTTTGGTTGCAGTGCAGGCACAAGCTTTCCTCCTGTAGGAGCCATGTTTTCCTGTCTGCCTGTTTCTAGCGCTGTTGTTATCTCTCTCTCTGTCTGTCTCACTCTCTCTCTCTCTGCATCTCTTTATGTCCCTCTTTCTTTGCTTCATTGTCTCTCTCTCTCTCTGTCTGTCTCTCTGCGGCTCTGTCTCTCTCCCTGTGTCTGTCTATCTCTCTCTCTCTCTCCCTCTGTCTATCTGCATCTCTCTGTGTCCCTCTTTCTTTGTTTCTTTCTTTCTTTCTTTCTTTCTTTCTTTCTTTCTCTCTCTCTCTCTGTCTGTCTCTCTGCCTGTCTCTTTGCATCGCTGTCTCTCTCCCTTTGTCTATCTCTCTCTCTCTCTCTCTCTCTCTCTCTGCCTCTCGCATCTCTCTGTATCTGCGTCCCTATGTGTGTAGAAAAACTGCTTACTGTCCAAATATCCATGTGTGATGTATGCAGTTTTACTGAGGGGACATGTGTGTGTGTGTGTGTGTGTGTGAGAGAGAGAGAGAGAGAGAGAGAGAGAGAGAGAGAGAGAGTGAGAGAATAGACTTTCTGTAAATCGAAGAACAATGAGTACATGGTGGCAGTGGCAGCCTCAGGTTACTGGGTGTCCGTGTGTGTGTGTGTGTGTGTGTGTGTGTTTGGGTGTCTGTCAGCAACTAGATATATGAGGGGATTTGCACAGGTCACACACAGCCTCTCAATCTTGGTGTCAGCTTGACCTCTTAGCTCTGTCCCATCTTCCTGGCACTGTATATGCGTGTGTGTGTGTGTGTGTGTGTGTGTGTAAATATGTTACTGGAATGCTGGATAATTATAGCCGCCTGCTGTTCAGTAGTTTGTAGTGTTTAGAGGAAGAGAGACAGAGAGAGAGAGAGTATGTGTGTGTATGTGTGTGTGAGAGAGAGAGTGTGCATGTGTGTATGTGAGTGTGAGAGTGTGTTTGTGTCTGTGTGTGTGAGAGAGTGAGTGTGTGAGTTACAGCGTTCGATACTGAATGAGATGTTTTGACAATGCAAATGTACTATTATGTGTCGAGGCCGTAAAACATTTTGTTTAACTGAGTGTGTGTGTGTGTGTGTGTGTGCGCGTGTGTGTGTGTGCGCGTGCACACGTGTTACTGGAATGCTGGAAAATTAAATTCCCCTGCTGATAACTCACTATTAAGTAGCAATATCAGTTTATAGTATTTAGAGAGAGAGAGAGAGAAAGGGGGAGAAAGAGAGGGAGAGAGAGGGAGGGAGAGAGAGAAAGGGGGAGAAAGAGAGAGGGAAAGAGAGTGATAGAGAGAGAGAGAATGTGTGTAAGTGTGTATTTCTTATTAGATGTAAGATGAGGCGCTGTTCGCTGGTCGTAGTCCTTCACAAACACGACACAGACAATATACACAGCGAGCTGATGCTCAGACACACACATACACACACACACACACACACACACAGTATCGCTAATCCAAACACAGTTACAGTTTAGTTGTTAGGAATTAGAGTATGCAGATGGATGTTTGGGCAAGGGATTGAAATTAAGATTAAAATTCATGGTTAGAGTTTAGGATTAGATTTAAAGGTTAGGTTTAGGGTTTGGGGAGGTTTAGGATTAGGTTTGGGATTTAAGAAAGGTTTGGAGTAAGAATTAGTTTTAAGTTTTAGGATTACATT
Source organism: Pangasius sanitwongsei (assembly GCA_037576675.1). NCBI lineage: Eukaryota > Metazoa > Chordata > Actinopteri > Siluriformes > Pangasiidae > Pangasius > Pangasius sanitwongsei. Next base: position 1,884,756 of record CM075005.1, on the reverse strand, counting down.
TTGAGTTTAAGGTTAAGGATTAGATTTGTGGATTGGGATTAGAGATGGAGTTTAAAGTTAAGAATTAGATTTATAGTTTGGGATTAGAGATGGAGTTTAAGGTTAAGGATTAGATTTATAGTTTGGGATTAGAATTAGAGTTTAAGGTCAAGGATTAGATTTGTGGATTGGGATTAGAGATGGCGTTTAAGGTTAAGGATTAGATTTGTGGTTTGGGATTAGAGTTTGGGTTTAAGGTTAAGGATTAAATTTGTGGTTTGGGATTAGACATAGAGTTTAAGGTTAAAGATTAGATTTATAGTTTGGGATTAGAGTTATAGTTTAGGGTTAAGGATTATATTTATGATTTGGGATTTGAGTTAAAGGTTAAGGATTAGATTTATAGTTTGGGATTAGAAATAGATTTTAAGGTTACGGACTATATTTATGGTTTGGGATTTGAGTTTAAGGTTAAGGATTAGTTTTATAGTTAGGGATTAGAGATAGATTTTAAGTTTAAGGATTAGATTTATAGTCTGGGATTAGAGTTTAGATTGATAAGGTTTAGGATAAGAGTAATAGTTAAGGTTAAGTGTTGGATTTGGGATTTAGGATTAGAGAAGGGCTTTGGTTTGGCTGTAGAGTAAAAGAATTAGAGTTGAGGTTAAGATGTAGGGTTTAAAGTTAGGTATAAAGATCAGAGTTAGATTTAGTTTAGGTTTAGATTTATAAATTGTGAGACTAGTAGACTGAGTCTGTGATTTAAACCGGGGGAAACATAACCGGAGACTACTGACATGATAAAAATAAATGTATGTTCCTCAGTAAATGTTTTGAAGAGTGTGCTATTTTTAACCTGTCGCTTTAAAAGAAAACAAATCCTCTGTGTGTGTGTGTGTGTGTGTGTGTGTGTGTGTGTGTGTGTGTTTAGATCAATCCCTTTATCACAGATGAGTCTTGGAAATTGTCTCATGATTAACTGCACCCACACTTCTGAGTCTCACACACACACACACACACTTTGCCACTTTTCTGTCACTCTCAAAATAGATTTTTCATAAATATCTCAAATGAGCAATCGTTGTAATGGTGTGATGTTCTGTTAGAAAGAAGAAAAAATAGAAAAGAGGAAGAGATGGGAAAGATGAATGTGAAGATGAAAGAAAGATGAATGTGAAGATGAAAGAAAGATGAATGTGAAGACTCCAGAAAGAAAGAAAGAACGAAAGAACGAACGAACGAAAGAAGAGTCTAAACTGCAGCTGTGTTAGTAGTCAGTGTTTTATTCTTCTTTGTCTTTTTTTATGTTCTGTACTCACGCTCCCCTTTTTTGCTGTTTCCCCTCATTCACTACATCTCATGGGACAGTGTGTGTGTATGTGTGTGTGTGTGTGTGTGTGCTGTGATCTGGCTACATTAAAAAGTTTGGTTCCGTGACCTACATTCTTCTGCTGGAGGGCCGAGACTCGAGAAAAATCTCTCTCTTTCTCTCTCTCTCACACACACACACACACACACTTTATTCTGTTTATTCTCTTAAAAGCCACTGTACTGAACCTGTAGTTTATCAGATTCAGCATTGGAATCTGTTTATATTCAGTGTTCAACACACACACACACACACATGCACACACACATGCACACACACACACAGTTCAAATAGTGTTCCTTAGTGTTCTAGGATGTTTTAAAACTTCTTTATTAAAGTTATAGGGATATATTGTTTTCCCTTTCTATTTTATCTCAGTTTTTTTTTTGTTTGTTTTATTTATTTTTTATTACATTTTTAAATATAATTTTACTTCTTGGTAAAATACTCTTATTTGTAGGAATGACATTTTCTTAATAAATCTTCTTTAGCATTTTATTTGTTATTTACTTGTTTGTTTGTCTATGTGCAGGAGAGAGAGAGAGAGAGAGAGAGAGAGTCTCGGTGTTACAGAGTGCCCGGCTGTGAGAGGTTTTTTTTTTTTCTCCTGCGCTTCGTCACTGTGGTTTTTTTCCCTGAAGTGTCATTTTTTACGTCGAGCATTTACTTAAGAGCTTTCAGCGTGACAGCTCGTATTAATCCCGACGATATTAACCTGCCGAAAAACAGAAACACACCCGTCTATTATTCTGTTTATCCGTGTTTCATTTGTGCGTCATGCTCTGGCCATCACTCGCGTCGTTCCCGTCATTCCCGACGTTCCCGATGTCTGCTTCGTGAAACGCGGCTCCAGTCATGTGGAAATATGAAAATGTACTGCGCAGAGATGGGAAGGAGGAAACAATAATCATAGTGATGAAATAAGAGCTCTGTGTGTGTGTGTGTGTGTGTGTGAGAGAGAGAGAGAGAGAGAGAGAGAGAAGAGAGAGAAATTGTGCATGTAAGTGTTTTTCCAGGTGAAGAAGTGTGTGTTTTAAGGGTTTCATATGCTTCATGCCAGGCTAATAAGAAACACACACACACACACACACTTTTGTTAGCTGTTTAAAACATGTAGCATGTGTGTGATCATTTGAACAAGGTTGTTCAGGAAAGATACATAATCAGCCATTAACAAAGTGCAAAAAAATATATTTTTTAAATAGATTTAAAACTTTTTTTAAAAACATGTTAAAATATAATATAGTCATTAATTTATTATCATTATGTTTATTATTATTATTAGTTATTGGGGATTATTTACAACTGTTTAATTAACTTGTCCACAACTTACTTTGTTTATGAATTTAATTATTAGTTTATTAGTCAATTAATCAATTTACATTTTATTTGATTTATATTTTTCTGCTAGCGTTTCATCACAGCTGAGTGTGTGGAGGCGCGATAAGGACGAGGTTAAAACTGAACATAGAATCAGACAAAACATACATTTTAAAGGTTTAGCAGACATAACAATTAACACGGTATGTGTTCAGTGTGTGTGTGTGTGTGTTTGGGGTGTGTGTGTGTTCAGGGTGTGTGTGTGTTCAGAGCACATGTGTTAGTGATTGAATGAAATATATAGTGACACTGTGACTTAAAGAAATGAAGCAGATGGTGTGTGAACAGGATATTCAATAAGGTGTGTGTGTGTGTGTGTGTGTGTGTTTGTGTGTTTCTGGCCCACCGCTGAGTAAAAACCTCCTTCACACCCTTTGACCTCACTTGTCTATCATAGGTAATATCACACCAGCCTAACATACACTGATTATTCTCTCTCTCTCTCTCTCTCTCTCTGTACACACACACACACACACACACACACACACACACATACACACACAGAGCATTCAGGCACTTCTGAGATCCTAATCTGTTTCCTGTGCATTAGGAAACTGTATATTTTTGAAGATCGACTGATCCGATAGTGAAAACAGAAACTCTTTCGCTCCTCCTGTCGTCTAACACAACTTTCCATGTCTTTCACAGCCAGTGTGTGTTTTTCTACCTTTCACCCTGACAAGTGAGAGAAATGTGTGTTATGTTTTAATCCCAGTTGTGTTTCACACCAGGTGAACTTCAGATTTGTGTAAATTTGAATAGTCTCATATGCTAGCTATTATTATTATTATTATTATTATTATTACTAATACAAGAGATGAAAACTTTGAATTCTTGCATTAAGCTCTTTGAATTTGTTCATTTTCAAAAAAAAAATCTTTAAAAACATTAAGATAACAGTATTTTTACTAACATTAAAATATTTAATATTTAACATTTATTAACATATTTTATTAAAATTATTTTAGATTATATATAGGCAAAACGAGGTAAAGTTATTTATATATATATATATATAAAAATGTTAATGCAAAATAGATTGAGAATAAAATAGACTAATGTGCAATTTAAAAGAGCAGTACTAAATATAATCTTAATTAAGAAATTAACAAAAACCCCACAAAAGTAAGCTTTTAAAATATTTGGAATATTTTCTATATTTAGAAAATATAGTAGCTTCAACACTTCAGATTTTTTTAAATTATTATTACTTTTGCTTTATTTTGTCAGTCTGAAACAGCAAATTTAATGATTTCCACACATTGAGTTTTCAACTACGAAGCGTTATCTTCAGAATAATGAAATTATGAATTGTGCAGTAGACACTAAGGCCTCCGCACAGCTCTGAGTTAAACACGGAGGCTGATTTGGGATCTGCGGAGATTAAAAACAACTGCGATCTAAACTACAGGAGAAGCGTGCAGGTTCCCCGACATGCAGGAACAACCTCCACGCTGAGTTTCCGTGAGGCTGAAAGCTCACGCCGAATACTGAGATTCAGTCTGTGTAGCATTTTCTGTTTTCACGTTTATAAAAGATTTTTTTATTATTATTTATAAAAGAATCTAGGCAGAGTTTATGTACATGTGCCTGAGACTTTTCCACAGTACTATACACCATACATACTGTACGTGCACTTGCTCTGTACGCGAGCCAGAGTAAAGCGTAACTATGAGGAAGATCATTATGTTTTGAGTTTACTCTTTTTGAGAAGAGGATATTGAAGATACTGTTACTACACCCTACATCAGCTAAATGTAATTATTAAGAAAGTGTAAGAAAGTGAAGACTACACAGAAAACACGCTAAACCCTTGACTACACCACTGCTGTGCCAGCAAAATGGTTTAAACAGGTTCTGTATTAAGTGTTCCTGTTCACTGGTTACTTTCATAGATTAATAGATTGATTATTAATTATCCATCACTTATCTTCAATCAAACCAATCCTGTCCAACCAAGATCTCGTCACGCTTGGAATATTGCAGTTCCTTGTCCTGTAGGCGCACTGGCTCGCCTCCAGTCCGTTCAGAGCGCGGCAGCCCGACTGCTTTCCAGCACCAAGAGAAGGGATCACATCGCTCCAGATTTAGCCTTCACTGACGCCCTGGTTATTTTATTTGTTTTTAAAGCTCGTGGTGGTCCTGCTCTCTCCATACTCAGCCCCTAGTTCTCTGAGGTCTTCTGATCAGTCCCCTCCTGGCTGTTCCATGGTCTCGGTTGAAGCTCAGGGGTGACCGTATTTTTGTGCCAAGCCTGTGGAACAGTCGACCCCGAGATATCAGGAGTGCATCGTCAATCACCAGTTTTAAATCAAAACTAAAAACACATCTTTCCGCACTTGCTTTTTGAATTTTTGTCATTGGTGTTACTATTATTACTATTTCATCTCTTAGCATTATTTTTTTTATTTATTGTGTCCTTTTTGCAATTTTTTGTCTTTTATTATTTTATCATGTTATTCTCATGAATGCACAGCGCTTTCGGCAGCTATTGTTGTTGAAAACATATTATTATTGCTATTACGTACACGTCACACACCAGGCTACATCATCATCATCATCATCATATTATTATTATTATTATTATTGACAGAACTTTACTTTGAATGTAAAATACATAAAGCATGGTTATTGGTGCACGTTTGAGTGTTTTAGAAATCTCCTGGAACAACAGTCAGAGTTTTCACAGAATGGTGCGAAAAACAAAAAACATCCAATTGCAGATGAACTGGACAGTTGAATACTGGATAAAAGCCAGGCGATGTTTCTCAAATCTTTCACTGTCCAGTTTGTGTGCCCACTATAGCCTCAGACTCTTGTTCTTGGCTGAACCAATGTCGTCTTCTGCTATTGTAGCCCATCCATCTCAAGGTTTGATGTGTTGTGAGATGCTTTTCTGCTCACCACGATTGTACAGGGTGGTTATTTGAGTTACCGCAGCCTTCCTATCAGATTTGGCCATTGTGCTCTAGTTCCAGTGGTGAAAATGCGCTTAATGTTTGTGGGTTCTTGAAAGGTGATAGTTTGTCAAATGTGCTTGAAGTTCCTAGACAAGTGGTGGAACTTTGTTTTTAGTTATGGGTTCCTGGACAAGTTCTTAGGTGCTTGAAATGTTCTAGAGATGAAAATGTGGCTATAGTTCCTGGGTTCCTAGACAGATTCTTTAAAAAAGTTCTGGTAGTTGAAATGTGCCTATAGCTCTTGGGTTCCTAGATATGTTCTTGGGCTCCTGTTCTGGTGGTGTAGCTCTGCCAATATTGTCAGATTTGGCCATTATCCTCTGACCTCTCTCATCAGACGTTTCCGCCCACGGAACTACCGCTCGCTGGATGTTTTTTTCCCCACACCATTCTCTGTAAACTCTAAAGGTGTGTGAAGATCCCAGGAGATTTTCCAAAATACTCAGACTGACACCAGCGACCATATCTTTCCCAATTCTGGTGTTTGATGTGAACATCGAATGAATCTTTTGATCTGTATCTGCATTGCATTGCACTACATATTTATTTTTCTACAATTCGCACCTGATTGTGCTTATCAGGTATTTTCCCAAGTGCTTGGTGAGCTGAATTGTGCACTGATTGCACCATCTGTGTGCAAGTTAGCTTTAAGCCTCGTCGTTCTTATAAGTGGCCAAGTTACAGCTTACACTCTATTAAATATTAGCTAACGCTGCACAAAACCGAGTTAGAAGATAACCCCCCAGGTATGGAGTAAATATTTACACAAGCCATTTTCCAATTTGTTTATTTCCATGAAGTCATTTATAACGATGGACGTCGTGGTAGCCAGCGGGTTCTACGTCCTTCAGATATAGATAAAGACATTAAGTTTCAGCGCCCTTCTCTTCATCCTAGCACAGACGGCACGGTGATAACTTTATAAGAAGAACATGTAGTGTTTTTGTTTTTTTCATTTTTTCTTGTCTGTTTGTTTCATTCCCCGGAGCTGATGTATACAGCGAAACGACATATGATATTATTTTTGCATTAGCCTAATGTTGCCATCTGCTTAGTTTTATAACTCATAAATACAAACATTAAAAACTGCGGATACATGAAGCGAAATCACGCTCTTAAATAATTCCCTCATTTGTAAACAGACACAAGGGGAGGGGAAGCTTTCCTCACTTCCTCTCACATGGATTATTGCACTTGACCCAGAGAAAGTTGAGGACAACCTTTGTGTGTGTGTGTGTGTGTGTGTGTGTGTGTGTGTGTGTGTGTGTGTATCTCTTTATATATCTTCATATACACTTTTGGCTTGAGGACATATGGTTGGTATGAAAGCTACAAAAATGTTGGGTTGGTGTTAGGGTTTATTAAAAACACACACACAGACAAACACACACACACACACACACACACACAAAGCAAGTCCTTGGGTTTCTGAAAGATTCTGTTGGTGTAAAGTTCCTAAGGTTCCTGGTTTTCTAGACATGTTATTGAGGTCCTGAAAGGTTCTGGTGGATGAAGTGTTCCTGAAGTTCTTGGGTTCTTTGATACCTTCTGAAATAACCTGAAAGGTTCTGGGGGTTCTAGTGTGCCTGAAGTTTCTGGGTTGCTAGACAAGTTCATGTATTCCTGAATGGTTCTGGTACTGTACCTACAGTTATGGGTTTTTAGGCACATTTATGGGTTTTTACTTCCAGTGATGGAAATGTGCTTAAAGTTCTTGGGTTCTTGAAAGGTGATAGTTTTTCAAATGTGCTCAGACAAGTTCCTAGACAAGTGGTGGAACTGTGTTTTTAGATGTGGGTTCCCAGACAAGTTTGTGGGTGCCTGAAATGTTCTGGTGGTTGAAATGTGCCTAAAGCTCCTGGGTTCCTAGATATGTTCTGGTGGTGCAACTCTGCCAATAATTACAGGTTCCTAGACAAATTATTGGGTTCCTGAAAGGTTCTGGTGATCTAAATGTGCCTGGACTTGTCCTAGACAAGTTTTTAAGTTCTGGAAAGGTTTTGTTGGTGGAAATGTACTTAACGTGCCCTGGGTTCATCAGCAAGTTCTTTGGCTCCTGAAAGATTCCGGGGGGTGGAAATGTGTCTCACTTACCATAATTTACCCATAATTCTTTGCTCCTGGCTAAATAGTGTGCGAGTCAGGCGTGCTGAGTTGACTGAACTCTATCTGATAATAAACACTAATCTGAACATTACGGCTGCATTCAGAGGGGTTTTATTGGTCCGTGTCGTTGCGCTGCTCCTCCTTTATAATCAGTCTTTTCAGTCTGATAGAGTCTAATGTGTGTGTAATTGAACTGCCTTCTTTTCTTAAAATCCGATTGATGTAGGTATAAAGCCAGTGCAAGTCAGAGAGAGAGAGAAAAGGAGAGTAAGTCGAGAAGTTTGTCACGTTATAAAGATCGCTGCTTCTCTCTCAGCACTGGACAGCTGGAGACTGCGCACACCAGAGCTTGATTTCAGAGAGAATCTCCCTGCTTTTGTTCTCTCGTTTCCTGCCAGGTCTCTTGTTTCCTCTCATCATCATGCAGCTTATTAAATTCTCTAGTAATAAGAAGTCAAGGTGACTTGCATTGTTGAAGATTCGACTTCTTCATCGTTTCTGCTCCGAGGTAAACTTGTTAGGGTCACATGACCAACGTTGGAGCCTGGAGGTCTGTGAATTGGTGTAAAACTATGTTGAGGCAGATCTATTTCTACCCCATTGCTCAGAAATGGTTTATTCCAGACGCCAACCTCAAACGAGGTTAACACAGTTAAAGTTGGCGTGTTTGGCGCTATATAAAGTGTATACATTAAATTTATTATTATTATTACATGATATAACTCCCGGTGAGACGGACACAATGGCGTTATTGTGTCATAGGAGACGAGATGAGAGAATGCTGGAGGAGGAAAGGTGCTTCATCAATAGATGCTTTGTTAAACGCGCCATCCTTCCTCCACTCGATGAACAGAGAGAGAGAGACAGACAGATAGCAGCGTTCAGCCAATAAATCAACCTGTCTGATTACTCTAATCATCACACAGTGCTACTGAATTCCACCTCAGAAAAGACACACAGTCTCAGTGACCAACCAAGTCGCATCCAAATGTCCGCTTGTCTTTCTTCACCGTGACTCCATCAGTCTCCATCAGTATGACTCTGTACAGGGTGTGTTATTGACTGAACACCATAGGGACGACATAAAGGAGTGTACAAACTGAGATAATTACTGCGTTCAATCAGAACAAAGCTCCCTAGGTAGCCTGTATTTTTAGGCAGCCTTTGTTAGAGAAACGCTGCTGCCGACTGAGCTCTTTATTTTAGCCAGAATTAGACGTGTCCATAAATTGTGTGTCCAAGACCAAAATTGTCCTAATTCTGTTCACGGGAACAGAGCATTCATGAACATTTCGTCAAACCTTCATATTTGTGTTGTCTGAAGTCATTCTGTAGTTGAAATTAACATTATACTGTTGAATTCTGGATTCTGATTGGTCAGACATTGGGCATTTTTATAACAGCAGCTCTGACGGTAGTGCAGGTTTATATCAACGTGCTTGTCCTAATACATTAGGGTTTCTATAGCAACTGGAAACAGATTAAAAAGCATGTGTAATCATTTATATGGTGAAGATTTTCATAAGGAGAAGTTTATTGTAACTGTGATGGAAGGAGTCTCCAGTGTCGGGGCTTTGTAACAGTCAGAGATAAAGCTGTAACTTTAAATTTTTCAACATCTTCAGTCTTCAGGACAGAGGAGTTTACGCTTTGCAGTTTCTCTGGAACATGACAAGGTGTGTGTGTTTAGACCAACTGTTTATAACTGCTCTAACATAAGCGAGAACAGGAAATGACTTGCATAAAATGTAGCTATAAATGGATAAAAAGTATGACTTTTTACCATCTTTAATTAGTATAACATTGTCATTGTTGGTAAATTGCTGTTGTATAAGAGGAATAAAACACTTGTTATAGGAAAATAATCAAATCCACTTCATCACACCATCCTGTTGTTGATTTTTTTCTTATAACAGTATGACACGTAGTGGTTTTATTGTCATTTCAGCCATGTACAGCTAGTTAATACACAGTGAAATGAAACAACATTCCTCCAGGACCATGGTGCTACAGAAAACAACACAGAACTACACGAGACTACACATTACTACATAAAGTGCACGTGCAAACGTGTGCGAACAGCACAAGGCAGTACAAAAACTTCTAAAACTGGACAATAGACACAGTAAGAGACAGTGCAGCGCTGACCAGTACACAGTTCTAGCGTGAAAGTGTCAGATATAACAGTAGTGCAAAAGAATAACACTATAATAAAATGCTGTGAATGTAAACATAACATACTATGACCTAGTATTCAGCAGATAAGCTTATACCATATATGGACATAGCAGTTATTGGGTTAGCAGGCAGGTAGAGAGTATAGTAATCACCAGAAATTATATACGATATTTTTATAAATCCAGTAGCAGCAAAAATGCAGGTAGTAAATACAGAAATGTGCAAAAATTGCAAAGGGAGTGGGATTCAGTTGAGTATATGAGTGTGTGTGTCTGTGCGCACGTGTGTTTTTGAAGTCTCTGAGTATTGAGGAGTCTGATAGCATGCGGGAAGAAACAGTCTGAATGCTTCGGTACCATTTGCCGGATGGCAGCAGGGTGAAGACTTTGTGTGAGGGGTGTGTGGGGTCACCTCAAGGCTTTGTGGATGCAGCATGGGGTGTAAATGTCTATGATGGAGGGAAGAGAGACCCCGATGATCTTCTCAGCTGTCCTTACTATCCGCTGCAGGGTCTTGCGATCCAAGACGATGCAATTTCCAAACCAGGTAGTGATGCAGCTGCTCAGGATGCTCTCGATATCTCGTTTTATTAATTGTCTAACACAACATCCCGACTTACTTAAGTAAGCTCTAGCCGCTAATCTTGAAAAAAAAAAGTTTTTTTATATAAACAGTGGTGTGATTTTTGTCGTTACTTCAGGAACATTCCTCAGTAATCTGATAAAATACCATGTGATGGGCAGAAACGCGTTAAAAGTTATGTAATGATATTGGTGCAACACCAACCCAGATTAAGATTAAGGAATTTCGAGGGATCTGGCAACTATGTCATCTGATCCAGAAGAAAACATCAGGTGTTAGTCAGTCAGAGGCCACAGTAACTAACTCTCTGTGTGTGCCATGTGTTTGAAGGAGATAAATGAAAACGCCACGGTAGTTTTGATGAATAAACGTGACTGTGTGTGAGGAGGATGTTGCAATGTTGAAGTGATGAAGGTCGGTGGAGTGAAAATCTGATCTGAGTTTGATAAAATAATAAAAACCAGTTCCTGGTAGTGGACTCAGACTTTTGGACCCCGCTGTAGTTACAGTAATGTTGTTGTATCAATCAGAGAGACGCTGCCAGACTTTCTGCCTCCGATCATTCCAGTACAAAGCCACACACACACACACACACACGCATACTCAGAGTTATGCATCTGAGCTTTTAACATCAGTGATGGGAATTAAGAATGTGTTAGTTCTCTGATACGCCAAGCTGACGTCGAAGAACTAGCGCCGACCGAGGTGGGCTGATGATCACCTCACCGTCGTCTCACGCTGCCTCACCGTCGCCTCACACTGCCTCGCCGTCGCCTCACACTGCCTCGCCGCCGCCTCATGTCTTCGGTGAAAAGTTTGTCTCAAACACACTGCAAACATAACAACTCATGGCCAACTCCGTTACGTTTTCCTCGCTTTGTTGTTCAGTTACAATGTGCAGAAATACTCTGTAATAAAAAAGCATAAATATGCTTCAGAGTGTTTCGTAAAGTCCTCTTTGGTTTGTTGCTGCGAGGCTCAGCACATCTGGATTTATGGATCTTCTCTCATTCCTCTCTGGAGAATCTCTTTGAAGTTGTGTCAGGTTCTTGATGAGGAGCATTGAGATGTTCACCTCTAGGCTCAAGGACATTCGTAGATTCTGAGGTCACTTCTTGGCTGTGTGTTGGATAGTTAAGAACCTTTGCTCTAGTTCCTGAGTGCTCAGGTTTTCCTCAAAGGTGTCTTGCTCATTGTGAAAGCGCCTGAAAAACATTTCCAGAGCATCATGCTACCACCATCAAGCTTCATCACAGGAATGGATTCGAGTGGATTCCTCCAGATGTAATGCCTAGCATTTAAGTCGGAGCATCTTACCTTATTTCTCCTTGATGAAAACGTCCTTTAGGTGCCTTTTGTCCAGAAATCGAAGAAGCAATCGTGTTCCTCTTATACGGCTTCTGTCTGGATTCTGATTGGTCAGAAGGTGTTGATTAATTTTCTAGAACAGCAGCTCTGACAGTAGCTCTAATATGTTATCGTTTCTATAGTAACAGCTCATTCACAAACAAATTAAACAAATTAAAAAACGTGTACTTCAAGAGAAAAAAAAAGAGAGGCTGGTGAAGGAACGACTGTTTATAGCTGCTTTAATATAAGTGACTCGTTTAAATATATAAATGTATAAATATATAAAATATGTAAATAACTCGTTTCACAGACGCTCCACAACTCCATAACACGCCATATTAGGCAAAGCTTCCTGAGGTGAGACTGGACAGAAGAGCTGAGTAATATAACATTTTTATAAATGATATATTACTCAGCTCTTCTGTCCAGTCTGTTTCTTCTTTTGTCTGTTTCTTCTTTTGATCATCACCAACATGACATCATTACACCAGAGAGAGAAAGAGAAAGAGAGGAGGTGATGAAGAGGTGGAAAGAGAGAGACAGAAAGTGCGAGTGAGGGTTAGAGAAAAAACTTCGGGGAGGTAAAGAGAGAAAGAGAAAAGGAATCTGGAAAGAGCGAAAAAGAGTGAATGAGAGAAAGGGAAAGACAAGATAGAGAAACAGACAGAGAGAGAGAAATGTAAGAAGACAGATGGAGAGAGATGGCAGGAAGGATAGCAAGAGACAGACAGAAAAAAGAAAGAGACGGAGAGAGAAATGTGAGGAGTATGGATTGAGAAGACAGATGGAGAGAGATGGCAGGAAGAATAGATAGAGAGAGAAGGAGAGATAGAGAGAGTGAGAGAGAGAATTTTGGAAGCCACCATTCTGTAATGATCATATGTAGTCTGTTGCTCAGTATTTCACACACAGTCACACAGTCTGTCTCTTTCTTACAAACACTCACACACACTCTTTCGCACACACTTATTTTCACACACACACACACACACATGCACACACATTTTTTTGGAAAGCTACAGGGAAGAGAAAAGTGGATCTCCAACCTCGACTTACACTCTTCCTGACCTCAGGGGCCTGCAGAGCCAACAAATGCTCTCTCTCTCTCTCTCTCTCTCTCTCTTTTTTTCTCTCTTTCTCACACACACACACACACACACACACACACATACACACACAGACCCAGAGCTGAGATTGAGTGGCGCACTGTGAGACACATTTCTTCATCACACCATCGGCTGGGACAGGCTTTACATGGCTGAACATGTCAAGATGAGACATGACACACACACACACACACACACTCTTCTCTGGAGGTTGTGAGGTGATGACATCATTTCCCAACAGAGGAGCGTCAAGGTCTAATTCATTTTTGACTTGTATTGAGACTTGAATGGTCGAGCGAGCATCACAGCGAACACTCTCTCTACAATGGTCTTGTGTTATGACATATTACGCGATCAAATGCGTGTGATGTTGTTCGACACAACACAAGTCATGGATTAAACACAAAAGACACAACTTGTCTTGAAGCACATCAGCATCTCATCTGCATGGTGTCAGAAGTTTTGTAGAGTACAGATCTCAAAAAATGGAAAAAAAATGGAGGAAAGTGGAAAAGTGCGTCACTAGTGCTCATCGTGAACGTTATCAGACATTACTGGAGACTGTTGTGATGTACAGCTCAATAACAACGCTCTCGGCCACGCCACAAACCACATCTTTCGTTTTAAAATGAACTAATGCTACTGAAATTATAACACATTATTTATTTTACTTGCAATTTAGAACTCTCACTGATGACGATATCAAATGCAAGGTTAAAATCTAATATCTATCAAGAAAAAGAAACTGGGAGTTATATCACAAGTTCTCGTCGATGGCACAATAAGAATGATGTGGATCAAACTATCACACACACACACACGCAAAGACAGATAAATACTGTGTTCAAGATTTCTATTTTTTTTTAATAGCATATGAAGTGTGTAATGCTCTACTGGGTTCACGCTGTGTTTCCGCCGAATAGCATTCAAACAGAAAAGCTGTAACACTTTCATTCCAACCAAAAAGCACCAAAAAAAAAAAAACACCTTTAACACGCAGCGGTTCGTGATCGTAGATTTTGGTGTTGCGCGATGACGTTAATGACACAGCCTCAGACAAAATGAAGTTGATCGGCTATCACACTTGACTAGTGAATGTTTCGAGTAAATTACAGATTGTAAGAGATATTTGACAAAATAAAGTCATCCAGCAGCTTTTGAATGTTTTTAGACACTCCTTTTGTTCGACTGTGTCCCATTTAGCACGTGTGTTTCCCGAAGATCTAATATCATTAACCAGGTTCCAGCCAGAGTTCCAACCCAGCTACATCCCAAAAATCACACAAACAACCTGAAACTGGTCAAAAAATATGGGAATTAGAAAAGCGAGACGCACAATTCTACGTTTTCTCAGCCTTTGTGTGGGAAACAAGGTCACCGTGGTGTGCACGCATTTCTGATATACAGATATTATCCGCTCCATAATCCCTCTTTGCAATATATCTTACGATAGAAATTGTAAGATATTGAATTGTAAGAAATTATAAGAAACTGTGCACATCATAGACACACTGTCTGCACTTACACGTTGCCTTTGTTTGCAGAAATGCATTTGATTTTATTTACAATTATTTGCTATTAAACAAGATCTTGGCAGTCGCAGAGTGTTTTTAAACTAGTCCAGTATGGTGTAAAAAGTATGGTCCTGGCAGCCCTGCCATTAACCATCTTGTTCGTTGCTCCGCCCTTGAGCGTAGGGAAGAGGGATTCCTACCCCAGTGAACCTCTATTAGCGCTTGTTGCAGTTCCTATTTTTGACCACTAAGTGCAATAATGACTCTATGCAGCTAGTATTTCACTGGAAATGAAAACATATGCAGCTGGGAATGAGGACTTTAGAAAGATTAATATTGGTTAAAGATCTGATACACGTCTATGGTGGGGTTCTGCATCAATGCCCCTGCGGACGAGCCGCCACTTCCCCGACTGTATTTCACATGAGCCACTCAGTCACTGCTGATGACATGTTTGTAAAAAATAACAAGAGATGACATCTAGGGGGCGTGTCACTCTGTGTAATCATATGTGTAATCATGTGATATGCCTGTCATTGATAGGCTGCATGAATCTACAGTCTGGGCTAGAAAGAAATTAGCCCCAGCCTTGGATTCTTAAAGTTACGCTTGGTTCCACAAAGCTCCAAATTAATCTGGTTTAAGACATTAATTAACGGCAAATAATCCGAAACCTTATACAGATGTTTTTTCATATTTGAAAGACAGATGGGCGGGGCTTATCCCTGCTAGCACATTTACACCAGCTTCCTGTGGAAGTATTTTTTCTTTTCTTTTGAAATGCCAATTGTTTGACTTGAGTGACATTTCTGTGATTGCGTTTGACCAATCAGTGGACAGCACTATCTGTAGCTCCACCCACATCCCCCTGTTCAGTTCTCCTAGCACATGATCAGCAACAGCAACTGAATTAATACTAGTAATAACGGTGAAATGTAGGATCACTGATTGTTAGTGTACCACAGTGTCTGTTAAAATGATAAACCAAAATCCTCTAAATAAGATTTGGATGCGACACAGGATACAACAAATCTGCTTTAATTTGTACAGGTCTGACAAACAGCACATTGCATTTTAATCACGTTCTAATGTTAGAATAATAAGTTTAGTGAGTGTGGTTAGAGGAACACTAACACACTTCATTTAGTCTAATTAACGTTGGGTGAAGTTCCCACGCTGATGAGCCGCACAGCTACGACGTACACACCGAGTGTTTGTTTATCCATTTCAGTGTGTAAATTTAGCAGTTAGCGTGTGTGTGTGTGTTTATGTGTGTGTCTGTGTGTCCGTGGGAAAGAAGCCTGTCTGTAATTAGGTCATCTCATGAGGAAATGTGTGCTAACACTTTCTGAAACTTTTCTTTCCCACATCCAAACACTATCCCTCCCTCCTCCTTCCTCTTCCTCCTCCTCCTCCTCCTCCTCCTCCTCTCCCGCTTTACACAGCAGCGCCAGTAAACATTTAAGAACAACATTATTTAAAACGTTTTCTTATATGCTGATATTGTTTGTGTTTAAATTAAAGCAAGCGTATCTCCTTGGTGTCACGTTTGACTAGGGGCGTGGCTTATCTGATGGACAAGCTTTCAAAATGCATGAATCTACAGTCTGGGCTTGAAAGAAATTAGCCCCAGCCTTGGTCTTCTTAAAGTTAATCTTCTTAAAATTTTTATTTATTAAAGAATGACACGTCATACTTTTTATCCATTTATAGTTACATTTAATGTTGCGGAACATCCGCAAAGCAACTTGCTACTGAAAGGAATCTGATCACTGACTCATGTAGACCAGGACTTGTCCCGTTATCAGATTACTAAAGCACATGTAAACGATGGTATTATTGCTGAAATCAGATTAAGGCTGTTTTTACACTTGACCTGAATATTCGAGTCTGCAACCAGGACTGATTCTGGGCTCGTTTGGGGGCGGGGCTACTTATTTTTTGCTTTCTCGTAGAAACATGGATTGATTGTGCAATTCCATGTGCCACTTTTGTGCACGCAGGTTTGCAAAATGGTCGACATTCCATTCCATTCGTCCATTTACACGTTACTCGGTGTGCAGCGCTGAGAGCGGATTGTTTCCAGACATGACGCGAACTCGCACCGGCGGTTCTCTGGACCGCTCCCGGGATTGAAAACACCGTTCACACTTCACCAAATGTTCAGAAGTCCTGGAGTGTGAGAAAAGGACCTTATTGTAATTGTGTAAATATAATTAATGTCACATACTTGACCAGTCAGTCTTTGTGCGGTTGACCTGGCCGTGATGACGTCATCACGTCCAGCAGCCGTTAATACAAAAGCAATTTAATGAAAAGGGGTGTGGCCATGGGAATATAGGCCACAGCTGCTGCTCTGGAACTCAGCCGTGTGGACATCGCTGGCAGGAGAAGAAACGGTCGTCCTGATGACCGTGTTTGTGAGGGAAAAACTAAAGATCACAACTTTTTCCCTCCTTTGATCACATTATGCAGTTCCCCACCCATTTCTCTCTCTCTCTCTCTCTCTCTCTCTCTCTCGCTCTCTACCACTCAGATGATGGAGAGTGTCTCTTTATTGTGTAGAGCTGCATGCCTGTCTCCTGTTACTGCCGTGTTCTGGCTCCACATCACACACACACACACACACACACACACACAAACACTTATAAAAGTGGAAAGTCTGATGGTTTCAAGCTGCTGTGTGTGTGTGTGTGTGTGTGTGTGTGTGTGTGTGTGTGTGTGTGTGTGTGTGTAGATAGCAGAGTTCTGAATCACTGCAGGAGCAGAAACGCTGTCAGCTGTGCACTCACCAATCTCTCCATCTTTTTGTTCCCTTTATCCCTTTCAATTTTTATCTCTTTCCATCACCTCTCTCCTGATCTTCTGCCATACTGTATTTCCACCTTTCCATCCATCCATCCTTCCATCCATCCATCCATCCATCCAGTCCTACATCTGTCCATCCATCCTTTTATACATCCATCTGTATGTGCATTCATCCATCCATCAGCCCACCCAGTGGTCTTTCCATCCATCCATGCATCCATTCATCCTTCTGTCCATCCATCCATCCATCTGTTTGTCCATCCATCCCTCCGTCCATGTTTCCATCAGTCCACCCATGCATTCATTCATCCGTCCATCCGAATGTTCATTCATCTATCCATACATTCATAGATTATTTTGCCCATTTATCCATTCATCTGTCTGTATATCTATACCTCCATCATTTCATCTGTCCATCCACCCACCTACCTATCCATCAGTCTATCAGCCCACCTAGTGATCCTTCCATCTACTCATACATCTGTCTATATACCTATCCCTCCATCTTCCCATACATCTAATCATCCAGCCACCCATCTTTCCCATCAACGTATTCCATCCATCTTTCTGTCTGTTTATCTGTTTATCTTTATTAAGTCATCCATCTGTCTATCCATACATCAGTCTGTCCATTTGTTCATCCATCTGCCTGTTCATTTATCTGTATAACCATTCCTCCATCTTTCCATTTATCCATCTACCTGTCCAGTAATCAGATATTTATCCATCTGTCTATCCATCAATCAGGCTTTCTTTCTATTGTAATATCTATCATCTTCATATTCATTGTTTTATATTCTGTTTGCACTCTTCCATCTTCCCATCCATCCACCATCCATCCATCCATATCCTGACATTCGCTTTTTCTAACATCTTTCTCTTATTAATATTTTTCATCCATCTATTCATCTAGCCATCTATCCAGCCATCCTTTCATCTCCATATGCATCACTCTTGCTTTGCACTACTCTCTCTTCATACATCTGTCAATCATTCCATCCATCCATCCATCCATCCATTATCCTCTTCCATTTTAATATCATTTTAATCCATCTGTCCACTCATCTGCTCATCCAACCATCCACCCATCTATCCATCCATCCAACCACTTATCTATCCATCCATTCAACCAACCACCCATCCATCCATCCATCCAACCACCCATCCATCCATTGCTATCCTCATTTTCTCTCTTTCTAATATCTTTTTGCCTCTTTATCAGTCTGTCAGTCATTACATTCATCCATCATCCTTTTCCTTCCTGATATCACTTTCCTCTGTCACATCTCTATTATCATGTTCATAGCTATTGTTCTCTCTTCTGCTGTTTCACTGTACATCTATCAATCTTTCTCTCACACACACACACACACACACACACAAACACAGCTAAACCTACTGCATATTCCACCTTTACCCTGACTGTAATCTGTGCTGTCAAGTCCAATGTTACATTTTCACATGATTTCCCTCCTGACATGTACCAGTGTGCTTAGCACTGGAAACACACACGCACATACACACACACACACACACACACACACACAGCCTCAAGCATTTCTTAGGGGTTAAGTAGAATTTGTTGTTTGGGGATAAGCGGTAGTGGATGACACAGCGTCACTGTATACAGGACTGTGTGTGTGTGTGTGTGTGTGTGTGTGTGTGTGCGATGAACTCGTAGTGAATAACACACTTCAGTCTGCAGTGTAATGTGAAATATAGTAGCTTGTTTCCTTCTGGGTAGAGTTTGGAGTAATGTAATTTTTATTGTAAATTATTTTTCATTAATAACTGAGTATATTAATTCGATTTCTCCACAGAAACAGCTTAAAATCTGTTACACTATACTGTACTGTACTTATTCGTACTGTACTGCACTATACTTATGCATACTATACTATAATTTACTATACTCTGCTAAACTACACTATACCGCACAACCCTATACTCTACTTGTTCATGCAGTGCTACACTGTAATATACTATACTATACTCCGCTATACTATATTATGTAATACTATACTGCACTACACTATACTATATTGTACTATGCAAGGCAACGCTGTACTATACTATACTGCACTATACTACATTATGCAATACTATACTGCAGTATACTACATTGCACTATGCTATACTGTCCTATATTTACGCATACTATGCTATATTATGCTACACTCTAATACATTATGTAATACTACACTGCACTACACTATACTATACTGTACTATACTGCACTACTCTGTCCTGAACTTTGAGGTATAATACTATACTATACTGTACTACACTATACTGCCCTACACTGTATAATACTGTACTAAACTACACCATATTGTATTATACTATGCAATACTACACTGTGCTGCACTGTACTATACTATACTTATACAGACGGTACTATATTATATTGCACTATACTACACAGCTCTCTACTGTACTGTACTACACTATACTAGTGTATATGACACTATATTATGCCACACTTTATTACACTGTGCTATACTACACTATACTATAGTGCACCATACTGTGCTACACTATAATGTACTGTACTATACTGTGATGTACTATACTGTACTACACTACACTATATTATAGCACACAGTACTATGCTACACCATAATGTACTGTACTATACTGTACTACACTACACTGTTATAGCACACAGTACTAAACTACACCATAATGTACTGTACTATACTGTGATGTACTATACTGTACTACACTACACTGTTATAGCACACAGTACTAAACTACACCATAATGTACTGTACTATACTGTGATGTACTACACTACACTATACTATACTACACTACACTGTTATAGCACACAGTACTATGCTACACCATAATGTACTGTACTATACTGTGATGTACTACACTACACTACACTATACTACAGTAAATTAAGGCACACCATTCTATGCTATAATGCACTGTACTATTCTGTGATGTACTATACTATACTATACTATACTACACTACACTACACTACACTACACTACACTACACTACACTATACTTTGTGTGTGTACAGGCTCCATTTGGTTGTCAAGTGGAATAAGATTGCATTGTAAATATGTCAAAGTTCCCATAGATAAATGTGTTTATTTTGTTGATTTATTTATTTAGACATTAAGGCAGTTAACTTCTGACATGGAGAAAAAGTCAGCTGTAAGCCATAATAAGGGGGAAAAGAGGAGTAAAAAAGGAAAAGCTCCAGACAGAGATTAAGACATGAGGAGACATTTATAATCCCTCTGTGAGTTATAGTTATGATCTGTGTTGAACACATCACCACTGAGCGAGTAGCTGTGTGTGTGTGTTATAAATGATTATTATTTTTAATAGTTTTATGGCTGAATATTCGTGTATTTGTGTTTAAATAAAAAACATGGTTTGTTACTTCAGTAACTCATATACTACTTTTATGGTTAAAATGACCGTATTAAGGTATTTTATTTATTATACTTTTTTAATAAGAGCAGGGTCTGGATAAACTCCTTGGGGACGTGGTGTGTGAGGTGTGATATTTCGGACAGGACGTTAGCGTGTTAATTAAAATCTGTCCAAAACAACAACTGTTCCCAAGAAACATCTGTTCCCGTTACCTGTAACTGCACTGTGCACATCTGTCGCATCTCCAGCAATTAAATGCGACTCTAGCTCTAACCGAATAAAGAAACCTCGCAGAAAAGAAATATGACACAGATGTGACGGCTGTGACTCGTGCGTCAGAAACACGACAAAGAATGGAAAGAAGAAAGGAAAAGAAAGTAAAAGAAGGAAGAGAAGTTGATTTGGGTGTTGTGTTGAAGCACGTCTGGAGTGTGTGATTTCCGCAACAAGGCCAGCCAAGAAAGAAAATGAACAGAGCACAATTACGGCCAGCGCAGAGTTAGCGTTTCGGCTAATAAACAGGTGAACACACCCCGGGGCCTCGCACTCGTTTATTCCTCCTCCGTCCCTCATTAACCGCTCCCTCTATCTCTCTCTTTTCATTTCCCAGGATGCCGGAGGTAGATTTTATTAATTCTTGCTGGCAGGGTTTAATGAAAGGGTGGTGTCTAATTCTTTTTTTTCCCCTTCACCATGATGATACACTGTGTGTGTGTGTGTGTGTGTGTGTGTTTTCTTTCTCTCTCCCTAATGGCCATGTCCGGGTTATCAGTAACTCTTGACATATCAGAGGTCAGCAGAGAGCGGTCATCAATTAAAACACACACACACACACACACTATGTTAATGTGAGGCCAGCCTTCAGTGAGCTGTGATAAATTAATATACTCACTCACTCTCTCTCTCTCTCTCTCTCTCTCTCTTATTCTGTCTCTCTTCGTCTTATTGTGTTTCTCTGTTTCAGTCTGTCTCTCTCTCTGTGTCTCTTTCTCATTGTGTGTCTCTCTCTCTGCCATTATGTCTCTCTGTCTCTGTCTCATTCTGTTGCTCTCTGTGTCATGCTCTCTCTCTGTCTCATTGTGTGTGTCTCTCTCTCTGTCTGTGTCTCTCATTGTGTCTCTCTCACTTTCATTCTCTCTCTCTCTTTCATTCTGCCTCTCTCTGTCTCAATCTGTCTCTCTCATGCTGTCTCTCTGCCTCATTGGGTCTCTGTCTTTCTGTCTGTCTCTCTCTGTCTGTTTGTCTCTGTGTCTCTCTCAAGTCTCATTGTGTCTCTCTCACTGTGTCTGTATCTCTGTTTGTCTTTCTCTGTGTCTCTCTTTGTCACTGTGTCTCACCAACCCCTCTCTCTCTCTCTCTCTCTCTCTCTGTCTTTCTCAGTTTTCAGTTTTCATGTGCTTTATCGGCATGACAAATAATTGTACATTTCTATTGGCAAAGCAGGTACAAAGGAAGAGTTTGTGCACCCTCAAGACAAGAGAAAGAGGTTTAATTTATATCAGCAAGACATTTTAGTGTTAAAAAAAAAGACCAAACAGTGCATGCTCTTCGTAGTGGAAAGAAACCTAAAATAATATCAGCTCAAAAGTTTGTACCCCTTGTTTAACAAACACGATGTAAACATTCACAAATAATTGGTATGCCTAGCTGTTGCTTTTATTTTTATTTTTTTTAATCATTTTGATTTTTGTTTTAATATTTATCAATGTTTTATTTTTACCTCAGGACCATATGAGGGAGGGTGCACAAACTTTTGAACTCAGTTCTGAGACATTTGAGATGTCTACTTGTGATGGAAAAAATGGAACAAAATTTATGAACTAAAAAAAAAAAGCTTTCAGTGTTCTGTAATGGAATAATATGTGAGCTTAACACACACACACAGAGAGAGAGAGAGAGAGAGAGAGAGAGAGAGCGAGCAGTGAATCTTGGATTAAGTGTACAACTGAGTGCTATTCTGACCTCTGCTTCACACTTTCATCTCTCTCTCTCTCTCTCTCTGTCAGGTGAACGGCGGCTCTAAGAAGACCGGCGCGCAGACTGAGTGACTGAGTGTGTGTGTGAGTGTGTGTGAGCGTGTGAGTGTGTGTGTGTGTATGTGCGTCAGCGTCATGCGTGCAGGATGGATGTGAAGGAGCGCAGGCCGTACTGCTCGCTGAGGGAGAGCCGCAGAGAGAAGGAGAGACGCTACACACACTCGTCCGGCGGAGAGAGTGACGAGTGTCGCGTCCCCACGCAGAAATCCTACAGCTCCAGCGAAACGCTCAAAGCCTTCGAGCAAGACTCCCAGCGCCTGCTGTACAGCGGCCGAGCTAAAGAGCGAGAGCCCCGAGACACGGACGAGTACGGGCGGCCAGGTGTGTGCACAACACACACACACACACACACACACACACACACAGAGTACTGAAACTACAGCAACAACTTCTTATTACACTCTTATTACAATGTAATAAACAGTAATAAACTACGACATATCAGTCCTCCCCTGAAGCCGAGTTCCCGTTACCACCCTGAAGTTGATTACTTTCCTATAACAGCACACCCTCAAGTGAATCCGTTTATGTGCAGCATCGCTGTACACGTCCCTGTGAATGAGCTGTTACCATAGAAACGATAATGTAAACCTGCGCTACTGTCAGAGCTGCTGTTCCGGAAAACAGCAACGAGTTATTTAATTAACATTAACCTGTATAATTAATTACAAACAAAAAAACAGTTCAATCACAAGACAATAAATGAAATGTACAGTTTCCTGCTTTACCTGAAATTTAATTCATCAGCCAGTACACACACTCACACACACACACACACACACACGTGCGCGCGCACATACACAAAGCACATGCACACACACACACACGTGCGCACACGCACACAAAGTACACACACACAAGCACACACAAAGTACACACACACGTGCGCACACACACATGCACACACGCACACACACACACAAGCACCCATGCGCACACGTACATGTGCACACGCACACAATGTATTTAATGATCTATATTTAATTATTGATTTTATTTCATTAATTTATTTTATTTAATCAGTAAAATCTCCTCATCAGTTTTATTCTTCTTCTGTGTAGTGTGTCCGAATGAGTGTATTTTTGTGTGTGTGTGTGTGTGTGTGTGTGTATAAAACAATATGTCTCCTCAGTCGCAGCGTTTTTCAAACATTGAACTCCAAATGGTGTGTGTGTGTGTGTGTAAAGGTTAGCCCAGCCGTTATCCATCAGTTCGGTGCTTGCGGCTCTCCGTCTGTCAAGTGTGTTTATTTTAGAAAGCAGCAGCAGTGACACCGGATTACAGACGGGTGTAAAACAGGGTGTGTGTGTGTGTGTGTGTGTGTGTGTGAGAGAGAGAGAGAGAGAGAGAGAGAGAAACTGAGAGTGAATTTATCCATAGAACAGAGAGAGAGAGAGAGAGGGAGAGAGAGAAAAACTGAGAGTGAATTTATCCATAGAACAGAGAGAGAGAGAGAGAGAGAGGGAGAGAGAGAGAAACTGAGAGTGAATTTATCCATAGAACAGAGAGAGAGAGAGAGAGAGAGGGAGGGAGAGAGAGAGGGAGAGAGAGAGAAACTGAGAGTGAATTTATCCATAGAACAGAGAGAGAGAGAGAGGGAGAGAGGGAGAAATGGGCAGAGAGAATGAATAAGAGAGATAGACAGTGAGCAAAAAGAGTAAGAAAGAGGTGAACAAAAACAGAGAGGAAGTATAAAATAGAAAGATACAGAGAGGAAAAGAAAATCGAAGATGGAGTGAAAGATGAACAGACAGACAGAGAGAGAGAGAGAGAGAGAGAAAGAGGTAAACATGAACAGAAAGACAGATGGTAAGAAAAAGTGAGTCAGGCGATCTCGCTGTATCCTTGATGTCACACACTCTCTCGGACTTCGCCGTGTGTGTGTGTGTGTGTGTGTGTGTGTGTGTGTGAGTGTGTGTGTGTGTTGTAGGGTTTGTTAGTGCGTATGGAATGAGTTAATTAGTCAGTAAATAACACTGCTCCGTTGCCCACGCGCTCATCGGGGAGAAGCGTGTCGTGGAGTTCAGCGGGCGTCTGTGAGAAAGTTCCAGAAGAGGTCATTAGCAGTTCATGGATCACTCACACACTCGAATTAAGACTTCATAAATATTTCACCACAAAGAGCGTAATTGCTTAATTATCTTATCATGTACGATTTCATTTGCACTAATTGGTGTTCATTTGGAATTTATATGATTTCCATTGGACTTGTGTGCAACTTCAATTATTTCTGTAGCTAATGGTGCGTTTACTTTCTCTTTAATGGATCACAGATTGTTCCTTCATTTATTAAAACACTGAAATTGTAACGCGAACGGTGCGGCGTGACATTAAAACAGCACGCTCTTTTCACCAAAAGGGAAAAAAAACGGATCTGTAAATTCCTCCCTTCTTACTGTACTTCTTTACGTTAGACTTCTTTGATCTGTACAGTGCTCGCATGAACACGAGCATAATCTCTAATTCTGTAATCTACTGCTTTAACACAGCTCATCATAAGATTTAACATTCACTCTTATCTCAATACTAATAAATTATCTGTAAACATCAGAATGAATCAACTCTCAGTAATCCTAATAAAGTAATTAACACTTATATGCACTGAAGTTTGATAGAGATGAACTTCCTGCATGAACTAATTAACTAACGACTAAAAAAATATTCCAATTATTCGGAATAAATTAGCATAAATTAAATGATATTATTACTAAATGTTACTAAATCCTCACTTGTTCGCTTCTGCTAATTAAAGGTTTAGGTTTAAATACGTTACCGTGCACCATTTTATCCCCCAGCGCTGTAGCTGAGTTCTGGATTCTGATTGGTCAGAAGGATGTTGATTCATTTTCTATAACAGCAACTCGGACAGTAGTGCAGCTGCAAATCCCAGCTTTATCGTTTGGATACGTTATCGTTTCTATAGTAACAGCTCGTTCACGGGGACTCACTGATATGGTGAAGGAGTCTCCAGTGTCAGAGGCGACGGTGTAACTTGAAGTTTTCCGACGTCTTCAGGACAGACGAGTTTATGCTTCTTTGCGCTTTCTCGGTGACATGACAAGCTGCGTTTGTTTTTTTTTTTGTCTTATTAAGAGAAGAGAGAGAAAAGTCCAGTGGATTATTTGTATCCTAACAGACAGATAGCTATAGCGCTAACTGCACCGTGTAGCACGAGTCACGATTCATGCTAGTTTTTTTTTAACTTGATTGGATTAGCGTACAGTGATCATCTGGATGAATGAAGAAGAGACCTTTGAGATTTCTAACAAGTAAAGGACTAAAAAAAATGTAAGCAGTAAAACTTTTATTTTTATTTGGATTACTTACTTTGACTAAAACTCAAGTAAAGTATAAATATGATAAATACAAGTAACACTTAAGTTTAACATCAAAGTACAAATTACTGAAATCAGTGACTGAAACGCTAATTGGAATTTATTTAATTATGTTTTTCATACTTAATTTATCATTTATTATTACTTATATGTTTACTTATTAATTAGAATGCCTTATTTACATATTTTTCATTATTTTTTTTTATCATTTTTCATTCTTAGATGCAGTCAGTGTACAGAATGTTTCATCCTTTGACACAGCTAAATCACACACACACACACACACACACACACACACACGGACACTTTGCTTTCTAGTGTGCTAAATTGTTTTCATAAAGTTGCTTCACCACACAGCCATAAACGCTGATCATAAATAAATTATTCAGCACTTTACAAACTCATGTGCAGCTATTTATTGGTAACAATTAGCTGTAAAATGTGACCGAAACACTAAAACTTTTCTTTGTTAGCTTTTTTGAGGTCCTACACAGACACACACACACACACACACACTAACCTCACACTAGTGGACTATGAGCTAATTTTGCACAATGTTTGGAAATCATTACATCCAGATTAAAAGGAAGGAAATTATTTGAATTATTATCTGTTTTTTTTTTTTTTTCTCCGACTTGACATCATGATCGATTTTCTAAAAACATGAATCTTCGTTTTTGCACAGCTCTTTAATTATCAGCATTATACTTCACTCTCAGTTGCCTCTGCCCGTCTTACACACAGCTTATTTTAGGACGCGAAAGTGTGAGCCGTGCGTAAACACGCCGTTATGATCCGGAGGCAGCGATTTGCTTAATGAGCAGCGAAAGCCGTCACAAAAGTGTGCGAGTGCGTCCCGAGGTCACGTCGTTGAAGTCAAGGTGTTTGGGTAAAGAAAGTTTGTTTTGAAGGAGCAATTACGATTTTCTCCGTGCTTGTAATTTTTTTTTTTTTATACAGTGAATAATTCAGCCATTTTGTAACAATAAATAATTCAACATTTTTAATAAATGAATTGATCTCACCCAAAATGCCTAAATACGATCCATAAACATTTTTGCATTGCAAAATAATCCACTAAACCTGATTATATTTCCAAATCAGCACACGGGGTGTAACGTTACACTAAAGCTGATGCAATAAGATGAAACTTTCGCACTGTAATTTTATTATTATTATTATTATTATTATTATTATTATTATTATTATTATGGGTGAACGATATGAGCAGGATCTGGTGTAGAGTCAACTAGCATGAGACACCATGGGTTTTTATTTTTTATCACTTTTATTACTATTATTACCGCCTTTTTAATTATTAATATTAATAATCTGTGAATAATGTGCAGCTTATTTCATATTGCTCCTAAAATACAGATATGTGACACTTGTGTTGGTGAAACTTTAATGATATAGATAAAAATAAAAAATCTTTAGGCATGATATGAAACCTTAAGATGATGTGGTTTGTAGTTGACCTACTTTGTGGCCCTATTTTATTTATTTATTTATTTATTTTTTTAATCATTAAAATGTTTTCACGTTTGCTAAATTTTCTGCGAATCATCCAAGAATGGATGGATCAGTATATACTTTTTCTTTTTCCTGCTATTTTTTTTAAAATTATTATTATGTTCACTTTTTTGCATGGTGTAGAATGGAGATGTAAGATACACTCGGTGTCCACTTTATTAGGAACGCCGTTACACCTGGTCATTTTATGCAGTTATCCAATCGGCCAATCATGTGGCAGCAGTACGATGCATAAAATCATGCAGATGCAGGTCAAGAGCTTCAGTTAACGTTCACATCAAAGATCAGAGTGATAAAAAGTGTGATCTCTGTGACTTTAACCGTGACATGGCTGTTGGTGCCAGATGGGCTGCTTTGAGTATTTCAGAAACCGCTGATCTCTGGGATTTTCACACACAACTTTAATTGAAGCTCTTGACCTGCATCTGCATGATGTTATGCGTTGTGCTGCTGCCACACGATTGGCTGTTTAGATAACTGCATGAGCGTGCAGGTGTAAAGGTGTGTGCCTAATTTAAAGCGTTAGTATCAGATTTGATTTATATCTGTTAAATCTGCTCTGACCTTTTTAAAATATTTTTGTTGCATTTGTTTTCTTTCTATAATTTCAGGCTTAATTTTTTTCTTCAGGTTATTTTTTTTAATGTGATTATTTTCTTACGTGGTACAGAATAGACATATGTACACTCCTGAACAAAACCTTAAGACCAGGGAAAATATTACAAGTATTCACACTTCGCACTGGTGGATCGTAACCAGGTTGTAAGAACTTCTTCAAAATGCCAAAA
>CM075005.1:1833764-1849336 GCA_037576675.1 Pangasius sanitwongsei | reverse complement strand
GACACTGTTTATTTATTTAAAGCGAAGGATCGTCACATTAAATACTGACTCTGTTTCATTTATTACTGTTTACTGCTATTTATAGTATTTTTTAATGTAGAAACATTTAATTTCATTATTTCTGAAGGCATATTTGCTCTACAGCATTTCTCTGCATTTCTTTGCATGCTCTACAGATTTTTGCACGTGTGTGTGTGTGTGTGTGTGTGTGTGTGTGTGTGTATATATATATACACACACACACACACATCATCTTAAAAGGTATACACACTGTAACTTACTGACTTCACACAGAACCCCTTTATAACCCCGAATCAAATAATAAGAAAAAGAGAGAAAGCAAGAGAGAGAGAGATAGACAAAGAGAGATACACAGAGAAAGAGAACAAGAGACAGAAAGAGACAAAACAGACATAGAGAGAGAGAGAGAGAGTGAGAGAGAATAAAGAAACAGAATAAAGAGAGAATAAAGGAGGGATGTTTTGTTGTTCGTCACTGAGGAGAATTTAAACCTTGCTGCTCAAACCGCTTTGTCCCTGAGACAGTGGACACACACTCACCACACACACACACACACACACACACACACACAATTCCATTTTTCATCCAGCCTTTAATATATACAATCCAGTACAAAAGTTTGTGCCCCTGTAACTCCTGCAGATTGATGATAGTATTGACTCGGCAGGAAAAGAAGGGGCGTGGCCTCCTTATCATGTACACTTTATGTCATTGCAGCAAAATGAACATACCAGAAGCTGGATACAAGTCAGCTGTCGCTGCTAGTTGTTAGCATTAGCGTTAAGTAAGGTTTTTTTTTTTTTTTTTTTTTTTTTTTGGGATGAGTTGCTCGTTAATAAGATCAGGAATGCTGCAAAGCTAAAGTCAGGACTGTAAATATACCTAACACATTATTAGCGGTAAGTAAGCTCATTATAAAATTGAAATAAAAATTATATAAACTTTATCTCGTTCATGTAGGTTCATATAGGACACAAAATATGCTAAAAGAAGATGTTATGTATTACGAGAAGATATTACGTATTACGAGATAAAACACAATTTAATCTCGATGTTTAAATTGTCAAACTCGAAAGCCATCGCAATGGATTGAATCTGTGTTGGATTCCTGATACCATCATCAATCATCCCAAGCCCAAAGACTCGTGTACATAAGACCTTAAAGATGAAATGTGAATAAATCCTGCATCAAGACAACAAT
Source organism: Pangasius sanitwongsei (assembly GCA_037576675.1). NCBI lineage: Eukaryota > Metazoa > Chordata > Actinopteri > Siluriformes > Pangasiidae > Pangasius > Pangasius sanitwongsei. The sequence continues at coordinate 1,848,114 of CM075005.1, read as the reverse complement.
CCAAAACGTGAAGCAAAATCAACCCAAAAACTAGAAATACGTTTTGACATCCTCTTGATTTCCAGATGGCAATGGAAGACATCTGGTAGGGTTTCAACAGATATGTGTGTGTGTGTGAGAGAGAGAGAGAGAGAGAGAGAGAGATATGGGAGGGAAGTATTACAACTGCGTGGATCTGAAAGCTGTTCGGGGGAAGTGAAAGCAGTCGGAGGCAGCTATAAAGCCAAAGGCTGAGCATTGTACAAGTTATTAGGGAATATGTAAAGCACATTCAGGAAAATTGGGGGATTGGGGGGGGGGGGGGGGTGTAAACTTTTGTCACTTCTGTGACAGAACTTTTTTTGTGAATGTGAACACTCTATATTTCTGTGTCTTCATTTTGTTTGTTTAAGTTGTTTACATTTGCATACCATTATGAGTGTAATGAGTACTTCATTTCATTTAAATGGTTCCAGTGTGTAGCACAAAAGTTTTGGCACCCCATGGGTACGGACGGCGTTAGGATGAGTGTATGGCCGTGTGTGTGTGTGTATCAGGGGTGTATAAGGTCTCAGTACATTCAATACGACGGAATAATCCGTAGTCGATCCTCAGTCTCATGTCCTGATGACAGCAGGATGACTTCCCACTCTGTGCACGCTGATTTACATACTGCGTGGGAGACATGAGGTCTGATCAGGATGAGGAGAGAACGCAGACGACAGGAGATCGTTCTCTACACGTGTAATTAAACGGCATATTAAGAAAAATATCACATTATTCATACATATATACATATATATATATATATATATATATATATATATACATATATATATATATATATATATATATATATATGTGGAAATGGACTGCATGCTAATCGAGGTTTAAATAAGGACGGTGTGTGACAGAGTGTGTGCAGGATTTTACAGTAGTGCAGCTGAATATCACAGTTCACACTCCTTCTAATACGTAATCGTTTCTATAGTAACAGCTCAATCACGGGACCCGGACACATTTTAACTGGATTTAAAAAAAAAAGACTGATAAGGTCACGTTCTTTCTTGAAGTAAGAAGACATTAATTTAGCGCTTACGGAAGGAGTCTCCAGTGTCAGAGGTAAAGCTGTGAAGTTTTCCCCGTGTGTGTATGTGTGTTTCTTCTCCCACCCTTTCAATCTCTCCGCTCCTCTTTCCCCATATACACACACACTGTGCTTTGTTTCTTTTTTATTGTCCATCTCCCTTTTTGGCTTGCTCTCTGCCCCCCTACATGCGCACACACACTCATGCCTTCACACACACTCGTGCTCTCTCTCTCTGTGTTGTGCTGTAAGTGATTTTCCGCTCGGTAAAGCCCAGCGTTCACAGTTCGCGTCTCTTTGAGCGGCCGTGTGTCGAGGTCAGCAACGGCGGCGTAATGAGATTAAGAGAAATGTGTCAACAGCAGTATAAATCCTGTAAATATCTTAACCGGCTTAGTCAGGCACGGATGCTGGACACACACACACACACATTATTTGTGTTATACCCATGTATTGAATCAGTGCAGCTTTAAGGAGAACTCCTTGGCTGTAGAGAGAGATCTTCAGGCATTAGGACGGGATTTAAAGGTGTCAGTAGTACAGGAAATGAGAGCGGGTGTGAGAGGGTGGACAGCCTCAGGGTGATAACCGACAACACACAGTCACCCTTAAAGTCACCCTTAAAGTCACCCTTAAAGTCACTCTTAAAGTCACCCTGCCTCTTTCTCTAATCACATTTTTAAGAATCACCACAGCTAACAGTTCATAATTCTGTATCAGAAATAAATCAGGATATTATTTACAGCTGTGTTAATATAACATAGGACACAAATTCAGAGAAAAATGTAAGTTATAGTTGTGGTGCCTCATTCACTGGGAAACACAGGTTCAGAGGCCACGCCCCCTTCACTATGATTGACAGCACATAGACCACGCCTCCTTCACTACGACTGACAGCACATAGGCTACACCTTCTTCACTATGATTGACAGCACATAGGCCACACCTCCTTCACTATGATTGACAGCACATAGGCCACACCTTCTTCACTATGATTGACAGTACACAGGCCATGCCTCCTTCACTATGATTGACAGCACATAGGCCACTCCTCTTTCACTATGATTGACAGCACATAGGCCACACCTCCTTCACTATGATTGACAGCACACAGGCCACGCTTCCTTCACTATGATTGACAGCACATAGGCCACTCCTCTTTCACTATGATTGACAACACATGGGCCACGCCTCCTTCACTGTGATTGACAACACATGGGCCACGCCTCCTTCACTGTGATTGACAACACATGGGCCATGCCTCCTTCACTATGATTGACAGCACATAGGCCACTCCTCTTTCACTATGATTGACAGTACATAGGCCACACCTCTTTCACTATGATTGACAACACATGGGCCACGCCTCCTTCACTGTGATTGACAGCACATAGGCTACACCTCCTTCACTATGATTGACAGCACATAGGCCACACCTCCTTCACTATGATTGACAACACATGGGCCACACCTCCTTCACTGGGACTAAAGGGTGCATAACATTTCCCCTTTGCCACATGTTAAAATTAAACTTCACAACTTCACACACACACACACACACTTATCAACTCATCCTGAGGTTGTATCAGCTCCGGCTTTGTCCTCCTGTGATATTGTTCTCCAGGTTTTTCCGCTCTGCTTTGCTCTACATGGCCGAACTCAGCCGGTGTTTTTTTTTCTTTTCTTTCTCTTCTTTTGGAAAACAAACTCCTTCCTTCCTGCCTTCAGGCGTGTAAACACACTCCGTTATGTTTCAGTGCTTACACAATGACTCCTGACAGGAGGGGAAACACAGAGACGAGTGTGTGCGTGTGTGTGTGTGTGTGTGTGTGTGTGTAAAGGATATTCCACCCCCAAATTCAGCTCCTGTGGAAATATAACTTTTAATGTGTTCAGGAAAAATAAATAAATAAATACAAAACAATAAAATAAATGAAAGGTAGATTTTTAAAATTAAATTATTTTCTCTAATATCCTATTTAAAAGTCATAGTTTTATTTAGCAAATTTGCATACAAATATAATATATATATATATATATTTCATTTAAATTAATTTGTATTTAATAAATAATACTATAATTGTATTTTTTATTCTTTCTTTCTTTCTTTCTTTCTTTCTTTTATTTCTCCATGTGTGCTCTGTGGGAAGCTTGTTCACTTACGAAGGTCGTGAACTCACACAGCATCACTACACACATCTATAAACTAAATCAGTGAGTCACCTCACATGAACACGCGCACACACACACACACACACACACACACACACAACCAACCAACAACAGCACAACACATCGATAGCTGCTATTTTGTTTGTTGAGAAACATTTCACCTCCTCAGAGCCCTCCAGATAGGATCTTTGTATTTGTGTGTGTGTGTGTGTGTGTGTGTGTGTGTGTGTGAATGAGAACCAGATGAATACAGTAAAGCAAGGATTACACAACTCTAACACACATTTTTTTTCTTTTCTTAAATTTTTAAAAAAGAGAACAGTTAATAACACACACACACACACACTGTTATTGTTCTGTATTTCCTGTGCCAGCCAGTTGTGTAGCGTGTGACACAGAGCGACTCTGTAGAGAAGTGTGTGTCGTGTGTGAACATGTAAACGCTGTTATAGTGGCTCAGCGTGCTCAGTGGTGGTCCTGTTCAGAATTCATTTTCAGCCTGTCATCCCTCGCTCACCTCGTCATCACACACACACACACACACACACACGGTGCTCCTGTTCTCACACTGCGACTCAGTGACTCGCTAACTCGCCTGCATCCTAAATGTGTTTCAGTGATGATGGAGAGCTGGAGTGTGTTTTTTATAGCTTTATACAGTAGGCCTCATTTATCAAGCTGTATACAAACAGATTTATTCGTTAATTGTTCGTACGAGCTTTAACACAATACATTTGGCATTCATGAAAATCGTGGAAGCTCAGAAATAAACATTCGTATTCCTGAGTGTGTGTAAATTTACGTGTAAGAAGACTAACTAACCTAAAACCTCGACTCATCGGCTTCAAATTGTGATGAGTTCTTTAGCATTAACTAAAGTAACATTCAATATGGCGTTTTTCTGCTGTTTACACATCATATCAGCTGTGTGAGCCTTGCCTTTTATGGAGTTTTGTGGATGTCACCAAATGCAAACTAGCTAAGAGAGAACCACGCACGTGCCTCGTAATTTAACGGTGATTTGCGTTCATCAACATACGTACACTAATACGAAGTAAAGTGGCATTTCCGAAACTTCTGGAAATCTTAGACGGAAATTTTTCGTTTGGGTTTTAGTTTAGTTTTTAGTTTGGTTTGGGCAAAAACGTTTACAAGCACCTTTAATAAAACACTGATGAATTTTTTCTTTCATTCTTTCATTCTTGTTGTTTTTGTTTTTATTCATTTGTTTTGACTTTCGTGCGGCCGTGAGCGAGTGGTCGGATATGAAGCTTGTGGGAAAAACCAAGAACATTAACATGAGCATCGGGTGATGCATGATGCATTTACAGCATTCATTCATTCATCCTTAGTAACTGCCTGGTCAGGATGGCGGTGGTTTAAATCACATGACTAGTTTGTTTCCATTTTGGAAAATAAAACCCCATAAATTAGTTAGAAAATAATCACACGCAGGCACAAACGACAATAATACCTGCGTGAGTGAGATCTTGCAGAAATGTGTTGGAGTTGTGTTACGCATTTTCTCTGTTTCTTGTGTTACCGAGTTTCCCCTTTTTCCCTTTTCCCAGTTTTCCATCTTTCACTGTCTTTGTTTCTTGTTTCTTCCTCTTTTGTTTTTCTTTCTTTCATTTGTTCTTTTTTTTGTTTTTTTTTTTGGAATCACTTCACTTTAAAAAAATGCAGAAAAAAATACACCGTTAAAAACAGGAGATACACAAATGGCAGCTTTTTTTTATTAGGTTGAACTCTTTCACATTCAAATAATAAATAATAATAAATGTAATAAAGAATAAATATAATAAAATCAGTCTTAACAAAAAATACAGTAAAGTCTCCTTAGATGTGAACATTTCATAGATAGATAGATAGTCAGACAGACAGATAGATAGATAGATAGATAGATAGATAGATAGATAGATAGATGGATGTGGGGGGTTCTCATTATGAGTCAGAGCGCTTGATTGACACACACATAATGCGTATTTGCTGAAGTTTCCCGATGAACAGATTGCGATGTTGCGCCTAATTACAGGCTTTAATTTATTTTGTTTTTGGGGAAGATGTTTCTTTAACTCTTCTGCATTTCTCCACTTGTTTTGCTGTTTGTCTTGTGCGCTCTTGCACAAACTCGCACATCGAGAAAAAAAACAGAAACACCAACTCAGAGATGTGTAGTAAAAATAGCATGCATTAAAAAGACACACACACACAAACACGTACATTATGGAAAGTTCTTCAGAACTTGCTTTTTTCCTTTTTATTGCTGCAAACCCCTGTGTGAAGGAGAGAGTGTGTGTGTGTGTGTGTGTGTGTGTGTGTATGTGCTGATCACCTGTACAAGGACATCATTTAGACCACAAGTTGACTCGAAGGCTTCACAAAAAGCAAACTGGAGCTGCAACTCGTCCTGTAACATCCCTGTGCTTTAATAATTTATACTCCATTTTATAATCTCTAATGAAGCACTAATAGACGGACGGACGGACGGACGGACGGACGGATAGATAGATAGATAGATAGATAGATAGATGTTTGTGCTGAAGTGCAGATTCTGGGAATATATTAATTTAGTTTGTGTTTAAAAACTATATTGATGTGTAACATTAGACAGCAAAACTGAGGTAAAATAATAATAATAATAATAATAATAATAATAATAATAATTATTATTATTATTATTATTATTATTATTATTATTATTCATGGAGTTTAATCCAAGCATGTGTGTTGATCTGATATACTTTGAGCTTTCAGCTGTGTGTGTGTGTGTGTTTGGACTAATAACATTCTAAAATCTTTTGATAGAAATGGAATAAAAATACTGTAATAGTATAACAATTGATAATAAATATAAAGATAAATCTTTATTAATATATTGTGTAATAAATAATTGAGTTATGATTGATCAGAACTATATTTCAGTACAGTACATGGCGCTATTAATAACAGAGACACGTAATAAATCTAATAATATATTAATATTAATAATCATAATAATAAGACGAAGAAGAAGAAAAAGAAAAGAATAACATGCAGTATGTGTTTATTATATGCATAAATATTCATAAATATATAAAATATCATGTTTGTAAACACTGTACGTGTTATTTATAAAGTTTCAGGCCTCGATGTTCCCACAGTGGGTTTTCATACCTGCACTCACACACACTTCATTATTAGTTTTTATCCGTGTGTGAGAGAGATGGAGAGGGTGCATGTCCAGACTAATGTGTGTGTGTGTGTGTGTGTGTGTGTGTGTGTGTGTGTGTGTGTGTGTGTGTGTACAGTGGCTGATAGATGTAGTGTTGTAATCTCGGTAAAGCTGAGGCAAATGAAAAACAGATGGGTTTGTTAACTCACCTAGTGACCTACTGATATCACCTATCACCTCACACACACACACACACACACACACACACACCTCCTTAGTCTCCTTAGCCTCTTTCCTTTCTCTAACTCAGTTCTTTTTTTAATTTTCCAACACTAGAGCGGAACAGTAAAAAGTAGTTCCAGTTATTTTCCACTTGTCCGTATCCGTACGCCATCAGAACCCCACAAGCACAAACTCCTCCCTGCAGAAAAGCTCAGCAGGGAAAGTAAAAAAAAAAGTTAAAAAAAAAAAAAAGTAAAATAACTGTACAGATTTAGAGCTCTTCGACTAAAGAGTTTATAAAAGCATTTTACGAAATATCTGTTCAGCATCTGGACACACACTTCCATTTCCACAAGTTCTTTTCTCAGAGCTGGAAACGTTTCACAGTTCCCGTCTGTAGTAATCACACACACACTCTACGGCTCAATTACGAATATAATAAAATATAAAATAAAAACCTATAACATTTAACACTTTTAAAATCAGACACGTTTCTATTTAAACGGATTAGGGATATAACTGAATATGAATATAATATCCAGACTGATCAGATGATCTGTTTTAAACAGATACAAAATGGAGGAGCTTTGTTTTTGTTTTGTTTTTTTCCTTGTTGTTTTTGTTTTTATTCATTTGTTTTGACTTTCGTGCCGCCGTGAGCGAGTGGTCGGATATGAAGCTTGTGGGAAAAACCAAGAACATTAACATGAGCATCGGGTGATGCATGATGCATTTACAGCATTCATTCATTCATCCTTAGTAACTGCCTGGTCAGGATGGCGGTGGTTTAAATCACATGACTAGTTTGTTTCCATTTTGGAAAATAAAACCACATAAATTAGTTAGAAAATATCACACGCAGGTACAAACGACAATAATACCTGCGTGAGTGAGATCTCGCAGAAATGTGTTGGAGTTGTGTTACGCATTTTCTCTGTTTCTTGTGTTACCGAGTTTCCGCTTTTTCCCTTTTCCCAGTTTTCCATCTTTCACTGTCTTTGTTTCTTGTTTCTTCCTCTTTTGTTTTTCTTTCTTTATATTTCCTTCTATCCATTTTTCATCCTTTTTTTTCCTCATGTCGTACCGCTTTTCCCATGTTTCCATATTTCCGTTTTTCCGGATTCATTCCTGCTTTTCCTTTATGATCACGGAAGCTGCTTGCCTGTGTTTCAGCCTGTGCTATGGATTATGACGATGATTACGATAACGGACATGCAGTTGTGTCCTGCCTCGTAGCGCAGCACGTTTACAAAAAAAAGCCTGTTACGGTTTTAGGCCACACCCACTTTGGGTTTAAATCCAAACTCAGATGCAGATATTTGAACAGATAGAGATAGACAGACACAATAGATAGATATTATACTTTCAAAAACACTGAAAACCTCTCTCTCTCTTTTTCTCTCTCTCTTTGATAAACTCTAAATGTACATTTTGTCTAGACACATTGAAAAACGTCTCTATTTTAGCATCATTTAAAAAGATGACTACCTCAGCCTTTGCATAAAAAGAGAGAAAAGAAGCTTCTATCCCAGGTGGCCGATATAGCCTGATGCTCTGAGCGGCTTAGAGCACGACACGCGCACACACACGCGCACACACACACACACACACACTCACACACACACTTCAGAGTCCTTCAGAAGTCCATATTTTGTAGATTAAAGAGAAGTAATTGCATAAGGGGTGTGTGTGTGTGTGTGTGTGTGTGAGAGAGAGAGAGAGTGTGTGTGTGTGAGAGAGAGAGAGAGAGAGTGTGTGTGTGTGAAAGAGAGTGTGTGTGTGTGGGGGGGGGGGGGTGGGTTCTTCCTAACATATAGCTAACTTTACAAACAATTTATAAACTCACCGCTCACAGCTACTTTTCAGTTTTATACAAATTAGAGCCCTAGATAGTCAGCACAGCATGCGCTCGTGCAGAACGAGTGAAAAAAAGAATAAACAAATAATAAAAATGTATAAAATGGCTATGTTTTAGCAAGAACACTAACTAGACAGCGTTTGGGACGGAGCCCACGTTCTGCATTTTTACAGTTATTTAACGTTTTTCTCTCCTGATTTGTTGGAGGAAAAACACGCCGTTAACTGGAGTTTAATGCAACACTGAAGAGCCTCCAGTGATTTGTACGCTATTGATTTATTGTTTATGTGACACACACACACACACTCACACACACACACTCACACACACACACTCACTCACACACACACACACACACACACACACACACGTGCATGGAGGAATTCAGAGTTAAGACAAACCGTGTGTGTTGTAACAAATCTCGTATCAGTGAATACAAACTCAGCGCAGATGCTCTCTCTCTCTCTCTCTCTCTCGCTCTCGCTCTCTCTTTCTCTCTCCTACTTTTCCATCTTCTCATTTTTTCATCCTTTCAGTTTCTTTCTTTCTCTTTGTTGCACCTTATCATTTTTCTTTCTTTCCTTCGCTTTCTCTTGGTTTCTTCTTCATTCCCTGTTTGTCGTCACTCTTTCCCCCTTTCCACCGCCCATTTCTTTTTCTTTTACTCTTTTTTAATTATTTTTACTCTTCTTTTTCTCTTTCCCTCTCCTGTCTCTCTTTCTTTGTCCCTTATTCTCTCATTGCTCTCTCCGTCTTTCACTGTAGCTCGTGTTCTCATTTCTTTCTCATTTCTTTTTCTCTTTATATGAACCATTTATCTCTCTTTTTCCCATTTTCCCCCCTTTCTCCTTTTTCTCTCTTTCATCTCCACTATTCTCTTTTTTCCGTCTCCACACATCTTTCTATCTTTCTTCCTTTTCTCTTGATTCTGTTTCCTTTTGCCTCACTTTCTTTCACCTTTTCTCATTCTCCAATTCTTCTATCCCTTTTTCATCTTTCTTTTTTCATATCTCTCTGTCCGTTCTGTTCCCATCTCTCTCTCTCTCTCTCTCTCTTTCTTTCTCTCTTTATCTTCACCATATCCCATGTCCTTTATATTTCTGTTTCAGTTTTCCTCTTTTTTTATTTTTCTTCCGCCTCCACCGTTTTTTTTCTCTTTTCTTCCTACCACTAACTTTCTTTTTTTCTTTCTTTATCTCTTTCCATTTCTTATTTCTTACAGCAATGAACTCAACAGAAAGAGAGCAGAGCGCACATGGAAACGCTATTCACATCTGGCCTAGGAAGTGCACTAGGGGAAAACCCCACTAAGTGCATGCTGAAGGATATATGGTGCAGCTCAGATCCTCGTGACAGACACAGAGAGGGGGATATGGAAAAACTGAGAGAGAGAGAGAGAGAGAGAGAGAGAGAAAAGAGAGAATGTAACGAGCGAGCGAGCTGACGGACCTGGGCGGATGTAATAAATAAAAGGCCGGCGTTAGCATGGGGCAGGTTTGGGACGCGGCCCGCTGTGCAGTGTGTTGGCAGTTCGCTCATGAAACTGCCACTCTGTCAGTGAAGGCCGCTGTTTAACGAGTGTGTGTTAGTGTAACAAACGCAGCGCTAACGCCATTAGCCTGCCAGCGCCGGCCCATAACACCTCAGGACTCCGTGGCGAGCCTGCGCGCCTCACGCACTCGCTCACTTCTGTGTTTTAACAAGACGCAATTAACTTTCCCCCACTGCTGTTCAGCCGTTTATCCTCCCCTGCACCAAACTGGATTTATTTTTATTATCGTTAGCGTTGCACCGAACTCACGTTTAGGATCAGGAAATGAGTTCAGAGGCGACACCCTTTTTTTCTGACAGACAAAAGTCTTTTACACACCACAACTTTATTCCTCACTTTATGCTATTTATGTAGTGTTTAGGCTGGCAGTCAATGCTAGCTGTCATTTTAGTCAGAATGAGCCTCTTTTTTTTTTTTTTTTACTACTTTACCAACACATCTGAGGAAAATATTGATATTCTGTAAAGTTTGGTCTCTTTCCCTCTGTCGCATTGTCCTTATATTGTCCATTAGTTACATGAAATAGCTAGCTAAAGTATTAGCGCTATCAGTTAGCTAGTTCACGTTCAACTTTTTTAGGTTTGATGAATATATTTATTAGCTGTTTTTACATTCAGATGTTGTTGTGTGTTACCATCTTTGTTATTATTGTTAAATTGATCTGTGCTACGTGTGATTTTAGTCTCACAGAGGCTTTTCTTTTTTAGTTTCTTACTTTAGCATCACCTGAGGAAAATGTTGATGTTCTTAAGGCTTTGATCTCATTCCTTCTGTCACAGTGCTAACTAGCTAAACTAGCCATTAGCTTGTCCATGCTCAGAATACTTAGCTCTGTGTTAGTGCATTAGAAGGAAAATCGTGTGTTTACAGTGTACTTAGCGTTCAAGTGGTTAAACCTGTGAGGATACTGTTGCTAGGCGTAAGCTAGCTAATTAATCACGGGAAATGTACGATGTAAAGTCACGATGTAAAGGTGTAGTAACAGTGAAAATCAGACAGATTTGTCTGAAAGATCAACATTTACCTCAGATGTGTTAGTAAATTAGTAATAAAATGCTCCATGTGCATAAAACTACACTTTAATTGTAACTGCTAACTGAACTCCCATGACTTATTGAAAAACGACCATTTCGAGGACACTGTCTGTTGCTAGGCAACACCAAGCATAAGCTAGCTAATGATCAGGGCCAATGATTAACTAGCACATTAAATCTTTTATAAATGTAGTAACAGTGAAAGTTGGATAAAATTGTCAGGAATGTCAACAATTGACCACATCGAGGGCACTGTTTGTTGCTAGGCAACACCAAGCATTATATAGCATCAAGTGCTAAAGTAACTTCCGTGTGTTTATCCATATTGAGAAATGCCATAGAGTGGCACATGAACAGGTGTGTGTGAGTGTATGTGTGTGTGTGTGTGTGTGTGTGTTTACGTCCATGGATTGAAAGTACCCTTGAGTGCAATTGTGGGAGCGAGAATCCCAGGAGAATACAGCTTTAACATCTCGCTGAGTTTCCATCACAACACACACACACACACACACACACACACATTCTGTTGAAGGCAAGAAAGGAGTGGAGCTGCAGAAAGATGGAGTGTTTCTATGCTTTTAACACACGCCGATTCTCTCTGCCTGACTGAGCACAGCAAGGACACACACACATACACACACACACACACACACCCCACACACATAGAAACTCACACACACACACACACACACACACACACACACACACACACACACACACCAGTGTCCTCTCCTGCTTTCTCTTTCCCTATTTCTTTGTTTTTCTTTTCTCTAGCATTCATTTTCTTGTATCTCCTTTTTTCCTTCTAAACTTTCTCTTTTCTTTCTTTCTTTCTTTCTTTCTTTCCTGTTCTTCTTTTCATCTCCATCTTCTTGCCTTTCTTACATTATCTTCTCTATCTGGCTTTCTTTTTTCTCTTGTCCTCATCTTTCCACTTGTCCTACCATCTCCATCCATTTTTTTATTCTTACTGTCGCTCGCTTTTTTTCCTCTTTTCCCTGTATTCCCACTTCTACATTCTATTCCCTCCACGAGCCCTTCTTTCTCTCTTTTCTTTGTCTCTATCTTCTTTGTCTCCTTTCTTTTTTCATACATCTCTATCGCTCTATTCCTTACTTTCTTCTTACTTTATCTTTTCACTTTTTCTATTTCCTCTCATTCTTTCACTCTTCTGCCACTCACTCACTTGTTCATCTTTTCTCCCTCCAGCATTCATTTTTTCTTTCTGTCCCTCAGTCCTTCATTTCTCTTTCCCTCCTTTTATCTGTAAATCCTCCTCTGTCTCTGTCTCTCTCTCTCTTTCTCTGTCTCTCTCTGACTCCCTCTCTCTGTCTCTGTTTCTTTCTTTCTGTGTCTGTCCGTCTCTCTCTCCGTCTCTCACACAGCTCTCTTTCTCTGACTCTCTCTCTCCGTCTCTCTCTCTCTGACACACAGCTCTCTCTCTCTGTCTCTCTCTCTCTCTCTCTCTCTCTCGTGACTCAGTCGCACTCATCCTGTGACAGAAAGTGACAGACCAGCATGAAAGAGAGAGAGAAAGTCAAAGAAACAAAGAGAAGTGATACAAGAGGAAGTGATGAACACGGGAACAGAAGGAAGAAATTCTGAATCCACCAGCAGGAAGTGTTTATCAGACACACCGTTCTGTCGCTCCCTCCCTCCCTCCCTCCCTCTTTCTCCCTCCATCAGAACGACGTTTATTGTCTGTGGTAAAGGGCCTTGTCTCAGATCAGGAGCCGGGGAAACATTAGACGTGCACGCGGTTTGTGGCGGAAATGTAGAACTTTGGATCCAAACTAATAGCTTAGCGTGCGTTAGCCCCGGCGCCATCGATCCCTCCTGCTGCTTATCTGTAGCTCGTTTCCGCTCGCACGGCTAATGTTACACTCTACATCCGTTTCCGGTCGGAAGGACGCCGCGTGCACCTGCGCCGGGCCAGGATTTCCGTTTTTCATCCTTTCGTTTTTTTGATCGTGGAAGTATAAAGCAATGTTGAGTGTGTACAGAAAACCAAAAATCTGACATGTGGCTGTGTATCTCCCTCCATCTTACACCACAGCGCTGTCGCACGCTGGATTCTGATTGGTCAGAAAGTCTCGATTAGTTTTCTATAACTCGAATATGCTCGTTCTTATACGTTATTGTTTCTATAGCAACAGCTCATTCATTAAAAAAACAAGCGTAATCATTGATATGGTGAAGATTTCTCAGAGGAGACATTTCTTTAACATTTATGGAAGGAGTCTCCAGTGTCAGAGGTAAAGCTGTAACTTTAAGTTTCCTGACGTCTTCAGGACAGACGAGTTTGCGGTTTCTCTGTAACGTGACAAGCTGCGATTATTTTTGTCTTGAGAGAGGAAGAAAGACAGGCTGGTGAGGGAACGAGTGTTTATAGCTGCTCTAACGTAAGTGAGAACAGGGACTAGTTTGTTTTGTAGACGTTAAATGCAACTGTAAATGGATAAAAAAAAAGTATGGCGCGTCATTCTTTAATGAATGGCTTTGTAATCCTTGGTGGTAGAAGAGGAATAAAACACTTTGGGGTGGTGGGAGTAGCTCTGCTTCGTCACGCCTCTCTGTCATTGATTATTTTCCTATAACAGCGACACCAAGCATTTTATTCCTTTTTTATTATTATTATTATTTAATCAATATTTTGGTGTAATATTTGGTGATATATTTGGTCTCACATGTACTTAGTGGCTTGCAAATAATTTCCGAAAGTCAGAATCTAGTTTTAGATTAGGTTCAGTTCTGTGTGAATCCAAACAGAATTAAAGCGTTTGATTGGAACTTGTGTTATCTATTTATTATGTATATTTGTTCAAACCTGTAAAAGAAATAAATCTCATAACTGAGGTTAGATAGACAGATAGATAGATAGATAGATAGATAGACAGAGAGATAGATAGACAGACAGATATATAAATAGATAGATAGATAGATAGATAGATAGATAGACAGACAGACAGACAGACAGATAGATAGATAGATACATACATACATACGTACATATATAGATACATAGACAGACAGACAGATATATAAACAGATAGATAGATAGATAGATACATACATATATAGATAGATAGATAAATAGATAGATAGATAGATAGATAGACAGACAGACAGATAGATAGATAGATACATAGATAGATAGATAAACAGATAGATAGATAGATAGATAGATAGATAGATAGATAGATACATACATACATACATACATACAGTCAGGTCCATAAATATTGGGACATCAACACAATTCTAACATTTTTGGCTCTATACACCACCACAA
>CM075005.1:1807418-1819243 GCA_037576675.1 Pangasius sanitwongsei | reverse complement strand
GAAAAGTGTCTCTTATGGAATCTGCTGCTTTCTTTACTGACGTACAAACATTTTTCTGTAACGTTTCATTCTGTGCCAGAAAACTAATGTTTGGAATCTGAACTGTTTTTGTACTAAATCAATAATGTAGACGTCATAAAATAAACATCTATAACAAAGTTTGTACTAAAAAAAAAAAAAAAAAGGGGTGCTAAGACTTTTGCACAGTACTGGACATTATTATTATTACAAAAGATCAGCATCAGCACACTTTTTACCTGAGCCGGACTTTATTAACCGGGCCGGAGGTGTAGGTGTTTGCTAACGCTAATATAAAGGGATAAATAATATTACTCTTAAATAATAAAATGATAATCTATAGTGTGATGGAGATATTTTATGATTCAGCTGCCTTCTCCCTGAAGATATTCGGTAGGTAGGTAGGTGATGAAATAATGAATTCTGTACACTCTGTACTGCTGTGTGTGTGTGTGTGTGTGTGTGTGTGTAATAGGGAGGCTTTTGGGATTTAGCTTGTGGCTATTCTATATATAAAATCACACTATTACATTTTTTACATTTACGTAAGAGTGACTTTTACACTCTGTACACTGGACAATATGTCTAATAAATATCCAGTTAGGTCGTGGTGTTTAAACAAACATCAAACCAGCTTCAAAAGTAAGTATTAACGATTATTAAAATTATTATAACATAAAAAAATAATAGTATGTTTTCAATAATGATGTAGTGATAATATTGAATAATTCTTTAATATTTTACTTTAATCCGTGACTGTACATGGTACATGGAAGTGCACTAAAAATATGACTGTATGTGTGTGTGTGTGTGTGTATTAGGATTCACTGCGGTGTGTTAAGCTGCTAACACCATGTGACCTCAGTGCTCTCTTCCAGGCAAAGCCATAAACACGCGATGATCATGTTTTATTAATACGAAGAACACCGGAGCGCATTAACGCTGCACTGAGGTTCTGGGAGACGTCCTGAAAAATCAATCAGTGCTCCAGTACGTCTCTGTGGATGTCGCTCCGGTTTGGGACCGAGCTCGGCGTCGGTGTGTTTACTACAGGAACGTCACCCTGATTGAAGTTTTCTGTAAGGAGATGTTTATTTATGGAAGGAGTCTCCAGTGTCAGTGCTTTGTAACAATAAGAGGTAAAGCTGTTGCATCTTCAGGACAGATATGCCATCAGGATGAGTGTGTGTGAGTGTGTGTGATTGTGTGAGTGTGTGTGATTGTGTGTGTGTGTGTGTGTGTGTGTGTGTCTAAACCACATGTAAAGGATAAACGGTTAATTAACACCGTCTCCATATTGACATCAACATGTTTACTGACTTGTATAGAGGCTTTATGGAGTGTGTTTATGGCTCACAGATGTGCACGCTGATGCTTGTGGTCTTTATCCAGCAGCACCGTGCGTGTGTGTGTGTGTGTGTGTGTGCGTGTGTCTGTGTGTGTGTGTGTGGAGTTTGATGTGGCCTGAAGATCACTAGTTAGGGAGGAAGAAGCCTAGAAGGGCACTGACATCTGTGCTGATTGATGCTAACCCCTTATTGAACTCACACCCCTAATGAGCCTGGCACACACACACACACACACCCACACACACACACACACACACCACGGAGAATGGAAAACATGAACAAACAGGATACATTACTACAAATAATAATAATAATTTAACAAATAAATAGAAATAGCACCCTATAACTGCTTCTACACACACACACACACACACACACCGTGAAAAGCCTAGATAGTGCAACGATCCTTTCAAGTGAATAATTTTTTTAAAAATGTATTAAATTAAATTGAATGAAATTAATGTGTTCACACATAATTACTATTATAAATATAATTATACAATAATAACGGTACATGATGTATGTAAGTATTATGTAATTCAGCGTATATTATAGTGTAATAATAATGTAATAACACAAAAATCCTTTAAAAAAACATTACAAACAAAATGGTGGCAAAGCCATAGCACTGTTTTTAAAAGGAACAGAAAAAATAATAATAAATGAGTTTAATAATATTTAAACCATAGAAAATTAAAGTCTCGCTTGCTTATTGTTATTATTATTATTATTATTATTATTATTATTATTATTATCATCACTAGGGTTATAGGAGCATTGCAATATTACATGCATTAAATTACATAATGTGTGTGTATGTGTGTTTCAGAAAAAGTCACTTAGATGCATCATTGTCCCTCACCTGTCCATCTGCTTGTCTACTGTTCACACACACACACACACACATAGCACAAGCAGGCTGAATAAATATTGCATGTTAAGTGTGGTATCAAGGGGCAGACAGAGTCACTTCGCACAGTGATGATTGTACAGTGTGTGTGTGTGTGTGTGTGGTGAGAAAATGCTCACACTTCACTAGCTGATGGATATACTGCTGTCCCTGCTGTGGATATGCTTAATTTGCAACTTAATGAACCAGTTACAGTGCCAGAGTTGTCAACAGTACAGTACATACACACACACACACACACACACGCACACACACACACACACACACACACACTCACGCCGCATGGCGTCTCACTAACCGTGAAGCTTATCGAGGCATGTCAGGACTCAGTGGTGGTGTCGTGTTGAATCCGGTTTGAAGATGGTGAATAATGTAGAGTTGTTTGTTTGTTTGTTTGTTTGTGTGTGTGTTTTAGTAAACAAAGCAATCTGCTGAGTTATATTCACAAATCTCATGTCATCACTGCACTTCTCTTCCATACTCTTCATCCCTCTTTACGCTGTGATATGAACAGCTATCTACAGACTTAGTGTAGTCATTTTGCGAAACAAAACCACAGACATCTTTTATTTATTTATTTATTTTTCTGCATCAACACACAACACTGTTATCATATCTAGTAACATTAGCTATACATCTAGCTAGTTACATGTCTAGTTACATTAAATAGCTACATCTAATAACATGACATAGCTACATCTAGTAACAGTTACATCTAGAAACAAAACACAGATACATCTAGTAACATAACATAGCTACATCTAATCATATAACATAGCTACATCTAGCTAGTTAAATAATTAGTAACATTAGCTAGCTACATTTAGTAACAGTTACACCTAGAAACAAAACGTAGATGCGTCTAGTTACAGTAGCTAGCTACATCTAACATAGCTACATCAAGTAACAGTTACAGCTAGTAACATTAACTAGCTACATCTAATAGCACAGCTACAACTAGTAACAGTGCAGTTAGTTAGCTATAACTATTAACATCTAGTTATTTGCTGTTTTAACTGTTTATGTGTGGAATTCAGTTAAGCGAGTAAGTCATATTGTGAAAAAAGTAATAATAAATAAATAGTAAGAAAATACAGGTTATTTGTATTTATATCTGTTACATGACCTGAGAAAGTTTGTGTTGTGTTTTGTTTTGAAGCACGGGCTAAGGCACTTACAAGGGCACCTGAATGTCCGATCACGTTTACAGCTGTTCATTCGTTCTGTAAAACGTAACAACAAAACAACAGAACGCTAATTAATGTAGAATAATATTCATCATTATACTGTAACTTATATATATATATATATATATATATATATATTTACACAGTACACACAAAGACAGAATACACAGTAGTGCAGCTACGAATCACAGGTTTGTGTTAATGCACTTTGTTTATGTTAATAGGTTATCGTTTCTATAGTAACGGGAACTAACCTGTGTAATCATTGATGTGGAAGTTTTCTAGAAGTAAGCAGGTGTTTATTTAACATTTATGGAAGGAGTCTCCAGTGTCAGAGGTAAATCTGTATCTTTTCCGACATCTTAAGGTGTGTAGATCTTCGGTTATAATGTTCTAACACACACACACACACACACACACACACACACAGAGACAGACACAGACACATGATCTGTAGAATCATCATCTGGAGTAGTAGTAGAACACACGGGTGTGATATGAGACACGGCTTTTCTACGTCTGTTTCTTTTTTTATAATAATTCAGTATCAGTTGCCAAAGCAATTAGCATAAATATGAAGGAGGGAATACGATTATTAGCCAAGTTGCTAATCAGAAAGAAAGCGGGAGAAATATGATAGAGAAATAGTTTCGCAGTGGTTCTCTCTCTCTCTCTCTCTCTCTCTCTCTCTCTCCTGCTCTCTAATTGGTTCTCATGAAACACACCCAGAGGGGACGCACACTCATAAACTCATACATTTATGCACTGCCATGGTGTGTGTGTGTGTGTGTGTTGTGTTCTCGGCTCGGCCTCGGCTCCTCGATCAAACAAAATGGTTTCCGAATATTTTTTTTTTCCTGTATGTCCCATTGCTCTCACACTATGTCTTACACGCACACGTGTGTGTGTGTGTGTGTGTGTATGTGTGTGTGTGTGTGTGTGTGTGCGTATGTGTGTATGTGTGTGTGCTGATCTGATCGTACAACCTGGACACTTACAGTATTTAAAGATTTACAAAATGAATCCTATTTAGTTCATTTTATTTATTTTAATTGTGATTTTTTTTTTTTATCTCCTGTAATTAAATACACATCAATGACACTGATATTGTTTATATTCATAGAAGACAAATAATAATAATAATAATAATAATAAAATCAAAACCATCAAACAAATGTGATTAAAAATGTTTTATTGTAATTCAGAGCTTTAAACAAATGCCTCATTGTGCAGTGTGAAAGAAAAATGAATTAAAATTGCAAAAAAAAATAATAATAATAATCCTGATTATCATTTTATCTGTTATCATTATCATTATTATATAGAAAATCAGGGTTCCTCAAAGGTTCCTCATGGGTTCTCGTCTTCCTCTAAAGGTTCTGCTTGGAGTCGTCTCTGTTCTGGTGCTCACTTTTACACAGAACCCGCAAACTGTAGCGCGAACTGTAGAACCCTTTACCATGGTGCAGTCTTTAAAAATAAAACACTTTAGAGGGTTCTTTGGTGGATTAAGGGATATTAGTTTCCTAACAGGGTTCTACATAGAACCGTTAAGGAGAACCATTAAGGAGAACCATTAAGGGACAACTGGAGAACCCTTAAATATAGATGTAAGGCTAGATTCATATGCTCAGAGTGCATAATGTAATAATGAGGAAAAGAACGAAGGAGCATCTATCTATCTATCTATCTATCTATCTAGCTATCTAGCTTTTTACATTTTTAATTTTTAGTTTTTTTTATTCCTCTTTAATTTCACCACATTTTGTAACCGAAGCCCTGGAGATGGAATTGCGTCGTTATTTGTCACGGCGGTCTGGTGAAGCGTGCTGAAACGAATTTAACATTGAGAGGAAAAAAAAAGAAAAATAGAGATAGAGAGGCAGATAGAGAGAGAGACAGTTAGCGAGAGACAGACAGATAGAGAGAGAGACAGTTAGAGAGACAGTAAGAGAGAGAGACAGACAGATAGAGAGGCAGATAGAGAGAGAGAGACAGATAGTAAGAGAGAGAGAGAGAGAGTCGATGCTCTTCTGTATATAGTGAAACTCTAGAAGGAGTGAACTGTGTGTCAAGGTGGGCTGCTTTTGTGTTTTACCCGCCAACAGCTGCAGAGTGTGTGTGAGTGTGAGTGTGTGTGAGTGTGTGAGAGCAAAAGAGAGAGAGAAAGAGGGAGGTCCTCCTACTCCAAGTGGCTGGAATGGAATTAAAGCCCTGCCTTTGGCTCCGCCCCCCACGTGAATGACATTCCAGCCGTCCAATCAGGAGGCTCGGGGGCGGCGATGCATAACGGAGGCTCGGATTGTGAGCTGCAAACTCGGCAGTGTGTGTGCAGCCTCTGTCGCGTTCACACACCGAGAGACAGATAGAGAGAGACAGAGAGAGAGAGAGAGAGAGAGACAGCGAGATAAACGGAGAGACTGAGAGAGAAACAAACACCGTGATGAGAATTTAAACAATAACAACAACAACAACAAACAAACAGCTTGTCTTTCATTTTTTCTTTCTTTTTTTAATTCTTCATCATTTTTTTTTTTCGTTTCCCGAAAGACGACTTCCGTGTGATTTACCTTTTGCTGAATTTTTTTCTCCGCCGGACGATACGAGATACGAGTCTTTGCATTTTTGCATCCGTGTGCGTGTGTGTGTGTGTGTGTGTGTGTGCACGGCGCACAAGACAAGTGTGTGTGTGAGTGTGTGTGTGCGTGGAATGAGAAGAGGACGTTAAGTGATCTCGGCTGGGTCTTGATGAGCCGCCGCAGCCCTGGAGTGGGGGGTTCGCTTTAACCCTTCAGGTCACTGCTGGAGGAGTCCCGATTCAGGTACCGCACTCGTTTATTTTCCCCTCTTCTCTTTGTATTCCTCACGCTCTATCCATCTTTTATTATTATTATTATTTCTCTTTCTCTTTATGCACATCTGTCTCTCTTTCTCTCTTTACATCTGTGCTGCATTGTTGCTGCATGTCCACTATCTTGTTCTTCCTCTCTCACTCTGTCTCATCCTTCTTTCTTTTTTGCTTTCTTTCCCTTCTCCTTTCCATCCTTCTTTTTTTTCTTTCTTTCTCTGTCTGTTTTCTCAAAACATCTTATATCGTTGTGTCAGTGAGTGTGTGTGTGTGTGAGTGTGTGTTTCTTTGCACACGCGTCTCCGTGCCCCGAATCCTCTCCAAGCCCGAGGCTCAAATTAGACCTCTCTTCTTCATCCCTCTTTTCTTTCACTACCTTCTATTCTTTTCTTTTTGATTTAAAACACCTATTTTTTATTTTAATTGACTTGTTTTTTTTTTGCTTTCACGCCACATCCTAAAAGTCAAGATTGCTTCTGAGACTTTACAACTCATTCAGAGATTTTTTCATCTTTCTGTTCATCTTTCCATCGTTCCATCATTCCCTTCTCTCCCTCGTTCCCTCACTCTCTGCACCGATGCCCCTCCACAATGGTCACTTACGGTGCGGCTAATTGGAAACAGCACCGGTTTCGGAAGCTCTCGCACGCTCCGTTACCTTCGGAAGTGAAGCGCTCGGAATGCTCACACACACACTGTCACACACCCACAGTCAGTCTCTCACACACACACACACACACACACACACACACACGTACACGAACGGCTGAAAAATGAGATCTACCTCGAGTGTGTTTGGAGACCTGAGATGGAAGCTGTGATGAAATTTTTCTTGTTGCGTGTTTTACAGTGTAAAGAATTTTTAGCATGAGTGTGTGTGTGTGTGTGTGTGTGTGTGTGTAGTCAGGTTTGGTTAAAATCGTACTGTAACGCAAACCTTCAGTGTGTGTAATGTTAAACACGTGCAGCTTTAGAGAGATAGACAGACAGACAGATGGAGGGATGTGAAGAAAAAATGTAGCCGTATTGCGTTTCAGAACTGTGTGTCGACTCCCCTGACCCCGGGCCTGTGTGTGTGTGTGTGTGTGTGTGTGTGTGTGTGCACACTGCACTCTGAATCTCTTATTTTCGGGCCAAAAGGGAAATAAATGGTTCCCAGTGAATAACAGAAAAATAAGTGACAAAGCAGGAAAATTACTCTCTCTCTCTCTCTCTCTCTGTCACTCACACAAATCTGTCTTTCGTTCTTTATTTCCTTTTATTCTTTCTTTCTTAATACCTTTTTTTATCTTCAATTTCACAGTGAAAATAAAAACGAAAGCAGAGACGGAAAAACCGTTCACTCTTCTCTTCAGTTTCTTTCTTTCCTGTCCTTTCTGTCCTCTTTTTTTATTTTACATCAATTCTAAATTCTTTCATTTTTTTTCTCCCTCTTTTTTTCTTTCATAATACTAAGAATTCCGAGAGACGATACCATCGTGATTAAAGGAAGCTGAATTTATGATTTCTTTTTCGTAAGAATTCAGGTACCAGGAGAGAATTTGTTCTTCTCTTCTCTTTCTTTTTTTTTTTAATCAAATTTTCCCTCCATTTCATTTTGTTTTTTTTTCTGTCCTTCTTTCTTTCATGTTCTTTTTTTTTTTACTCTCTCCGTCTGCACTGTGTAAAACAAATGTACCAGTTAAATTCCTCCTTTTCTTCTGTTCTCTTTTTCTCTTCATCTCTTTACAAACGGAGTGATCTCCTAGCAACCTCTCCTCCGTTTCTCCCGTTTCTTTCTTTCTTTCTCTGTGTGTGTGTGTATGTGTGTGTGTGTACGGAACTGACTGTGTGTATGTGTGTGTGTGTGTGTACGGAACTGACTGTGTGTGTGTGTGTGTGTGTGTGTGTGTGTGTGTGAACTCTGAGCTGTTAGGGACGGTGAGCGTCTCGGCCACGTCGCTGTAATGTCGGTTGATTTACGGGACCTTGAGACGGACGAGTTCGTGCTGCAGTGTGTGTGTGTGTGTGTGTGTGTGTGTGTGTGGGGGTTTGGAGCCAGCTTGGCCAGGTGGAGTCTCTCAGGTTCTCGTTTATACACTGTGAGGTTCATATTTAATTCATGGAGGGAAAGATTGGCTCGGGACAAGCGGCTCCAAAACACAAAAATGTTAAAAATCGAATCAAATAAAAAGGGAGAAGTGAGAAGTGCAGCTCACACACACAAGACACCGACGTGTAATAATAATAATAATAATAATAATGATAATTATAACAATAATAATTATAATAATTATAACAATAATAATTTAATAAAGAGTGTGAACACATGAGCAAAGTCATCTATTATCATTTCTATCTCTCTCTCTTTGTACACACCTGAGACACGTAAATAAAACATACCAGGCTTATAGACATGAGAAAACACACACACACAGAGAGAGAGAGAGAGAGAGAGAGAGAGAGAGAGGGAGAGAGAGAGAGAGAGAGAGAGAAAGAAAGCGAAGTGTGTAAGATGGATGAAGTGTGTGAGTAAGTGGCCCTTATCTCAATGTGTGTCCTGATGAGCCCAATCTGTCTGTCTCTCTCCCTCTCTCCCTCTCTCTCTCTCCCTCTCTCTCCCTCTCTCTCTCTCCCTCTCTCTCTCTCCCTCTCTCTCTCTCCCTCCCTCTGTGTGTGTGTGTGTGTTTATTAATACGTTTTATAAACAAATTGATAGAGTTTTATAAAAATACAATAAAATAAAAACAATAAAAATAAAAAAAAAGAAATATATAAATAATAGGAAAATATTAAATAAATAAAACTTAAAACCTTGATTTTATTTAAAATAAAATTATACTGAGGCTTGTAGTCTCATATAAAAAATTATTTTTAAAAAAAAATATATTGTGTTTTTTTGTTAGTATTTCTTTTTTACTGTTAATGCTGTGGTGTGATATGTAAATATAAATATAAATAAATGTGGTTCTTTTAAAACTTCATTCAATTAAAATACGTAGAAATACTGTTAAATGTTATTTAATCTATATTTAGTGGGGGAAAAAAAACAATTAAGAATAAATGTCAAATGAAAATGTCATTTTTTGTAAATAATTTATGTAAAGACTGATATGATGTGTTTATATTTGAAAAAATGCAGACAGGTCTGAAATGTCAGAACGCATTAGTGCAGTAAGGTGTTAATAAATGAACATCGGCAAAGTCGCATAATTTAATTTAAAAATCTTTATTACCTTTTCTAATTTTAATGTCCTCTGTATAATTTGTTGTATTTTATCACTGCGCTGATATTTTCTTTAGGCTTTGCAAAATGTTTTTTGGCATTTAATTAAGTGTGCGTGTGTGTGTGTGTGTGTGTTTGAGTAAAATCTGTGTGTGTGTGTTTGATTGTGACTCTTCGGCTCTGAGCCAGAGGTAATGAAGTTTGAAACTTCGTCATAAATCTCTGTCTGAATTAAGAGCTCGCTTTATACACACACACACACACACACACACACACACAGTGTTTTTTGCAGTTGCTTATAAGCCTCCAGCGCTTTGATGTGATATATTATAAATCATTTGTTATGCAGCGCCGCATCGCTCATACAACCCTCTCACTTCCTTCACTCTTTATTCATATATGTTTATATATGGATATAGATATACATATTTTATTGATTAAATTAGTATTTTATATTTGAAAACATTTGGAAATTTGCTTATACACGTATATTTAAATGCACACTAACACACGTAATGGGTGACTTCAGTATATGAGTGTTAAGATCCTGACTTTTAGCTGCATGTAAATGTAATATTCAGAGAGGGTGCCAATACTTTTTGCACGCACGTGTACTGCAGTCTAGTGCACAGTATCGCTGTTGATTATTTAAATCCTTTCTAGACGTATTAATATTCAATATTTGTCCTGTTTGTACATATGCATTAAAATAAAACGTAAAAAAATAATAAATAAAATAAAATAGAAATAAAATCTATCACCAGGGTGATTTTTCCCGCTTTGCACCTGGTGTTTTCCCGGGATTAATTCAGGATCCATCGCAACTCCGTCCAGGATAAAGCACTTACTAAAAGTGCGTGAAGATTATGAAAATAAATAAATAAATGAATAAAACAACTACAATAAAAAAACAAGTCAAAACGAGGAGATCCTGTGCATCTAAAATATGAAATCAAATAAAGTGAATACAGTTGATTCAAATTACATTTTAATTTAATTTAATAAATGTAAAAAAAAAAAATTCATACCAAGTGGGAAGAAAAAGGATATCCTTTGCATTAAAATATTATATAAAATAAAACTAAAATAAATAAAACTGCATTACAAAATTAAATTGCATTAAATTCAATAAAAAATAAAAAATTATTTCATAATAAGAGACAAAAAAAGAGGAAAAGGAAAAGGCAAGTTCAGCTGTAAGACTGAAGAATAATAAAAAGAGAGATAATCAGCATTTTATTACTTTTATTACTTTTTTTATTACTTTTCTTTCTTTATTTTCTATAAATCTATTTGTAGTATAATCATTTTGCATAGAAATTAATTTTGTTGTTTTTTTTTTCTCCATAATGAATCTGATTTCTCATCAGCATTAACACTCGTCGAGTGTGTAAAGGGTTCTGCGACTGTTCCTCGGAGCGCGGAACCGTTAGATTGTACGCAGAACCACAGCAGTGTTTCTCCAACACGTAGAACCCTTTAGCACGCTAAGAACCCTGTCCAAGGAACCTTTGAAGAACCCTTTCTCTAAGAGCATACACTGTAAATGTTCTCTGAGCAGTGTGTGTGTGTGTGTGTGTGTGTGTGTGTTAATTGCCGTCTGCTGGAAGATAAAGTATATGTTCTGTCTGTCCGTTGGGAATTCCGCTCTCCGAACTCCAGTGTGTATGCATGTGTGTGTGTGTGTGCATGTGTGTGTGTGTGTGTTTTCTTTCTTTCCCACTGAACTCTCTCTATATGCTGAAAAACCTCTTTTTTTCTGTAAACTCCATTTTGTTAGCTGCAGTAATTTATCTCAGGGTTTGTGTTGTGTTTTTATTCCCTCGCTCTGATTTATTGTTTTCTGCTCGTCCTGATTTGTCTCCTGTCGCTGCTACTCGCTACAATAAAATATCAGCAGATGATCCATTTCAGCTCAGCTCAGGTTCGTATTAGCATGAGGAAGGGATGGTAAACTAGGGCACTAGGACCCTGAAGGAGCAGCTGCATGTGGATTTTTTTTTTTTTTTTTTGGATCTTTATTGCTCTCTCGTCCATGTGTTGAGCGTGTGAGAGTTAGTGTGCTAACTGGCTAAGCTACCTGTCTTGGTGTTTGCTAGCTTGCTAAATTTTATTTAAACCTGCTTTGATGCTACTCATTAGCTAACATTAGCTAGCTATTAGCAACACCAATTGTTACTATATAGACCACATAAACGCCATCACGTCTCAATATTAGCATAGATTTGGCTGTGTCCCAAACCACTCTCTCTATTCACTATTATACAGCGGACGTGTCCCAAACCACTCTCTCTATTCACTATTATAC
>CM075005.1:1799733-1804398 GCA_037576675.1 Pangasius sanitwongsei | reverse complement strand
AGCCTTATACTAATATCAAACATTTCTGTCAGACTAGCCTTACGCTAAACTTCAACATTTCTGTCAGACTAGCCTTATGCTAAACTTAAACATTTCTGTCAGACTAGCCTTATACTAATATCAAACATTTCTGTCAGACTAGCCTTATGCTAAACTTAAACATTTCTGTCAGACTAGCCTTAACTAATTCCTTATGTTAAAACAAAAGGTTTCTGTCAATATTAATGAATATAAATTGATAAAATTACGGTAAATGTTTTTGCAGAATCAGTCTTGGGTAAAGGTTATACTTTTGTATCATCTAGCCTTACACTAAAGCTTTTTTCAGGCTAGCTTTATGCTAAAGTTACAGGTTTAGCATTCTCTCACACTGACTTTAAAGGTTTCAGTCTTACAATAACCCTCCTTTTCTGAAAGGTTTTTGCTGACTAGCGTTAGCTAAAGGTGAATGTTTATGTTTAGCCCTAGCTAAGGCCTTTTGTTAGTATTAATTAGTAAAAACTGCTGAAACGCTAACAGAGACGGAAATCCGCAGTGATGTCACTGTTTGGATGTTGGAAATTAAATGTCATCTGAGCGTACGTTTGTGCCCGAGAGAGAAAAAGGAAGGTGGCTATTAACTCGCCGCGGGTATTTTCTGACTCAAACAAAATGATGTCACAGGACATTCACGGCAAAAAAAAAAAAAAAAAAAGGTGGTGGACTGCTAATTCGCTCTGTGCAGGATCACGATAACTGAGTGCGACTTCATAAACTGCGGAAGTCGAGGATGTGGTAATTATAACCTGTGGGAGATGTTTGGTTCCGAACGCAAACGCTTGAGTTAACACGTCACCCACGCGAATAAAAAAGAAAATGGCCGCTCGCTAATGAGGAATAAGTGCAGAAAAAGGAAAAGGAAAAGGCTAAAGCGGAAAGACGTGTAGCTTGTTTTGTAGAGGGCAGGGTGGAGCGCCTAGCCTGGCTCAAACCTCACTCCCACGCTTTACCACACACACACACACACACACACACACAGAGAGAGAGAGAGAGAGAGAGAGGAAAAACAGAGGGAAAGAAAAAGCTAGAATAGCAAAAACACACACACACAGAAAAACACACACGGTCGCTCAGCAGCATTATGCATGTCAGGCAATAAATATATTTCCATTAGTCTGAGGTAAATAACTGCTCTAAAGGGGTGTGTGTGTGTGTGTGTGTGTGTGTGTGTGTGAGAGAGAGAGAGAATGAATAAAAAAATTGTGAGTGAAAATGGATTGGCGCCACACACACGGCGTAAATATTATGTTGTGTAATTACATTTCTGGCTTTGTATGTGTGTGTGTGTGTGTGTGTATATATACAAAAAGAGAAAGGGCTAAAGCCTCAGTGTGTGTGTGTGTGTGTGTGTGTGTGTGTGAGAGAGAGAGAGAGATCATCGCCCCTCCCCCTCTCCTTTCCTCTCAGTTCTCACCTCATTTCAAACTAAACGCTCTAAATCAGGCAGGCATGTAACACGGTTTCATTTACACGCCGCTCGCACCCTCTCAAGGTTATTCGCCTGCAACACGTTTTCCCTCTATAGTCAGCACATTAGCACACAAACACTCGCACGCACACGCATCCATTACCATAATAACACGCAAATCCGTCTCGCACGGCCGACACAAAGCACGTATCCTGCTTCAGCCAAGCCCGCCATTAATTACACCGCGTCTGAATGTAGAACGGGGTCCTTTAGATCCGCCGTAATAGCAAAATAACGGCCAATAAAGTGGCGTGAGAGTGTGTGTGTGTGTGTGTGTGTGTACAGAAATGGTGTAATAACACACTGCTACTATAAGCGAGCGCTAATATTCACGATACACAATGGACTCGAGAGTTATTTAGTCCGCTCGCACTACTGAGGGAACTTCATGATCAGTAAACAGACGCACTAGCTTATATTAAACCCACATATACTTTCTACTGAGTTAGCTTTATGATAACTAGCCACTAGCATTATAAGTTTCTTTTACGCTAGCTTATGCTAAAACCAACTATTTCTCTCAGACCATCGTTACGTTTAAGGTAAATAATATCAAATAATGTTCTTAAAATTAGCATTCTGTAAAAGCTTAATGTCTCTTTAGCATTATTCCAAAACTAAATGTGTCTCCATGCTAAAGCTATATGTCTTGCTCTGACTAGCATTATGCTAAAGGTAATTTTTACGCTTTTATTTAGTATCAAATTAGCCTTATGCTAAAATAAAACATTTCTTTCGGGCACACTTCTTAAGAAATCTTAAGTAAATACAGCATTTCTATCAAACTAGCCTCTAAGAATATTCATATTAGACTAGCTTTATGTTGTATGTATGTTCCTATTGGACTAGCTTTACGTTAAACATGAATTTTTTGACTAGCTTAATGCTAAAGATGAATGTTTTGCTCAGATTAGCCTTTCAGAATATTACTATTGGATTAGCTATTTGCTGAAGTTAAACGTTTCCAAACACATTAGCTAGCTTTATGCTAAGGTTAAACGTTTAGGACAAACTAGTTTCTAAGAATGTTCCAGTTGGATGATGCTAAGGGTAAATGTTTTGAAGAATGTCTTATAATTAAGATTAAGATAAGATTTAAACTGTTAAACTAGTCTCTCAGAATGTCTGTTATGCTAACAATAAACGTTTCAGTCAAAATGACCTCGTACTAAAACAGAACAGTTCTCCGACTAGCCTCCTGCCAAATCCTAAAACTAAATTCTTTCTGGCTTTTGTACTTTTGAATAAAGTTGATCCTCTCATCCCTTTGAAGGGACACAGTCTTGTCTCGTCTCTTTTCGAATCCCTCGTTTTTCGGCTAGAAAGAAGAAAGTAGCACACTGTAATGATGCTGACAGCAGCGCGAGTGCCAAGTCCAAATCGCGCTCTGGCAGTGAGCGCTGTGATCGGGCCCATGGGACCAACGAGCGGGATGGAGGCATGACGGGATGACAAATGTTTGTGTGTGGAAGATAGAAGAAAGGGGAGATGGGAGAGAGAGAGTGAGAGAGAGAGAGAGAGAGAGAGAGGGAAAGTGCGAGGGAGGGAAGGAGTCTCTCCTATAGTGCATTTGAAGTATGTAGGATCCCCTATAGAAATCTCTCAGTGTATCTCGGCTTTTAGCTTCTCCAAAGGTGATGAAACATTTTGGGCTCGAGACTTGGGGGTGGAAATGTGTGTGTGTGTGTGTGTGTGTGTGTGTGTGTGTGTGAGAGAGAGAGAGCGAGAGAGAGAGAGACAGAGAGAGAAAGAGAGAGAGAGAGACAGAGAGAAAGAGCAGTTTGACGACAGAAGACAGTGGGAAAGAAAATCCCACAGAAAATAGAGAGCGAGACAGAAAAAAAAACAACAAAAGACAAAAATGAGAAGGACAGCACAGAGAGAATGAGTGAAAAAGAGAGAGAATAAAAAGAAGAGAGAGAATGGACAGTGAATTGCAGGATCAGGTTATTTTTAATCCTACAATTAGCGTAACAGATATCTGAAGCTCAGTTCCCATCTCAGATTAACCTCAGTGTGTCTCATCTCATCCACACAAAGACCTACAGTACGGAGAGAGAGAAAGAGAGAGAGAGAGAGAACGCTAACACTCATCGTCATAAACATTTTACAGACCTGTTAAAGTCCATTTACGTTTTTACACGCTTAAATTTAGCCAGCTGGCCTTGTACTTACACCACAGGTAGAGATTTATATTAAATACACAAATAATTGACAGTTACGATTAAATTAAGGACTCCTGGGACTAGCATTATGCTAAAGACTATATTACTGAGATAAATTTTATGCTGAAACCTAAAAAAAAGTCTTCTGAAAGTACCTGTCTGCAACCTGTAAATCTTTCTGTTAAAAGAAATGACGTTAAATGAAATTTACACATAGGTTTCTGTCAAGACAAAGCTAGCGTTATGCTAACACCGGACATTTCTGTCAGACTAGCTTACACTAAAAATAAATCTTTCTCTAGCCGTAGATTAATATCAGACGTTTCTGTCAGACTAGCCTTACGCTAGAAGCTAAGTGTTTTGTCATACTAGCTAAAATTGAACATTTCTGTCATGCTAGCTGGATTTAAAACCAGACATTTCTCTCAGACTAGCCCTATGATAAAACTAAACATGTGTTATTTAACTAGCCTTATGCTAAACTAGACATTTTTGTCAGATTAGCCTAACGCTAATTCAAATGTTCCTGTCCTATCCTCATGGTAGTAGCAAATGTTTCCCTCTAGCTAGCTTTATGCTAAAACTACACATTTTTCTCAGACTAGCTGTACGCTGAAGGTAAGCGTTTTTCCTCAGACGAACCTTATGCTAGAACTAAACATTTCTGTAAAACTAACCTCATCGTAAAGATTGTGTATATGCCGTATGTTTCTCTCAGACTAGCCACATGCTAGGACAAAACACTTCTGTGAAGCTAGTCTTACACCGAAGGTAAATATTTTTCTTAGTCTTGCCCTGATGCTAGCTACCTGTTAAAATTATATATTTCTATCACACTAGCGGCACGCTAAAGTTTCTCTCAGACTAGCCATTTCTGCCTTTTATGCGAAAGGTAAATCTTTCTCTCAGAATAGCCTTATGCTAAAACTACTACTTCTTTTTTTTTAATCAGACTAGCATAACTCTAGAGATACACACTTCTCTCAGACTAGC
>CM075005.1:1759733-1794733 GCA_037576675.1 Pangasius sanitwongsei | reverse complement strand
TCCGCTCCAGGGGTGCGCTATCATGACCCTGCACTCTGACCCCAGCTTCCTAACAAGCTGGGATATGCGAAGAATAGAATTTCACTGTGCTGTAATGTATATGTGACAAATAATGGCTGCTTCTATAATTCATTCTTGTTTAGATTTGTTAGGAATTTTAATCAGTTGCTTGTCAATCACTTCTGTTATGCGAAAGAGTTATGTAAAAACTTCCAAAAATATGTAGATTATAAAGCGTCTGATCTGTTTTGAAACAAACTGGGTAGAAGAAGTTGTCTTTTGAACTGTAGGGCTGATCAGTATTTACGTGGGGAAAGTTCCTGGTATTCAGGACCGTGTTATGCACCTGCTTACACTGATTTTTTGGATTTTTTTTTTCATTCTGATTATTAAAATCACCTCCATATAGTTCACATCTCTGATGTTTTTCAGTATATTCTAGATCACTGTGTTTATACACAAGAAATTGCCTTTAAACCCCAAAAAAGGAAAAAAAAAATCACAATTGTATCACTTAACGTCTGAAGTTTGAATACAAATGTCTGAAATTTCCTTATTAGATCCTCTCTATTCAACTCTAAATACGACCCTTAGTGACAAAATCAAAAGTGTGAAATGAGACAGAAGCTCAGGTGAAGCACAGATTTGTAAAAATTGTACGTAAACACAGTAACAGCGTAACTCCACTTTGTTCAGTTGTTCATTTCCACTTCTGAGTTTTATTCCTGTTTCACTAAACAGTGTTAATAACCCTGCTCTGCCGAATACACACTTTACATGTGATATTTTGAGGAAAAAACATAGTTAAAGAGGAGTTCATTGCACGTGTGTGTGTGTGTGTGTGAGGCTGAATGGTGTGAATGCAGCGTTAGTGCCTCATTACGACGTGTGAGGCAGATGGACAGATGGAGGAGGGATGGCTGGATTTAGACAGAGAGAGAGATGGAGAAGGAGAGTGTGTTCCACAGAGATTAGCTGCTCAGTCTGCCCTTGTTCTACACACACACACACACACACGCACTCACATTCACATAGCTTGACAGACTGACATACACTAATAAAACAAGAGAGATGGATATAAGCCGTCTCTGGTGTGTGTGTGTGTGTCTGTGTGTGTGTATATATATATACGTGTGTATATATCGTGGTAGTAGTGAGCTTTTATGTCTTTACCAATAAACTCGCCCCTGTCATAACTGTCATTGCTAATGTCGAAAGAAAGAAATGGTACGGCCTTGTGTGTGTGTGTGTGTGTGTGTTTATATGGGAAGGCTACATTGCTCTTTACATTAGCTGGGAGCCTTCTGGGAATGAGGTCTCACACATACACACACACACACACACACACACATATATATATATATATATATATACAGCCTGAAAAAAGACGTGAAACAGGCATGGACATGTGCAAAAACACACACCATAAATTTGATGCAGGTCTGAACAAATTCACCCACCACACACACACACACACACACACACACACTCACTTACTTTAATGAAATAGTATTTATACACTCATCAGACATCCTTAACATGCCATAATATCTCTTTATACAGCTCAGCTGTTGTGTGTTGTTTATTTTGTCTGTGAGTGTGTGTGTATGTGTGCATGTGTGTGTGTGTGTGTGTGTGTGACGAGTTCATATTTAGCAGCTGCCTTTCCATATCCGCTCACCCGATGTTAGAGGAAACAGAGAAACAGACACACACCAATCACTGCCAGATATTTTTCTTATTATCCAGCATTTCAGGCTCCGGCTTCCCCACATGAGTTAGCTAACTTGCGGCCGACCACATTCGTAAACACTGTCGTGAGCTATGCTAACATTTATGAAGGCTCTGTATTAAATCAGGTTTGTAGTAGCAAGTCTGAGTGTGTGTATTCGAGACATTTCTCCACTCAGAAGAACTGATAAAGCTCCTCAGATGCCTGGAAACTTTACTTTAATATTATGCAGCAAAAAAGACATCTTAGCTAGTAGGAATATTTTGAATATAGTTGAATTTATCTACTATTTTTTCCTGTAAGATTATTCAAGCTTGGAATTTTCTTATTCTATTGGCCGATTGCATTTTTTGCAAATTTTCTAGAAAAAGAATGAAATTATTTACCAATAGAATAAAAAAAAATACATAAAGCTAAAGCTTGAAATAAGTAAAAAGTGTCTAAAAAGAAGTTTAATAATCTTATATTTGGTTTATTGTAATTGTTTGAAGGAAATATGAAATAAAAAATTTGACTATATTCAAGATATTTTCACTTGACAAGATGTCATTTTTTTAAACTCGTTTAATTAACCTCGGAAGCAGGAAGTCGGAGCTCAGAATTATCCAATGTTAACAAAATGTCATTTCTGTCAATTATCAGTTTATAGTTAAATACAATGTTGTTCAGTGTCCATGAAGCAAGTTGTCACTTACGTTATAGCAGCTATAAACACTCGTTCCCTCATCAGCTTCTATTTTTTCTCTCTCTATCTTGACGTTAATAAGACTTGCCGAGATTGTCATGTTACTGAGAAGCCTGTCCTGACTGACGCTGGAGACTCCTTCCATCAATGTTAAAATAAATATCTCCTTACAGAAAACTTCATCTTATCAACAAGTGAACGAGCTGTTACTATAGAAACCACAACATATTAGACCAAATGCGTTAATATACGTAAACAAACGCTAACACTGGAGACTCCTTCCATAAACGTCTCCTTACAGACAACTTGTTTATTATTAATAGTAGTAGCAGTAGTTAAAAAAATTAAAACAAAATTATTATTCTGTTAGGGAATAACCTGTTAGGAAGAAGTAAAGAAGTAATAAGTAGAATATAAAAATAAAAACAGAAAGATGATATAAAACATGCTGTAACCATTCCTCTGTTTTTCCAGTGTTTCACATTTTCGAATGATTTGGACAGTTTCCACATTCTCTACTGATCAAAAGTTGCCTAGAAATTTAACGGAGAAATACAGATAAAGGGAGAAAGCAGAAAAGACGAGTGTTTTATCATTTTAAGCATTTGAACATGGGTTAGTGTGCAAGCTGTGGGGAGTCGGTGTTCAGAACACCAGGAGGACACTCACTAAACGTCCATCTGCTGCTCGTTAGACATGAAACAGAGGAGTTAGCATTCAGTCCACTGATAGTCCACCTCTCTGTCGTTCTCACTCGTTTTTCCTTTTCTCTTTTTTCTTTCCTTGACGTTAGACCACCCATTAACCAGCCGACTTGCGGGACAAATCAGCACCTAATCACATTCATACACACAGAAACACACACAGAAACACACACAGGGATGCGGGAGGAAGTTCGGAAATGGGTTGCTGAGACATGCATGTCTACTCACCATGTCCTCCCAGACACACAGAGGGGTCGTTGTGTTTGGAAGCCCCCCGGCTGCCCCCCCAGCTGCCCCCTGAATCCCCCCCCCCGCTGTCTCTTTTCTCTACCCTGCAGGTATTACGGCTAGTGAAATAGCCTTCCTCTAGCAAACAGCCTGCAATGGCATCCGTACCGACGTGTGGAGTTTATAATCTGACGTGATTTGGGAATTTTTTATAAGCTGTCCTGATTTGGGAATCTGTTACAATCTGTAGTGATTTGGGAATCTTTTATAATCTGTCATGATTGGGGAATCTGTTACAATATGTGATCGTTTGGGAATATTTTATAATATGTCCTGATTTGGGAATCTTTTATAATCTGTCATGATTTGGGAATATTTTAGAATAGGTCATCGTTTGGGAATCTTTTATAATCTGGCGTAATTTGGGAATCTTTTATAATCTGTTGTGATTTGGGAATCTTTTTTAATCTGGCGTTATTTGGGAATCTTTTATAATCTGTTGTGATTTGGGAATCTTTTTTAATCTGGCGTGATTTGGGAATCTTTTTTAATCTGGCGTGATTTGGGAATCTGTTACAATCTGGCGTGATTTGGGAAACCTTTCATTTCTGATGTGATTTAAGGATCTATAATCTGCAGTCAAGAGAGAGAAGAGGATTAAAGAGGAAAGAAGGGAGAGAAGGAAAAAGGGATGATTAGATGTTAACGTGAGTTAGTGAAGTGTGCAAGCCGTTATAAGATGCTGAGAAAAAGCAGATGGAGGTTAAGGGATCTAGGGAGGGGAGAGAGGAGTGTTAACAATTTAACATGGGTTAGTGGAGTGTGTAAATTTTAGGAAGTGAAAGGAGGAAGTGAAGGATAGATAGATAGAGAGAGAGGAAAAAGAAAATGGCCCTTTTCAGTGCTGGTAACTGGACCTGAGAGTTGTCTAGCTTAAAAGGAAGGAGAGATAGAAGATAGTGAGAGGTGAAGAGAAAGGTGATCCTAAAGAGAAGGTTCATTTGGAGTGGTGTGTGTGTGTGTGTGTGTGTATGTGTGTGTGTGTGTGTGTGTGTGGGAATGTGTGTGTGTGTGTGTGTGTGTGTGTGGGAATGTGTGTGTGTGTGTGTGGGAATGTGTATGGGAGTGTAAAGGGGGTTTCAGTCTCCTATCTGATGGCAAACAGGTATCATAAATATCCAGCTCATGGATTACAGGAAACACACACACAAAAAAAAAAAAACACCACCATAATATACTGCACTTCTAACCATCACGGATCAAAGATTATGGCTGAGCAGATACAGTCACTATGGTTACACACACACACACACACACACACACACAGAGCTCAGCTACTTTTGCCACTTAGTTCATTCAATAGATCTCTAATAGGTGGATTTTAAAGAGCTGCAATAAGCAGTCAGTCACACACTCAGATGCTGAATGGGCCTTTTGTAGTGTAGGAATGCACACACACACACACACACACACACACACATAGCTCGACCATAGTTGGCCTCACATACTTGTAGGCATCTCGTTTGTCGCTGAGATAAGCCGAGCTTGTGCAAAGCAAGCGCCGTCGTGGTCACACACACATACACACACACAAGCATGATTGACAGATTATTGTGTGTGGAAGGCTTTAGCTCAGATCTGACGATTTCTCACCACATTTGTCTGACAGAAGCTCCCTAAGCTTCTGCGGTCTGCGCGTGTGCGTGCGCGCGTGTGTGTGTGTGTGCGCGCGTGCGTGTGTGTGTGTGCGTAGATCTCTGAATGGACATATGAGGCTCTAAGCCTCTCCCAGGCTGCACCTGAGTCCTGCACTCGTTGCCCGATCACGGCGATATCCCAGCATGCCTCTGTTTTCTCCGCACAGAGTCGAGGATAAAGAGTTGTCACGCTGGCGCTCTTTTCTTCTCCTCCGTCCTTTCAGAGTTTGCTTTCCGTCTTCTGTCGGTTTTGGACGTGAGACGAGACGAGGCCTGGTTGTGTTTGCCGAGCGAAAATCCCCTCATGTCTCGCCGCTAAGTTTCTCTCACAAGTTACGTTTCTGTCCAAATGTTTTGCAATGTTTCCATCAGCTACTTGTTGTGTTAAATATTCATAACACCTCATAACAAAGACTGCAGGATTGTGGGTAGTCCATGCACACGGACTTTGTCCTCCATTTTATTGCACTGATTCATCAATCTGTTTTTGATTCGAAATTTCATTTCCTTTCATTAAATTCCTCACAAGGTTTATTTTTCCGTTTCTGTTTTTTTTTTCACCTGAATGTGTCCGTTCTGACAGATCATCTCAGACAAAATCATTTGTGCCCTTTTGTGTAATATTTTTTTTATTTTTTATTCATCATGAACTACCATTTTTACATAGTAATAACATTTTACTGATGTTATTAACTGCCATGAACAAATAACAAACTACAGCATTAATACATGATTACGACTAATGTACTTTTAAAAAAATAAACTTAATAAGTAGACCGATGTTCTTACCATCAACAGTTAAGTCCACAATGACCAACACTGTAAACACACATACACAAATATAAAAAAAAGGAAAAAAAATTCTATTCAATTTTATTTGTGTAGCGCCTTTAACAATGGTATTAATAATGAAAAATCTAAATTCAGGTAAAAATACGCTGTTTATTGGTTCTTTTTTTCATACATTAAAGTAAACCACATTACATTTATACATTTAACTTAGTGAATTTTATTTATTTTTATTATTTTTTGCACAGATTACTGTGAAATTTTCACAGACAGAAACAAAATGTATGAGGTGTTCCTCAGGGCTTGACTTAAGGGTATGTCAAACTTTGAGTTTTTTATGCTTTGGCCAGTTTTCTCGGTGGCTTGATGGAGGTTTGTTGATTGTTATGTGTCTGTAAAGCGCATCAAAACATGCCTGAGATTTCACGCTTCACAAATAACCTCGATGTGACTCGATAATGTCTAAAAACACTGGCGAAGGCTGCTCTGCAGCGACGTGGAAAGAAGGAATATATGGATTTATTTGAGTTTCATCGTTATTATTTATATTGATTGTCATAGAAATTGGGGGGCAGGGTTTGAGGAAATATACGTAAATAAACTATTTTAATTAATGTATTTTTTTGTTGAAGTTAGACAGTAATATGATTGTTTTTAAATAATTTACAGCACAATCTACCGTCAACCATAACAAATCTTGCTATGTTGATAAGCCTTATGACAGATCCATTGAAACATGTTCAGTTAAGAAGCTGTAATGGAGAGAATTACATTTTATCTAATAAACCAGAGCTACCCTTTCTTCTTCTCTTCCTGCAGTAAACCTCCTGAGCTCAGACTGTAGCTAGTTAGCTTTAACATGGAGATGGGGGGAAAAAGCTGGTAGCCAAGAAAATGTGATTAAACAAATTAAGAGAAAATTTAAAAATGTGATTAAACAAATTAATTAAATAACATGTTCATTCAAAAATTTTATTCGTTGACCGATGTTTATGAGCATCATTATAGCACGATTACTATGTAAAAATGTTATTTGATTTGAGATTTGAGATTTTTTCAGAGTAATTGCACTAAAATGGTGTTTATAAATGGGATATATAATGAGCTGTGCTGTATATGTGTTATATTAACCATCCACCAATTTGGAAAAATATCCCGCCCAGCTACGCATGTTGTTCAGACATATTTGTATTCTTGTACAGTCTAGAGACGAGACGGTGCATGGCAATGCGACAAAACATTACTAAGTAAAGAAGGGATTAAGCTGTGCTTCGATGCTGGTTTTCAGTTTTCTTATGAATAAGTGTGAGAAAGCAGCGTGTCCCGACTCTCCCCCTGAAGAGCCTGTGTTTATTGAGGCCAATTAAGGGTGTGAAATGTGATTGTGCTTGGCAGGTGAGAGAAGGTTATTTATATATATATATAACACCAGGTTTGTTAGCGTTGATTCACAGAGAGATAAAGTGAGAGAAAAAAAGTGGCGAGAAAGATGATGCCATAGAGTGTTCACTCGATGTAGTGTGACTCAGAGAGGAATTTTTGTTCATATGTCGTGATATTTATAGATATCAGATTCATTCAGTCATGAAGGGTCTCACAGGGCTGTCTGATGTATCGTTTATTAATTATCATGATGAGATCCTCATATATTGCTCTGCTCATATATTGCATATGATGATGATGATGATGGTAATGGTGATGGATGGCAAAAATATTTTGTGTTATATTGTATCAGGGAAAATAGAAGATGGCAGATGGTAAGCCATTTTGTTTTATTTCCATGACTACCTGCTGCTGTCCAGGGCTCAGGACAGATCCATCCCATCATCCTCCAATGCTGTTTCCAACAGCGACCACCTGCAGTCGTCTGATTGGTCCCTGGCTGTGGTCTCCGGTGGTAATGGGTGGAGGCCTGAGGCCAGGTGTGTGTGTGTGTGGGCAATGCCAGATTTCTTCCTGATCCAGACTTCACAAGGGAGGCTAATGAAAGCGCTTTAGGGGTGTATGTGTGTGTGTGTGTGTGTGTGTGTCCACCCCAATGTCCCAAAGGGCTCTCTGGCACCATCGGTTGGTTTAATACTGAGAGATTACGCTTCTCCTCTGAGGTAATGCCTCACAGGAAAAAGAGAAAAAGATGAAAAAGCGGCTGAAGCAGTGGGCAATTTAACCCACTGAGCGGTTACATCTTTATAACACACAGATCCAGAAATTGCAAGCACCGTCAAGGTCATTTAGAATGTCAAGGAAAAGTGTGTTGAAAATTTGGGGGAAAAACAGAACAAATATCAACATATTACATCACACTGATATTGGAAACAAACACAAAACAAGCGTGCACACTCACACATCAACATACACTGGCATTCTCCATGAAACTCCATCAAACACCATCAAACACCAGCAGTCACCATCAAACTCCAACATTCTCTATTAAGCACTAAAACCTGAGATCACACACTGACATTACACCATCAAACACCAACATTATCCATCAAACACCAACATTACACCATCAAACACCAACATTATCCATCAAACACCAACATTACACCATCAAACACCAACATTATCCATCAAACCCCAACATTACACCATCAAACACCAACATTTACCATCAAAACACCATATTCACTATCAAACTCCTACATGTGCACTAACGAATGTCAGCAAACACCAACATTTACACCATCAAACACCAACATTTACACCATTAAACACCAACATTTACAGTAACATTAACCATCAAACACCAACATTAAACCATCAAACACCAACATTACATGATCAAACAGCATTTCACCATCAAAAAACATTTACACCAACATTAACCATCAAATACCAACATTACACGATCAATCAGCATTTCACAAACACCAACATTAACCATCAAACACCAACATTTACACCATTAACCATTAAACACCAGCATTAACAATCTTACACTAACATTCAACCATCAAAGACCAACATACACACCAACAATTGCCATCAAACAGCATTTCACTATCAAACACCAACTTTATACCACAAAAAACACCAACATTACACCATCAAACACCAACATTAACATTCTAACACTGACATTCAACCATCAAGGACCATCATGCATACCAACAACTATCATCAAACAGCATTTCACCACAAAAAACACCAACATTACACCATCAAACACCAACATTTACACAGACTGTCATTAAACACTGACACCAATCACTGAC
Organism: Pangasius sanitwongsei; assembly: GCA_037576675.1. Classification (NCBI taxonomy): domain Eukaryota; kingdom Metazoa; phylum Chordata; class Actinopteri; order Siluriformes; family Pangasiidae; genus Pangasius; species Pangasius sanitwongsei. The sequence goes on along the minus strand of CM075005.1, from coordinate 1,785,680 downwards.
ATTCACACTAACCTATCATCAAACACCAGCATTATATCATCAAACACCAGCATTATATCATCAAACACCAGCATTATATCATCAAACACAAATTTACTATCAAACACCAAACATTTGGCAACATTATACATTGAGATCATTGTGTATATCACTGAGTAAAAGAACAGAGAGTTATAGTGAACACACACACACACACACACACACACACACACACACACAGGTGTTAAACACTAACTGAGTGTGTAGGGCAGTTGTGAGAACAGTGTGTGTTGTGTTCAGTGTGTATTGTTATTGTGGTTCTGTAGGATTTTATTTCAGAAATCACTCCCAGATTGTCACTTCGGAAAAACAACGGCGCAGTGTCTGGATTTTTTTTTTTTTAATATTTTCCCAGAAGGATTGAAAAGTCCTTAGTGGTGCTTTTCCATTGCAAACACGCATAATGAGCGTCACATCATAAATATACGAGCGCAGGCGTGAAGCGTAACACACACACACACACACACATGTCCCTTGCTCGGATAATGAAGGACTAACATCATGGAAATTGTCGCCTTTCCGTTATCGATTTCTCGCTCGTTCTTTGTGGCGTGTTGAGGAACAGAAAGCCGGAGCGCTGATCAATAGCCTGGAAGTGCTGCTTGTTGTTTTTACTCCTCTACCTCCTTCTCCCACTGTATCTCTCCCTCTTTTCTTTCAGGATGAATGAAGGATCTGCCCCCCCCCTTCTCTCTCTCCACTCCTTGTTTCCTGAGCAGTGTGTTTTTTCTTTTCTCCCTCCGCGAGTGTCTGGGTGTTTTTAGCGAGTGTGAAATTAGCGCGTGAATGGCGTCGCTGTAAAGAGGCAGGATTAGCGTCACTCACACGTCGCTCTTAAAGACAAATTAACCGCTCATTCATCTGAGATCCAAAAAAACAGACGAGTGAAGGAGAGAGGGAAAGGAGGCATTTAACCAGGAGAAAACGAGAGGAAAAACAGACAAGCCACTTAGCCAAATCTCTCTCTCCTTTCTTTCTTTCTTTTTTTCTTTCTTTCTTAGTTTTTCCGTCTTTTCTTTCTTTCTCTCACTTTTTTCTCCTTATTTGGTTTTGGAGCATTTTGTGTCCTTTTGTTGCATTCGTGCCTTTCTTTCTTTCTTTCCTTTTTTCTTTCCTTCTTTCTTTCTTTCTTTCAATTTTTTTCTTGAAGTCTCATTTTTCTTTCTTTATTTTTTCCTCTCACTCTTTCTTTCTTTATTTTTCATTTTTATCACTCATTTTACTTTCTTTTTTCATTCTTTAATTTTTGTCTCCCTCAGTCCTTCAACTTCACTTCTTTCTTTCTTTCTTTCTTTCTTTCCTTCTTTCTTTCTTTCTTTCTTTCTTTCTTTCTTTCTTTCTTTCTTTCTTCACAGTATTAAATAGCGCAGGCACACACACACACACGACTTTACTAGCGGTGTTTCTTTGCATGTGTTTGTGTGTGTTCGTGTGTGTGTTCGTGTGTGTGTTTGTGTGTGCGTGTGTGCATGCTTGTGTGTGTTTGTGTGCGTGCGAGTGTGCTTGTGTGTGTTTGTGTGTGCGTGTGTGTGTTTGTGGTCAGCACACAGTGGAATCTGTTGCGAATCTGCTCTGTCCATTTGGACAGCGTTTGGCTGGAACTCTGTGGATGATCACAGCTGACCTCCCAAATGTTCAGAACCAAACTGTAGAGAACTTTTCCCATCATCCTCCAATCACGTCGCTCGATAACTGTGCGCACAGCCAATCAGATTCAGCGCTATGTTATTCCATTATGAGATAAGGGGCGTGTCCTAACCACTAACGAGTGACGATGTACAGAGCTCAAAAGCTCAAAGCCTAATCTACTCAGCTAGCTAGCTAATACAAGCTAACTTATTACATCACAGTTATTATTTTAAAACTAAAATATTTTTAAATAAAACTTCAAATCTATTTAAACTTGACTTGCAGTGCATTATGGGTAGAAGCTCCATTTCTTCTCTAGTGACTGTCACAGGTCCGTGGTGGTTCGCGCTGCTCGGCGTACACGCCTGCCTCGTTACCATGACAACCACTGTGTGTAATGCACTTAAGAAAAACAGAAAATCAGATTTCTTCAGAAATAAATCAGATTCACGCGGCAGTGTGAACGAAGCCTAGGACACGGATTACAGCGGCGTCTCTTTTTTTAAATCTGAGAAAGAATTGTTTAACGTTTATTATGCGCACAAAATCAGTCAGTGTTGCGCTGAGGATATGACTGTGTGTGCGTGTGTGTGTGTGTGTGTGTGTGTGTAGCCGTTGGCAGATTGAAGTTGGCTCTCCAGTGCAGCAGCTGCAGTGTAAGTGGTCCAGGGCCTCACTGGGGGTTTAGTGTGTGTGTGTGTGTGTGTGTGTGAAGATTCTGGGAATAGGCTTGACTTTATATTATTATGGTATTTTTTATGTAGTTTATGGTTTTTTTTTAATTTACTTATTTAGCCAGCTTATTTGTAGAGAACAACATTTCCATGTTTATGCATAAATAACTCGTTGAGATAAATTTAAATTAGGAGAACAATTTGAATAATAAACTGATTAAATAGACAATAAGTGAAAAGTGCATTTAATCCTTTTTTTATTTTAAGAAATTAAGAAAGAATTGTAATAACAAAATGATTAAATGCACAGTAAGAGAAAAGTGCTTAACCTAAAGCCATGTATTTTTTAGCATATAATATTTTATTATAAATGTAATATGTTACAATTTCAATTATTTAAAATGCAAATTTAATTTTCTGTGGATAGAAGAAACACATACATGCACACACACCAGGTAGTTTTATAATACTTTATGTTTATCAAAGGTGCAATAGTCAATTTTTTCAATTTATTCCCAATACAAATAACCTAAAAAAATGGATAAAAAATACTGAAGAATACTGATTTAAGCCTTGACCTCGGGACAGGTGCACTACACGGCTGAGGAAACCTGTCTGTAAATCATCATGAGCCGAATTTGATGTGTTTGTACTGTTATAACTCGCAGCTGAGTGGCTGAATCTTTTAGCTAACGTGTTCATAGCAGAGCTTAGCGTTCATAAGAGCTTATTAGAAGGAAAACAGGACAGCGACTGCACTCGGAAACGTCCTCGTGAATCATTATGAGCCGAATTTTTTGCCTGTTTATAGCGTTATAACTCGGCTTTCATGCAGTTAAATGTCGCTTAAAAGTGATGTCATGAACCCTAGTTGAACCCCCACAGGTTCTGGGGGGCGGAGCTTTGTGTACACGGGGTTTGATTCTTATTCAGAGCCTCATATTGAACCGTTAGAGGCCTCATCTTGACAGATCTTCGCAAATGCATCTTTAACCAGCATTTCAAGTTTAACAAACTGAATGCATTTAACTAGTGTTTTTTTTTGTTTGTTACAGACTGACTATGTGTTTGAGCATGTATATTTTGAATACCGAAATGAGGAACGTACTCATCAGGGACTTTACGAAACAGTTTATTTAGCTCTGTTAAACAGCAGCCATGAAAATCCAACACACTTACACTATTAGTTTCGTTCTTTACAATGTTATCGAGTTGATTTTAAACGAAGCGCATTAGCTAGCTGCATTAGTTAGCTTGGAGGGAGTAGGGTTGCGTAGCTAAAGTACATTTTTTGTTTTCGTTTCCTCAGAATTCTTCATTAATTGTCAAGAATGACACGCAGCATAAGAGCTGTTGCTGTTTTGCTCACCTAGCTTTGCCTAGCCGACATTTTCTGCTAGCGATGAACTCCTTGTGCTGAGTTTTATCTTTAAGATGTTTTATGGCTTGTGTTGTAGGAAGATGCTGTAGTTTCTCCTCTTGATATTTTGCAGTCTTTGATCGTTCATCGTGAAATATGTCCACTACGTCCAACGTACACTAGGCTTACGTCTCGTAGTAAGAGTTAGTATCGATACTTGTACAGGTACGAGGAAATGAGCGCAATGTAGCTATCGATTCATCCCTTCATTCAACCAGAACTATTTAAATAATGTTCTTCAAACATTTTCGTAGCACAGCATATAACATAAGGCAACATACAATATATTGTGCTTTGCTGTTTGAATTCAGAACCTGCTAAAGAAAAAAAATGGTAATTTTTTGCTTTTCAGTAGACTGAGTGAAACCCGACTACATTAGTTCACTCTGTACTGTGTGAGTATCATCCATATCTATTGTGAGTGTGTGTGTGTGTGTGTGTGTGTTTAGGTTTGATCCGATCTCCTGCTGGTGTGCACTGAGCTTTTCTCAATAGTTGCATTGAATCAAATCTTATATTGTTGCATTTGGTATTCCGACTCAGCGTGAATCCCAGACACAAAAAGAAGAGAAAAAAGGAATTCAGCCAAGTTTAAGTTCATGTTTATTGTCATCTTCACTCCAAGGCATTAAAATGCAATGAAATGCATGCGGTTGGTCTGGCTGTGCCATCGTCGTAAAAATAAAAAAGAAAATGTCATTAAAATTTTATGAAGTGGGATAAAATATAGTGCAAAATACGTTGAATGCATTAATAACATAAAAGAGTGAATACATTAAAAAAAAAAACTAAATCCCATGATGCATGCAGATTTACATGGATTTATGTGTGTGTATAGTTATATATATATATATATATATATATAAATTTTAATGTGCACTCATGTATACGTTCATGCACAGATAAAAACTATGAATGCATGCACATATACTATGTGCTGTAAGAAACTAATATGCAAGTGTGCATGCATGCAAAGAGTTCATGTGTGCGTTTGTGCATGCATGCATGTTGGATTTCCTGTGTGCATATTTTTAAATTTTATGCATGCACGTTAAAATGAACTTTTATACATGCACACGTGCATATAATTTAAATTCATGTGGTCAAGTTCATGTGTGCAAGAATGCATGTATGCATATTAGTGTCATCGTTAACATTTCATATTGTGCATATGTTCATGCATGCATATTATAGCTTGTGCATCTGTGTGAACACATGCATATTGAAATGTGTGTATGCATGTAATCATGCATGCATATTGTACTTCATGTGTGCATGGGCTCATGCTTGCCTGTTAGAGTTTATGTGCATGTGTGCATGTAATCATGCATGCATACTAGAGATAAAGTGCGTGTGTGCATGTGTACGCATTAATCTAACCGAGTCCATGCTCTGCTAGCACTTTGTAGCTAAACAGAGTATGAAGATAACCATAAACCCATTAATAACCATATATCTATGCACATAAGTCTGGTCTTATTCATGTCTTTTTATCTCTTATTCATTTAAAATTATGCCTGACTCACACATCGAGTTCAGGCCGGAATATTCGCATTCAATTTGACGCGTGAGCTCTAAGAGGTGAGTGAAGGCACCAGGACTACTTTAACCCAGTTAACTCTAATACTGCGTCAGTATCATCTGTATCTGGTGTGTGTGTGTGTGTGTGTGTTTAGGTTTGATCCGATCTCCTGCTGGTGCGTGCTGAGCCTTTCTGCATTGAATAAAGTCTCATATTGTTGCATTTGGTATTCGAGCACAGCATGAATCCTTAGAAAAAATGCAAAATAGTTTACTGTCATGTCTCCACTCCAAGGCTGTAAAATAAAACGCTCGGGATCTTATAGCTACTTCAAGTTAATACATTTCTCTCAAGGTCCTTTTCACGTTCGCTGTTTTTTTTCATACTCTGGGGTTGTTTGTTGTGAGAGTTCAGTACTGTTTCCAGAGAACCGATCCTTGGTCCTTGTGATGTTGGTGGTCTGGGGCTCACTGGGGCTCAACAAAAAGCATGTGGAGGCTAAACGCTCTCAGCGCTGCGTACCGAGCGACGTGATTGGCTCAACTTCCTGTTTAAAGTTAGGTGATGGAGAGGAAACGGTTGCTATGATCAGTGGAGGAGATGAACTCTTTACCCTGCGTTCACACTAGTGAGCAGCAACGTGACAAGCGACATGTGAGATGAGATTTTCTCAACTTTATGCTAGTTAGCTGTGACGCAGTAAAGCGAGAACCAAACGATTGGCTCGAATGATTGCGATGTTTTTCCATTCCCTCTCTCACACCTGTAGTTCCTTCCTGCAATCATTTCATGTGTATTGCCGCAATGGGAAGAAAAAAAAAAACAGAAGAAAAACCTATAATCATCGACGTTTTATTAAATGCTTGTAGAGACATTATGAAGAAAAATAAAGCTTGGAAGGAAGTAGCAGAGATCGTCTGTGCCTCTGGAGAGTGCATGTCGCTGGTACAGGTAGCTTGTGCTGCTAATCTGCTAATACAAAGCCTGGTGAATGAAACAACTGATTCGTCCATTATTTCATTTCTGTTTAACTAGTTAGAAGAAAATTTTCTATTATTTCATACATTACATTACAGATATGTAGGTGTATAGGTATATAGGTATATGGTGATGTCTCAGGTGAGCATACAGTTAGCTTGAGCTGCTAATCTAATAATAACACAGTTAATACGAAGCATGTAACGTACATTAAACAACCAATTTTCACACTTTCTTACAATATTAGCCTCAAGATTTAAGATTATTATTGTCAGATACACAATTATATACAGTATATAACCTGCAGTGAAATGGAAATCTGGCCTACTCCTCCTTAGACTGTGCATTAAATACTAAATTAAAGTTAAAATTTAAAAATCAGAAATAAGATAAGAAATAAGAAATATGAAATATATGTACAGGAATGTGCACATTTAATAAATCTTGCTCTAGTAGCTAGAACTCCTACACGACAGCGTCCAAAAAGCGCTGTTCTGCTTCTCTGCGTGAGCGATGGTACTAAAGGACATAAGAATAACATGCCATGTCGGCCATTTTGCAAACTTGCGTGCACAAAACTGACGAATAGAATTACGCAATCGATCCACGATTCGTATACGTGAAAAAAACTTGCGATTATAAGCCCCTCCCACAAGCGAGCCCAGAATCAGTCTTGAGTGCAGACTCGAGTGTCAAGTGTTCAGTGTAGGTTAGCTAACGATGATTTTAATATAAATGGTACAACGTTATTAAGACGTCCTCTTAACCACGCCGTATATCAAGAACCTTGTAATGTTCTAGCACACGATCCGCTTTCAGAGCTCCGCCCCTTTCTCAGAAGCTTTCTGATGAATTGTGAATTGTGGCGCTGGGTTTAATTTTTTTTCCCCTGCTGTATGATGCTCAGTGTCTTCCTCTCATTGTGAGTGAAATAAATGTCCTGGGATTTCTTTGATGTTGAGTTTTTCTTTCCTTTTTCTTTTGACATTTATTTTGGGAAGGTGTTCTAGAGTTAGAGAATAGCTCAGAGAGACGTCTCGGAATGTGGAACGTCGACAGAAAGAGCTGCGAAATATCCCCGAAAAATCACACCATTTCCCCCAACGTATTATCTGAAAATAGAACGTGTGTGTGTGTGTGTGTGTGTGTGTGAGTTCATAACATCTGCATATCAAAGACAGATCTTCCACAGCAGCTTACAATCTCCAACCTCTTGATCTTTCGGCATTTTCTTTAATATTTCTCCTGTGTGTGTGTGTGTGTGTGTGTGTGTTAAAGATGGAGTGCTCTGAATTCACAGCACACAGACACAAAGGTCTTATGCCGGAGATCTTTAATATGTAGATGCTAAACACACACACACACACACACAGATCATAGAACAAGATTGGAAAATATCTGAATGCATACTTTGAGAGATTTGTGTGTGTGTGTATGTGTGTATGTGTGTGAGAGAGAGAAAGAGAGAGAGAGAGAGAGAAAACTTTCTCTCACACACACACACACACACACACACAGTGTCCTTTCCTGCTGTACTTGTTTTTATTAAAGTAAAAAGTCAGCTCCAACAGAATCAGCTTCTCTTTGGAATAATTCAAATGTTAGCTAACAACTGCAAAATGTCAGACTTCACACACAAGCGTGTGTGTTTTACAGATTTCACACACACACACACACACACACACACAGAGAGAGAGAGAGAGAAATCTCACTGATTATCCTCCCATGTGTTCACCTTCTTTTCGTAATGATGTCAAAGCAAAAAATAATAACAGGAAGTGTAGATGTGTAAAAACAGGAAGTGACGGATGAATAGATAGATTTTTGGGTGGATGTAAAGATCGATGGATGGACTTTAATGATCCCAAAACTGAAATTTAGGAATTTTTGTTATTTGGGATTAATTTGGGATGATTTTTTTGGTGTGTTTGTGTAGATGTGTAAAAACAGGAAATGATGAAGGTGGATCAGTCTATTGATTTTTGGGATGGATGGATGGATGGATGGATGGATGGATTTTGGTATGAATGACTGGATGGATTTTGGGATGGATGGACTTGACTGATCCCTGATGGGAAATTTGAGAATTTATTCTTTAACTTTGGGATGAGTTTCTTTCCTTCATGTAGATTTTTAAAAACAGGAAGCGATGGAGATGGACGAATTAATATAAGGACAGATGGATGGATGGATGGATGGATTGTAGTATGTATGGATAGATGAATGGATGGATGGATGGATGGATGGACTTTAAAGATCTCTATGAGGAAATCTGGGAATTTGTTATTTAAATTTACCCAACCAATGACCCAACAACAATGAATTAGTGTGTGTGTGTCTGTGTGTGTGTGTGTGAGAGAGAGAGAGAGAGAGAAATGTGTGACGTTACACTCTTCTAGCCTTACACGGCTATTCTCCGCTCGTTTGCGAGCGTCTCATCAGCGTGGAGAATCGTTGTAAATCGAATCGCAGGGCGTTGAGCAGGAAAAGAGCGGAGCGTAATGGCGGAATTATAGATCCCCCCCTCGTTCACTTCGGCCTCGTCCCAAATTCACTTAAAGGGGAATCCGTCTTCATTTCTGTGACGCTGATGTGTTGGTGGGATTGCTCAGGCCCATTTGTTTAGTTTGTGTGTGTGTGAGAGAGAGAGAGAGAGAGAGAGAGAGAGAGAGAGATCGATCGGGTAAGGATGAACTCATCCGGAGAGGAGGAGGTGTAGGGTGAAGAGAGGATGAGATAACAGCACCCAGTCATTATCCTTCATCTGGTGAGTGAGAGAGAGAAAGAGAGAGAGAGAGAGAGAGAGAGAAAGTTCAGGAATAAAGATTACAAAAAAAGGGGACAGTTTTTCATTGTGATTTTCAATGAGAGGAGAGAACATGGATGGGAAGGATGGGAAGAAGGGATTAAAGAAGAGGGAAGAAAGTAACTGGCATCAAAAGAGTAGATGAGAAAAGAGAAAGAGAAAAGAGAGTGGGATAAAAGGATATAGAAGAGTAAAAATGGAGGGGAGAATGGAGAGAAAAGAGAAGAAGAAAACGAAGAGAACAGAACAGAAGAAGGAAATGAAGAAAAAGAGAGAAGAGGAGAATAGAAATAAGAAGAAAGAGAATAGAAAATAATAGAAATAAGAATAGAAAATATTAGAAATGAACAGAGCTAGAAGAAAGGAGAGAGAGAAAATAAAGGGAAAAATGTAAAAAAGAGAAATGAAGAGAAGAGAAAGAAGAATGGATAAATAGAAAAAGACAGCAAGAGGGAAGAAAGGAGAAGGGAAGGCAAGAGATAAAATGAGAGAAGAATGAGAGAACAGGAAAGAAGGAGGGATGAAATGAAAGGAGAAATAGGATAGAATGAAAGAAAATATTCACAGTTAATGAAGTGGGGAAAAGGAGAGGAGAAAGAGAATGAAATTAAATGAAGAGAAGAGAGGAAAAGAAAAAGAAGAAAAAGAAAACTTTGACCTTTGACAGCTATTTGGATGTTCAGTCTAATAGGTGTGTGTGTGTGTGTGTGTGTGTGAGAGAGAGAGAGAGAGAGAGAGACAGAGAGAGAGAGAGAGAGAGAGAGAGAGATGTATATGTGTGTGTATATATATGATGAGTATTTGCAGGAGGTGTTCATTAGTAATGGCGCCCCACACTGAATGTGTATATCTGACCTTTACTGATCGATCTCTCACATCAGCTCACAGCTAACATTAAATATTCAACATTTCATAATGACACACACACACACACACACCACATCTGATTAATTACACACCTCCATTCCTGTTTTATTTAAAGTCGAGAATAATCCATACCCTCGCACCGTGCTGTTAATCAGCTACATTAAGAATTTATTTAATCATTACTGTTTAACACTTTAACTTTAAAACATCTGTTTAGACTTTATTTTTATATTTTCTACCTGTTTAATTTAATGTTTCGTGTGTATCAGTATAAAAACAGCAATACTTATATTCTATATTTATTATTATTTTAATTTATGTATCTTAAATACTACTACTACTGATAATAATAATAATAATAATAATAATGATAAAGTTTCAATTAAATGTGTGAGAGAAATCAGTCATGTGATCGGGGGCGTGGTCAGAGCTGTGATGGGGCGTGGCTAGAGTGCAGCTTGACAAAACAGTCAGTGTACATGACTTTTCTTGTGTCTGTTTTTCTTTTCTTGCAGAGCTTTGTCTGTTGTGTCCAGATGACACACACACACACACACACACACACACACACACACACACACATGCAAGAACTTATCTGTCAGCACCCGCATAGGGGTGCGAGGCGAACACACTTCCATCCAGACGATGATACATCTCATGTGTCTGAACATGTAGAGGGGGTGAGAGATAGACAGAGAGAGACAGAGACAGAGATCAGGCATAGGGATAGACAGGAGAGAAAGAAAAATAGAGATGGAGAGAGAGAGAGAGAGAGAGAGAGACAGACAAAGACAAAGAGAGACACAGATGGAGGTGTGGGGACAGAGAGAGAGAGAGAGAAATGGAGAGAATCAGGCATTGGGATAGACAGGAGAGAAAGAAAAATAGAGATGGAGAGAGAGAGAGACAAAGACAAAGAGAGACACAGAGATGGAGGTGTGGGGACAGAGAGAGAGAGAGAGAGAGAAATGGAGAGAATCAGGCATAGGGATAGACAGGAGAGAAAGAAAAATAGAGATGGAGAGAAAGAGAGAGAGAGAGAGACAGAGACAGACAAAGACAAAGAGAGACACAGAGATGGAGGTGGGGACAGAGAGAGAGAGAGAGAGAGAGAGAAATCGAAAGAATCAGCCATAGAGACAGACAGGAGGAGAGAGATGTGTGTGTGTGTGTGTGTTTGTTACTAGTGCTAACATTTTTTATTTAACAAAACACAAAAGTGCGACTTTTTTTTCTACTCCGTTTTTCCTAGTTGTTGTTCCAAGATGGCCGGCGTCTCGCGGTGTGCATTAGCAGTGTGTGTTCCTGCGTCACTCTCTGACTCCTATCAGTGCTGTACGCGCTCTTAAATACGTCTCCGTGTCTCAGAGGACGAGCCGCGGCGCACTTCAGAGTGTGTGAGACAGATTTATTCACACGTTGTCCTAATGGAGAGCAGATATGGAGAGCGTCCTTCAGGCTACAGCTCACACAAATCCACGGAGGATCTGATAAATAGATAGAGAACACGTGTGTGTGTGTGTGTGTGTGTGTGTGTGTGTGTGTGTGTGTGTGTGTGCGCGAGTGTGTGTGTGTGTGCGAGTGTGTGTGTAGGTGCGTGTGGGTGTGCTTTGCTCTTTGTGTGCACTAATGATGTCCACAAGTTTGACCTTGTGGAGACAGTGGGCTGGTCTTCATAAAGAAAATGTAATACTTTTTCACACAAAATTTATTTTCTTTAAAAAAGAGTTTAATGCAATAAACTGTAGAATGTTCGAATGGAAACCACACCCCTTTTCTAGCCCCGCCCCCAAGTCCTGTCGAACTGTGTTTAGGAGATCGGCCATTTTGAGAGATGCAACATATATGAAATTATTCATTAAAAGACAAAACAAATGAATAATTACAGATAGGATCTGAATCTGTTAGTGTATCTTAGATAATAATAATAATAATAATAATAATAATAATAATAATAATAATAATAATATAGGAAAATAACGTTATTACATTAAAATATAAACAATCAACAATTGTCATTTTTACTTCCTTCCTTTGATGCTGACTTTCTTAAAAATTATTATTGTTGTACTTTTACTTTGTATTTACAGACTTTTTATTATATATTTTAAAATATTTACACTATTATTTTTTCTTTTTGTCACTATTATTATTTTACTGCATTAGTATTATTTGCCTATTTTACTTTATTTCTGATTATTTTTTTCTTTACTTAAAGTTAAAATATCTTTTATAATAATAATAATAATAATAATAATAATAATAATAATAATAATTCATTTGCGCTGATTAAATAATATTAATTAAATTACAAAAATTGCGAAAACACACACAAAAGTGAGATTTTGGTGTATAACCTCTTATTACACATTTATAATTATTTTTATTTTTAAAATATATTTTTTATTTTTTTATATATTTTTTATTTATAATACATATAAATAAAAAACGTAATAACATTTCTGACAATAATTACAGTTACATCAGAGAAATGTTTTTTTTTTTTTTAAATGCAAAAGCTTTACATTTTAAAGAAATTAATTTGCATATAAATATTAAACAATGCCATTCCATGCCTACATCTCAGGGCTTTACAGGGGAAAAAATACATACTGAAAGAAAAATAAATAACATTTTAAAAAATGCAAAAACATCCTTGAGAATATCGTTCAACATCACAGTTCTAACGTTTACAAAGAACATTGTTACATTTTTTATTTGTTTTAAAAACATGTTTTCTTTGACCATTATACATAAAAACATATATAACATGTATATAACACGTGTAATAAACATTTAGTAACACATATATAAGAGTATCTGACTCGCTGATTTCTTATATCTGTATTTAGAACCTGACAAAGTGTGTATTTAAAAAGCAGTTGTGTGTGTGTGTGTGTGTGTGTGTGTGTGTGTGTGTGTGTGTGTGTGTGTACTTATATTCTGATTTTTATGAATGTGTATGACATCATCATCATCATGGTGGTTGCAGTGCATTATGGGCCGCAATCATTTTCTGGCAGTTTTCAAAAATACTCAGACACAAGAGAAAAGGTTTCATTACTCTCTGCAGTGTGTGTGTGTGTGTGTGTGTGTGTGTGTGTGTGAGCAGAGTGCTGATGGCGCACCCCGGTGTGCCACCGAGAGAGAAATTGAGGGGGGGTAAAGAGAGTGTGTGGACAGGAAATGAGTTTGAAAAAGGCAAAAGCAAGATTACACACTGTGGTGGATTAGTCACACACACACACACACACACACACATTTCATTTTCCTAATACTTCCCTCTTGCTCTGGGTTCACAAGTCTACACCTGTTGGGTGTGTGTGTGTGTGTGTGTGTGTGTAGATGGAGAGCGAGAAACAGTAACACACACACACGCACACATGAGAAAGCTTGGCTGTTCTACACTCCTCTGACCTTCACAGCTCTGCAAACACAACCCAGTAATTAAAGGGAATTAAAGGATTTGTTGTTTTTTTTTTTTCCTTCCTATTCTCTCGTCCACACACACACACACACACACACACACACACACGTGTGCTAGTTTTCTCTCTCTTTCTTTTCCCCTTTGAAGTCATTAGCATGACTGTATTAAGACATTGTAAATAAAGCATAAAAAAATAACAATGTAAAGTTTTGGCCTGGCTCTGCTCACACGGTGCCGGAGTTCTCCAGGGGAAACGTTTAAAGAGCCAACTCACATTTACTAACGAGCTGTGTAAAAATAACGAGTTGAACATAACGAGTTGTAGCTCTGACACACCGCCATCTAGAGGACAGCTCCATTTTACCTCGCATTAAATTAGACCTCAGACAGCATAAACAGTTCATCATACACACCACTGCAGCCCTTAATCACTTGAGTCACTCTGGTTGTTGCCATGGTGACACAGTGACTCAGACGCCAAGCATCTGACATGATCTGTTCTGGCACCTGAGAATCGGCTCTTCTGCAGTGAAAAGCAGGAATGTTCCACTTTTTTCCATCTCAGATACAGTACCGAAATCAGAGTTCTAATTATCGTCTTATACCTGATACTGATCCCGTAGGACTCCTGCTCCTAGACTGCTCCCATCCTGCTCCAATCCTGCTCCATTAATGATCCCATACTGATCCCATCCTGTTCCATTAAAGATCCCATCCTGCTCCGATCCTGCTCTCATAGTGATCCCATACTGCTCCCATCCTGCTCCAATCCTGCTCCATTAATGATCCCATACTGCTCCCATCCTGTTCCATTAAAGATCCCATCCTGCTCCGATCCTGCTCTCATAGTGATCCCATACTGCTCCAATCCTGCTCCAATCCTGCTCCATTAATGATCCCATACTGCTCTCATCCTGCTCCATTAAAGATCCCATCCTGCTCCGATCCTGCTCTCATAGTGATCCCATACTGCTCCCATCCTGCTCCCATCCTGGTCCCATCCTGCTCCTATACTGATCCCATCCTGCTCCAATCCTGCTCCATTAAAGATCCCATCCTGCTCCGATACTGATCCCTCCTGCTCCCATCCTGCTCTCATAGTGATCCCATCCTGCTCCCATCCTCTTGCCATACTGATCGCATCTTGCTGCCATACTGATCCCATACTAATTCCATATTGCTCCCTTACTGCTCCTATACCAATACCAATTTAAAAATAATTCAATACTGATCCGATACTGACACATCTGAGTCGATTCTCTGCAAGCTCCTGTTTCTGAATTCTGTGAGACACTGTGATTGGGATGAGTCGTGTCCTGTATTCACATGCAGTCTCGGTGTAAAAACTAAAAAAAAATCACAGAAGTGGTGTCCAATATGATCCACATAAACTCTGTGTGTGTGTGTGTGTGTGTGTGTATGTGTGTGTGTGTGAAAAGAAGAAGTTGCATATCTGGTTTAGACTGGCATACTGTGTGTGTGTGTGTGTGTGTGTGTGTGTGTGTACCTGTGTGTGTGTATTTATTTATTTCTTCATTCCCTTATCCATCTCTCTGCTTCCGTTTCTCTCTTCATGCTCTCTTCTTTCGGATCGGTTTGATTTTGATGTGTTACACTTTTATGTTTCTTTTTTTTTTACGTTGGTGTTGATTTGCGTTTTGTGTGTGTGTGTGTGTGTGTGTGTTCTGTAGGTTCTCCCATGCCATCCCCTCTCTGCAGTCCATCTGATCACTCACTCCATCCTCCGCCCCGCAGCGCCGAGTCCGAGTCGGACGAAGAGCTCACACACACGCACTGCAGAGAGCACACACACACTGCGGCCCATGGTAAGGGTGTAGAGACATCCCTTCATCTCTCTTTCTCTATCCTTCTCTCTCTCCATCTCTCTCTTTCACTCTCTCTCTCTCATATCTGTCCTTCCATCTCTCTCTTTCTGTCTCTCCATCTCTCTCTCTCTCTATCCCTCCATCAATCTCTTCCTCTCCCAATCCATCTTTCTATCTCTTTCAACCTCTTTGACCTATAAAGCCCTTTGATGCCTTTTTTTTTAACAGTAGGTGGAGCTTAGCTGTCAATCAAAGGAGGGGGCGTGGCTATAAACAGGAAGTAGTGATAGACATGAATCACACCGTCTGTACATGTCACAGTTTTTACGTGATCGGTGCAGCATTAATAAACAGGAATTACAGTAATTATAAGCTTCACATCTTTGTTCAACTTCACCACACATTGGTTGAGGTGTGTGTTTCCATAGAAACAACTCATTTCCAAAGCCGGCTTTTGAATTTGTTTAAAGTGGAATGCATTAGCCAAAAATAAATAAATAAAATAAAACAGTCTGTGAACAGTAAGTCCTTAAGAAGCATAGAAACATCTAATTAGAAATGACTCCATAGAAATAATTCCATAGAAATGACCCCTTAGAAACGATTTCTTAGAAATAATTCCATAGAAACGACTCCATAGAAACAAATCCATAGAAAGGACTCCATAGAAACAACTCCTTAGAGACAACTCGATAGAAACGACTCCATAAAAATGACTCCTTAGAAACAACTGAATAGAAATGACTCTTTAGAAATGATCTCTTAGAAAGGATTTCCTAGAAATGACTCCATAGAAACAACTCCTTAGAGACAACTCCATAAAATTGACTCCTTAGAAACAACTGTATAGAAATGAGTCTTTACCAAAGCCGGCTTTGGAATTTTACTCCGAGCTTGTTTAAAGTGGACTGTATGAGCCAAAAATAAATAAATGAAATAAAACAGTCCATGAACAAGTCTGTAAGAAGCATAACTACGCCTCCTAATAAACAGCTCCATAGAAACGACTCAGTAGAATCAGCTCTAAAATTGGGCCTATAGATGTTCATGTCATTAGTCTTGGAAATGCATTGTTTCTATGGAAATTAAAAAAAAAAATTTCACCAAATAGTTTTAAATAGAGATAGCTCCTTGTTGCTAAAAAAAAAAAGTCACTAAATTTAGAAAAACAAATTCACCAACACCAAGGAGGAGAGGCTTTTTGAGACACAGGGTCCAAGTGTCCACCAGTTCACTTCTTATCCATTCAAAAAAAAAAAAATCTTAGCAACAGCAAATTTCTAAACATCTTATTAACATTAATTATACCAATGAAACAGATGATGTTGAGGTAAAATGAGTAAAATGATCTACAAAAGGGCATAATAATATTATATTCGTGTATTATTTATTGTTTTTTTTTTTTACATTTATTACTTTGCATATAGTATATGACTGCATTATTATTTTATAATTCTTTTAAAATAGTCTCATAATGAGAAATATTAGATACATTTTATTGTATTTATTTATTTTTCTTTTTGCATTTGACATTATTTTCACTTTATATCTACATCTGCTCTCTTTATTCTATCTATCTATCTATCTATCTATCTATCTATCTATCTATCTATCTATCTGCCAATCTCTTTCCCCTCTATTCATTTCTGTTCTTTCTCTCTTTTCACTCTCTTCTCCTTCCTGGTCTACCTCTCTCTATCTTCTTCTTCTCTCTCTCTTTCACTCTGATTCTCCCTATACATCTATTTCCATCTCTCTCTCTCTCTCTCTGTCTCTCTCTCTCTCTCCTGTTTCTCGCCTCTGGCTATCTCTCTATCCTTACATCTCTCTCTCTCTCGCTCTCTTGTTATCCATCTTTTTTCACTCTCTGACCCCTTCTTTCCTCTGGCTACCCTCTCTCTTTCACACTCTACAACTCTTAATCTCACTCCATCACTCCTTTTCCTTCTATAATCTATTTCTACCTCACACACACACACACACACACACACACACACACACACAGTCCGTTCTTACACGAGTAAGCCGCGTCGAGGAATGTGGAATCTCTTATCGGGGAATGTCGTGTGTACGTTTTTGTGTTAAAATCTTCCTCTAACACATTTTCAGGGTTTTTACTTCCCATCGCTGAGCAGCGTTAAGCATTAGGCTGCGTGTGTGTGTGTGTGTGTGGCTTTGTACTGGAATGAACGGAGGCAGAAAGTCTGGCAGCGTCTCTCTGATTGATACAACAACATTACTGTAACTACAGCGGGGTCCAAAAGTCTGAGTCCACTACCAGGAACTGGTTTTTATTCCATCAGGTATCAAACACTCAGATCAGATTTTACTCCACTGATCCTCACCGCTTCAACATTCCAACATCCTCCTCACACACACACACACACACACACAGTCACGTTTATTATCTCTTACAGCTGTGGAGATGTTTATTTTATACATACACTGGGAATTATTGTTGTGGTTGTGGTTGAGGATTTAATCCTGAAATTACACACATCCATATTCAGACCTCAGACTTAAGCTTTACGCACACGGGGGCGGAGTTTGCCTAAAACAGTTATTCTGAGCTTGAACTTTTTTTCTTGGTGATACCGGCTCGAGTGAGGAGCAGTATAATGTCCAGCGCCACTGTCTGATAGTTTGATGTAATCACGAAATGTCATACTAAAATGAATAGTTATGTTTTAGCTGAAAATACACTCAAAAACACTATGGAACACCACTCGAGAACAATATTAAATACGTAATTATGACACTATTAATGTGTAAAATGTACTATACGTACTATTAATATTAAATACATAATTATGACACTATTAATGTGTAAAATGTACTATATGTACTATTAATATTAAATACGTAGCTATGACACTATTAATGTGTAATATGTTCTATATGTACTATTAATATTAAATACATAATTATGACACTATTAATTAATTAAACTTATAGTTCCTTTAAAGTCCACAGAAAAGATATCAGTGGAGACAGAATCTTACTCGGAGACATTGCTTATCTGAGGACTGAAATTTTTATGAATAAAATTATAAAGATTCTCTGACGGCATAGCAGAGGATTGGTCAGCTTATCCTTCATACCTCGGTCAGCTTATCCTTCAAACTGAGGGCGTGTTTTCTTTGTGGTAGAGTGCATCAAATTAACACAAACATTGGCATTATTTTATTCATTTGACAAATCAAAATAGCGAATTAAAAGCGTGATAAAATCAGATGCAACCCATGCACACCCATTACAATTTCACGATCTCGATTTAATATCTTGCGGCTTCAATAAATCGTGTGTACGAGTGAAAAAAAAAAAAGTACAATAATATGATGTGCTGGATCAAGTGCTATTTTATACGTTTCATTCTGGATCTGGAACTTTGGCAGACGTCACATTTGAGACTCATTGAGACTTATTTATAGATGTCCCTACAGCGCTGTTACAGTGTTTTTTGTTTTTTTTTGATCTTTTAAAAACATCTGCTTTTATAATAGTTCTCACACTAGTCAGTGATAGAAACACTAATGTTAACATTTCTACAGCTAAAAATATTGCAGCAACGTTGCTGGAACATCTATAAACATTATATAAATTAAGATTTTCAGATCATCTAGAAAACTTGACAGACTTCTTTAATCAAAAAAAGAGCCTCAGACTTTATCTGGAGAATTTAGAGAATGTCATCAAGAAGCGTGGATAACATATTATAGTATTACACTTCAGTTTAATCTTGAAGTCAATTCTTTTGCTTATTTCAAGTGTTTATTTCTAAAAAATCAACTACCTTTAGAATAGTGAGTCTTTTGTTCGACCACATTTTACTGACCACTTATTCTTTCAAAACATGAACAAAGCGTGAAGAAATATATGACATGAAGCCATGGACATTTTTTTTTAATACAGTGATTATATTTTCCTCCATAAGTCTCAATGAGTCACATTTAAAAAGTCTGAAAAGTTAAAAAGTTTGTTTTCCTGTTGAAAACTAGCATATGGAAGTGCAGAGATTCTGAATCTCATGCCCAGAGAAGTGTACAAAAGTCATCAAGCACTCTGTAATTCATGGGCATGAAGTTTTTGTTTAGAAAGAGTTTCTGTTAATCAAACTTTATTAGCAAAGATGAGGGGTTTGATTCCATAGCCTCCTTAACATTATAGCTAGTCTTGTTGGTTTAGCAAATTAGCTGCATAAACGATTCATATTAGCTTTCAGGTGGTGATACGTTAGCTAGTTAATTTTAAACACAATTACTTTATGCGTCTATGAACGTGAATGGGACTGTTAGCTAGGAGGAAAGCAAGTCACGTGTCTGAGCCCATTTTATCTCATAAGTGCTCCAAACACTGCCTATTTAAGGAACTGCATTGTGATTGAAACACTGACTGTTTTGTATTAGTGAAGATGGATGGAGTGAGATTGGAGAGAAAGCATTTAACAAAACGAAAAACACTCACTTTTCAGATATAAACCATCATTTATACCTGACACACACACACACACACACACTGCGAGTCTGCACTGCATTCCTGTCATCCCGCTGTGTGTCTGCTCTGAGAGCTTCAGTGCCTCCAGTCTGTCTGCATCAGCATCATGAGAGTGTAATGTACTGTGTGTGTGTAATACCCTTCAACCCAGAGTTTAAGAGGGTAACACTGTCTCTCACACAGCTACACACACAGCTACACACACACACACACCACACACACACACACAGAGTATAGCAATTGGTGCAACGACTTAAACTGAAAACATATGAGTCTAGATGCACATTAAAGGAAAACTCCAGTGTTTTTCATCTTAATGTCTATCCACCGCTTCTGTAATGTGAGTGTGTGTGTGTGCGTGCTTGTGTGTGTGTGTGTGTGCGTGTGTGTACGTGTGTGTGTGTGGGTGGGTGGAATACAGAAAACCTTTGTATTCCAAACTCACTCATAATAGAAGTGCAGCTGTTGAATTTCTTTGGTACACATTTAAAATAATACAAAATCAACAATAATATATTTGAATTCTGGATTCTGATTGGTCAGAAGGTGTTGATTATTTTCCTATAACAGCATGACGCTGCCCTTAGTAACCACACATACGTTTTACACGCACAATGCATAGGTTAAAACAAAAATTCCTAAAGTTTTAAGTATCCTTTAAAGCTGAAAACACCACCCCTAAATAGAGATTGACCAATCGTAGCTTGACAACTGTAACTAGGCACCTCCGAGGAGCGTTTAGGAATTTACTTTTAATGGATCAAATATTAAAAACGAATAGAATGCAATCCACACGCACGGTGTCTTTTAAAGTCCTTTCAAGGGAATTAATTAAAATAACGTGTGCAGAAGGTCAAAGTGGGAAAAAAAATCAGTGCTGCAGGTTCGTCGTGTTCTTTTAAAAAACATCTCGAGCTGGAAACCTCATTAGAGGCGCTGAAAGTGTGTCAGAAACCACGCCCTGTTCACTACCTAGTGCACTATTTTGAGAACGAACCCATTTTATAGTTCAAAAGCATATCATGAAGCAGGCAAAATTACCCACAATGCACTTTGCTGTCCACTAGAACCCAGTTAGAAAGCTGAGAACTCTTCATTATCCAATGAACCGTAAGAGTGTAGTGTTATTGTGCCATAAAATACAAGAACCAATCACGTTCCAGTATGCAAATAAATACCATCCAACCCCAGTTACCAGGAAAAGGGGTGTGGCATGTAGGGTTTGAAAATTTGCATATTTTGCATATTCATAAACTATAGATTTCTTGATGAGGGCACACGTATTGGCACCTCTGTCTTTTTCCTGTGCATTTGATTTTTAAATTATTTATTTGTTCATCTTTGGTAAGCACTTTAATCCTGGTCAGGGTGGCTGGGAATCTTGAGTGTATCCCGGGAATACTGAGTCGGAATTCGTCCTGAATGGGATGACATGCTGTCGCTGATTGCTTGATTTATTTCTTTTTCTGATTTCTGGATGTTCATCATCTTATTATTCAGTACTGAGAAAAAATATTTTTATTATTATTAATAATAATAAAGTAATATTATTATTATAACTAAAACTACACACACACACACACACACACATACATGTATACACTGTATATATGCAGCTGGATTTTTTCCAGACTTGCAGTAGTAGTTATATATAAATGTCTCTCTCTCTATGTGTGTGTGTGTGTGTGTGTGTGTGTGTGTGTGTTCTCCCAGCAGGCAGCTTCCAGTTGGAAAGTTAACAGATTTCCTTTTGGTTCCTGAGGTTAACATTAGGGTTAGATTGAAGGGTAGGAAAGCGGAATTTGATACACATCGCGTGCGTGTGTGTGTGTGTGTGTGTGTGCATATGTTCATGTATGTGTGTGTGTGTATATGTGTGTGTCTCCAATCTAAACCAGATCTGTGTCGCTTTTCTCATAATGGAAGAGGCTTTTAGCTAAAGTGGCTCCTTTTCTTAATAGCTGTGTGCAGTTATGGCCAACGCAGCTCCAAATCCAAACCCTGACCTTACCGGCAGCCTCCCCAACTCCACTCCAACTCCGCTTGCACTTCATTAAGTGCTCTCCGCATACATGCACGTGTGTGTGTGTGTGTGTGTGTGTGTATGTATATATATATAAATACACACACATAGATATGTGTATGCATATAGGTGTGTGTGTGTGTGCTATTGATCAACAATCGGGAAGCTGTAACAACTCACTTTTCCGAGCGATCGCCTGCGTTGCATAAGATCACCACTGAGACGAGAACCGAACAAAAGAGAAAGAGAGTGAGAGAGACAGAGAGAGAGACAGAAAGAGAGACATAGAATCAGGGCAGAGTTGTGGAAAAAGAGAGAGAGAGAGAGAGAGAAATACAATAAGAGAGACAGACAGAGAGAGAGAGGGATGGAAGAGAGAGAGAAGAGGATTATTCTGGCTTTAATAGACTGAGTGGATCAGAGTACACACACTCTCAACTCCATATTAAGAACACTCATACACACACACACACACACACACACACACTCGGGTAAAAGCAGACAGAAAAAGAAAGAAATAGTGAGACAAAAATAAAGGGAGAGGTGAAAGATAAAAGAGACTCTCAGCGCGCGCACACACACACACCATGTGGATGAGATTATATGTGTAAACTGATCCTCGTGTATATTTGACCTATTACGGCTACATAAGATAAAAATATTCGGTGTTATTTGGCTGTAACTGACCTGCGCTGGCGATCAGCCGAGTGACTCTGTGGCGCTTCTGTGGAGGTAAAAAAGAAAGAAAGAAAGAAAAATCTTAAATATAACTATATTTCTTTTCTTATGGTTATGATCAGAAGCATAAAAAAATATAATAATAAACGCAGGTGGTTTGAATATAGCTACATTTTTAAATGAAGGGTCATTTAAATATAGTCTCCTTTATTTATTTGTTTGTTTGTTTGTTTGTTTGTTTGTTTGTTTGTTTATTTTCAGTAGTCATAGGAAGCCTAATATAAAAATGTCATTCAGAGGAGCGGTTTGAATATAGCTTGTTTTTTTTTAGTTATTATTATTGTAAAAAAGACTAATAAAAATAGATAGACCGATAGATCGATAGATAAATATTTTTTGTATGAACCAAGCCTAATAAAAAAAATAATAATAATGAAAGGGGGCAGATAAAAAAAAAACAACAACAAAAACTAAAGCCTATTCAAAATAAAGAAATATTTTTTAAAAATTAAAGTGGGTTTATATATATTTTTTTTACACTAAAAATTAAAAATCTCTGCAATACATCAATAGCACAGTATATTAACATCCTGATGTTTAATAATCCTTTCTACTAATTGAATATTAAAATACATTTTTGTACCGTTTGTTACTTTCCTTCCTTTATTGGTTAAAAATTATAATTTTTCTATAAATCATTTAAATAATTTAGAATCGTTTTGCGTACCAACGCACCATTGCACTTAGTTAGCAGAAATCTGGTGCATTGTGAAAATGTCTTAAAACGTGAAGATGTGTTATTTTTGACATATTGCACACTTATACTTAAAACACAAACAGATGATCTATTAATTAAATTAAATTACATTAATTATTTAAATTAATTCATGAAATTTTTTTTAAACCTGCCTGCACCAGTTAGTTTGATAAAGTAGTTCACTAGAAAGCATACAAATTTAGTAGCCTAATTATTGTGGCATGGTGTAATTAATCATGAAGTCAGGCTGTAATTATACATTAATTATACATTAATTATACATTAACTATACATTAATTAAACATTAATTAAACATTAATTAAACATTCAGTCTCCTGAAATTAAAAAGCTTTGTTTCATTAACTCTTGAAATGTTTTATTTCTTAAAGCTGGTTATCAAACATCTTTAGTTTTTTTTATAAGGACAGTCGCTTTGCCATTTTTAAGTGAATCTGAAAGTCTAAAGGAGTTTAATTTAGATTTAGAAGTAGATTTTTTATTATTTTTATATTTTTGTTTTTCATTCTTTTTTTTTTTTTTTTTAAACCCACCACACGTCTCTGGAGGATGATAAGGACTTTGTTAGCAACATTTTTATGGATTATTAAAGTTAATCTAAGAGAGGAAGAGAAAAAATAAGGACAGAGAAAGAAAAAAATAACTTAAAAAGTTTAAAAAAACAGAAGATAGATAGATAGATAGATAGATAGATAGATAGATAGATAGATAGATAGATAGATTAAAATAGCATCATGTTCATGATTGTGGATTTTCCTTAAATATCGATTATGACATTAAGGACATTGAGGACTTTGCTAGTGATATACATATTAAGTTACATTTTTATGGACTATTAAAGAAAATTAAGATAGATAGATAGATAGATAGATAGATAGATAGATAGATAGATAGACAGGTAAGGAGAGAATATTGGTTAAAATAGTGATGTCATATATCAACATGGATACAGGTTTTTGTTTAGAGCGTCTGAACAGATGTTTGTTTGTTTGTTTGTTTTTGTTTTTCTTTTGTTGTTGCTAACCTGTCACCACCCCACATCTTTGGAGGACAATAACTTTGCCAACTTTGCTAAGCTAGTAAGAGAAGAAGAGAAAAAAGCGAAGGAAAGAAAATTAAGAGAAAATAAATAAATAAATAAATAAAATAAAATAAAAAAGGAGAGAATATTGGTTAAATTAGCATTTTATATAGATATATATTCTAGATTTTTTAACCCACTACCACCCTTAAAGACTTCACTAGCAATATAAGCATAACGTTACAAGAAAACTAATAGAAAGAAAAAAAATAACAATAAATAAATAAATAAATAAATAAATAGTAGAGAGGAAGGAATATTGATTAAATTAGCAACATGTTCATGGACCATTCACCACCACACTGGTCTTTGGACAGTAGGTACTTATAAATTTATTTATAATACATATAAATTTATATTTCTGTAGACTATTAAAGACTATTAAAAGAAGAAATATTAGCTAAAATAATGTCCTTTAAAATCATTTAAAGAGTGTTTTTGCTGCTTTATCAGTGCGAGGCTTTTCAGTGATTTGATCAGATAAACGATAAATCAGTCGAGTTATCGAGGAAGGAAATGAAACATGGCACAATACAGAGAGATTTAAGGAAACCGAGGGACTCTGCTGAGAGTGATTATCATTTGGCTCACACACACACACACACACAGGCACACACACACATACACAGGCACACACACTCACACCGACTCACACACACATTTCGATGACTTTTGTCAAACTCACTGAGCATGAAAGTAGTAATTTTACAGCACAGGAACTACAGTAACATTTACTTGAGCTGCACGAGGCGCCACACACACACACACACACACACAAACACACACACAATCACATACACACACACACTGCTGCAGCTTTCACACACACTTTTTTAACATTTAAAAAAAAAAAATTCTAGCCAAATCTTTCCTTCAAGGACAGTGAGTTAGAGGGAGAAATGATCCGTACTATACTACACACTGAAACAGGAAGTGTGCCATCTGTCTTACACACACACACACACACACACACACACACAGCTGGTGTGATAGGAATAGTTAAAGTTTGTTTTGGGGGTGGACTTAATGTTTGTACCTTTAATCAGTACTTTATCGTTTTTTTTTAATATTGTTTACAGTAAAATATGTTTCGCCGTCGCTTGTGAAAAGTTCTGCAGGTTTTTCACGATGTCGCTTTGTCAGTAACGTGAGCGCGGTATTTCCGGTCTTACTGCATTTTTAATTTTAATTACATTCATTTAGCTATAACATTGACCTAAAATGTAACATTGACCAGACATGGCATTTTTAATGTTTCTGTAGGTATTAAAAAGTTATAAAGATAAAGTTTCTAACAGTTCTTGCGTGATCGTTTTATCATCAAATTTCTAATTAATTCTAGATTTCTATTATTATGATCTTTTGTAACATTTCATATGCAGACTTCATTATGTAACATAGCATAGCATATCTATTATAACATTTCTAACATCATAATTCATAAGGAAACATTTCACTATCAGTTTCCTCAATGTAACATTCAAAATGTAACATTCATTACATAGCAGTTATAATATAACATTCATAATGTAACATTCAAAATGTAGCATTTATAATGTAACATTCATAGTGTAACATTCACAACATAACATTTCAAAACATACCATTCATAAGATAGCATTCATAACATTTCATAATGTAACATTCATAACATTTCATAGTGTAACATTCATAACATTTCATAATGTAACATTCATAACATTTCATA
>CM075005.1:1746625-1750512 GCA_037576675.1 Pangasius sanitwongsei | reverse complement strand
TTTTGAGAGAATTATTAAAATAATCATTATAGATTTTTATAAACAGCACCACTAACACTAGCTAGCTAGCTAATATAAGCTAACCTGACAGGATTTTTTGAGAGAATTATTAAAATAATCATTATAGAGTTCCATAAATGGCAATGCTAACACTAGCTAGCTAACATGGACTAATGTGACAGGATTCAAATCTTCATGTTTTTTGCTGAAGCTAACTAGCTAGCTAATATCAGCTGCTTCAACAGGATTTCTGAGGAATTATTAGGATTCCTGAGAAGATTCATAAATCATATTCGTAAATGTCCATAATATTTACTGCTGATGATAATTAGCTAGCTAGCTATTGGCATTTATTATATGTATTTTCTTTTCTTTTTTTTTTTTTTTTTACAGATTTTCTTAGCTAGCTAGCTAACCTCAGCTAATCCTTGACAGGATTTCTGAGAGAATTGTTAAGATAATCATCATAGATGTGAAGAAAATTTAATGCTAAAGCTAATTAGGTAGCTTACATGAGCTAACCTGAGAGAATTTCTGAGAGGATTTATCACAGTCAAATATTAATAATATTCCCTGGTATATTATACTGTTAGGCAGAAATATGCTAATATGCAGCAGGACGTCTGAGAGAGCCATTATGAATATTTATAAACTTCAGTGCTAATGCTAATAGCTAAAATAAGATAATCTGACAGGATTCCTGAGAGGATTCTACAGTCATATTCATGAAAGTTAATAATATTCAATGCTAACACTAGCTAGCTGGCAACTCGATGGGATTTCTGAGAGAAGGTAACTATCATAAAATTTAGTGCCAAAGCTAGCTAGCTAACATGAGCTAATCTGACCGAATTCCTAAGAGGAATTTCACAGATGTTCATAGTGTTTACTGCAGATGTTAATTAGCTATCTATCATGAGCTAACTCAGTGGGATTTCTGAGAGAATTCTTAAGGTAATCATCATAGATATTCGTAAAATTTCACGCCAAATCTAGCTAGCTACTGTAAGCTAATCTGACAGAATTCCTAAGAGGAATTTCATAGATGTTCCTAGTATTTACTGCAGGTAATAATTAGCTAGCTATCATAAGCTAACTAAATGGGATTTCTGAGAGAATTCTTAAGGTAATTATCATAAACTTTTGTGCCAAAGCTAGCTAGCTAACATGACCTAATCTGACCGGATTCCTAAGAGGAATTTCACAGATGTTCATAGTGTTTACTTCAGATGTTAATTAGCTAGCTATCATGAGCTAACTCGACAGAGAATTGTCGGCTAGCTTGAGCATCAAGTGACCTAAAAACTTATTAATAATTAATAATTAATAATTATTAGCTATTATTTGAACTAGTGCAATAAATGTAAAGCGCACCATCGCCTGGTGCTTAGAACTTTGTATGAATTAAAAGTTTTTTTCCGTTACTCAGCAATCTGGATTTTGCAAGTTTTCCGCTAATCGTTACAAGGCACCGGCGTGTGTTAGGAGTGTGCACGTGTTAGCGTTTTGAAAGTAATCAACGGCGTCGTGAGTTCTGCGATATCGATATCTTCAATAATAAGGATCAACTGCGTGAAATTGGGTTAGTGTTTGATACCTGATGGAGTAAAAACCAGTTCCTGGTAGTGGACTCAGACTTTTGGACCCCGCTGTAGTTACAGTAATGTTGTTGTATCAATCAGAGAGACGCTGCCAGACTTTCTGCCTCCGTTCATTCCAGTACAAAGCCACACACACACACACACACACACACACACACACAGCTGAGCTCTTAACTGTAGTGAATGATGGAAATTAAAGACCTGAAAAACCGTGTTAGAGCGAGATTCTTTCACTAAAACTCCCTTGTAACATCGATTAACCCTTTCAGACCTCAGCACGCCGTTACGCCACGGCGCTGCAGGTTCTTCAGGCAGGAGGATGTTGATTAGATTTCTATAACAGCAGCTCTGGCAGCAGTGCAGCTGCAAGTCACAGGTTTCTTTCTAACAAGTTATGGTTTCTATAGTAACGGCTCGTTACACAGGGACTCGTATGGGGGCGCGGCACGTTATCTAATACTAATAATAAACAGATTCTTTTTTTAAAGAAGTGTTGATATTTAACAAAAGAATGTATAATTATTGATATGGTGTTGTGACTGTTTGTGGAGGAGGTATCTGTAACAATCAGTCAGGGGTAAAGAGAGAGAAAGAAAGTGCTGAGGCCTGAACACTGAGGACTGAACACTGAGGACTGAACACTGAGGCATGAAGACTGAGGACTGAACACTGAGGACTGAACACTGAGGCCTGATCAGTGAACACTGAGGACTGAACACTGAACTTTGAGGATTGAACACTGAGGACTGAAGACTGAGGCCTGAGGACTGCACACTGAGGACTGCACACTGAACACTGAGGCCTGAACACTGAGGCCTGAACACTGAGGACTGCACACTGAACACTGAGGACTGAACACTGAGGACTGCACACTGAACACTGAGGCCTGAAGACTGAGGACTGTACACTGAGGACTGTACACTGAGGACTGAGCATTGAGGCCTGAACACTGAGGCCTGATCAGTGAACACTGAGCAATGCTTCACTAAGGACTGAACACTTATCAGTGAACATTGAGGCCTGAACATTGAGGCCTGAACACTGAAAATTGAACACTGAGGACTGAACACTGAACACAGAGGACTAAACACTGAGCACTGAACACTAAGGACTGAACACTGAGGACTGAACACTGAGGACTGAACACTGAGGACTGAACACTGAGGATTGGGCGTAATCAGCATGAGAGACAGCGGACAGACTGAGACATGACACACCGGCATGTTGTTGATAAATAACCTTTCCTTTCCTGTCACACCCCCAACACCGGCTTCGTCTCTCTGCGATTCACCTGCTTCTGAAATGTCAGTTTAGCATCTTGACACATTAGTGACATTTCCCTAGGAGGGAAAATAATCCTAATGCAAAAAAACAAAGGTTTCTTCTTTAGGAAATGGATGAAATTCTCACAGCAGCTCCCTACTGAGAGTGAAAAAAACGTCTGGGTGAAGATCTGAAACACGTCTGATCTTATTATTGAACTTGTAACATGTGAGAAGCTGTGCGTAGACGTGTGCGAATAACCCGTTATATCCGTCACATCATACAATGTTTAATACACGCAATATTGTTATTGATAATGTTATCATGGACACTTCATGATGTGTGTGTGTGTGTGTGTGCACGCAAAAGCACTAAAAAAAATCAAAGCCAATAGCTTGTTAACAAAGTGTGAGATGTTTGAGATGTAGCTGGTCATGACACATAGCACACACACACACACATAAGCAGTCACACACAAGTGTGTGTAGCAGAGTGTCCTCAGGTGGCTTGGCACGCACACACACACACACACGCAGAGGTCAGATAAAACAGAGGATGTGATAGATAAGCAACTCGATCAATGTTTTTAACAGCTATCAGATGCTGCTCCTCACACACACACACACACACACACACACAGGCTGTGATCCAGTCCTGCCTGTAAAATCATAATCAGAAAGAGCCTCTTAACCCGTGTTCAGGTCAAAACGACTCGTTAATTTTTACAATTTTTTTTAACACTTAAAGTGGATCGACACTAAAAATGATTTGCGCTCGACTCAATTTATCTAATGAACACGAAAAATCGTTTTTAATACGGTTATTACACTACACAGATGACGTTCGGCTCGTTTTTGACCTCGAGAGTAATGACTTTGGCCGTAAATGCTAAGTGGAATGATGCTAACTGCTGACGTTCCTTCAATATTAGCTTTCATGTTTTTAAAGCTTGTCCTTTTTATCGTGTTCGTTTAATGGAACGAGTAAAAGCTGTGATTAAAACCTGCACATTTCACAGTTTAA
>CM075005.1:1736625-1741625 GCA_037576675.1 Pangasius sanitwongsei | reverse complement strand
TCTTTTAAAATCCCCAATCCAGTAAATTAGCATCACACAGTTAGCATTCATTCTCATCATCTCATAAATGAACTATTCACTTATTCAGCTAACGTTACTAATAACGACAGAAGCCAGCTGTTAGTGTCACATTGTTAGTATTTGCTAGCACTGATGTATGCTAATACTGAAAAACTGTTTTATAACACTACAAGTAGAGATTTTTCTAATACACCAAATAATAAAACAGCTGTTAGCATGACGTTGTTAGCATTTATACCCAATTAAATATGGTTGTGTGTGAAAGTTTTTCCTAGCATTGCTAATGACGCGTCACGTTAGCATTTACGGCTAAATAAGTTCTTTTCCTAAAACACCATCTTCTTTGTCTCCACAGAGCAAGTGGCCAATCAGCATCAGCAGGGCCAGTCGGCTCCTCCCACCTTGCCTCCGGCTCCTCCCCCCCACAAGCCGTTGGTGACGGCGCTGAACCACAGCTCAGTGATTGGCCGGCGGAACGGAAGCCCCGCCCCTCCCCCGCCCGCCGAGCTGCCCACCACACCCGAGTCCGTCCCGCTGCAGGACAGCTGGGTCCTGGGCAGCAATGTGCCGCTGGAGAGCCGGTGAGAGATGCTAACATACCAACACACACACACTCATACACACACACACACACACTCATGGTTTACAGACGTCATAGGGACACGTGAGAAGACGTGGCTTGGTGTGTGACAGAAAACGAGCTAGCTAACTAGCTAACAAATGTCATAAATGTTTTATTTTTGGATTAAGCTAATCATAAATTCCATGATTTCGAAGATAAATCCTCGACGCGAAGTCTCGGGTTGGCGGCAGGAAGGACACCAAAGTCAAAAAATTCCCTTTAAATGTTGCTGTCCCTCTGATAACAATTATTGTTTACATCGCTAAAATCTAAAAATCTTTTTTTTACTCATCTAAGACTGATAATAATCATTTTTTACAAATCTAAGGCTGATTTAAATTATTTTTACTTGCTCATATAAACTGATTTTAGTCTTTTTTTTACACAATTAAGTCTCATTTTGATAATTTTTTTACATATCTAAGACTGATTTAAATTATTTTTTACACATCTAAGGATGATCTTAATCGTTTTTCACACATTTAAACCTGATTTTAACACTGATTGCCCTGTATCATGAATTAGCACGTTAGCAAAAGACTGTGCACTTCTAGTGTAGGTATGCGCGTAGCAATGTTTTCATACAAATTAGACTGGATTTAGTCAATGTTTAAACAGCTGAGACCGGAAGACTGGTTTTAGTCTTTTTTTTTTCTTTTTTTTTTTATACATAGCTAAGACTAGTTTTATTTGTTTTTGTTTTTTTTACAATGCTAAGACTAATGTTAGATGTTTTCACACAGCTAATACTGATTTTAGTTGTTTTTCTTACACACTTAAGACAAATTTCTGTTGTTTTCGCATAGTTAAGACTTTTTTTTTTTTTTTTTTTTACACATGTAAGACTGATCTTAGTTGTTTTCACATAGCTAAAACTAGTTCTAGTTGTCGTTATACTCAACAGAGACTGGTTTAAGTAGCTTTTTACACAGCTAAGACTGGCTTCGGGTTTGTTGCATAGCTAACACTGATTTCAGTCATTTTTACACATCTAAAGATCCTTCCTTTTCACTTTGACACATCAGAGCTGAAACATCTCTGTCCTTCTGATTTCCAAATTGAACTGTAGTATTTAGAAGTCTCATGCACAGTGACGTTAAACACACTGACGTTTCTCTTTAAACTTTCTGCAGTGGGTGTGAGTGTAGTCATTGGGCTGCGTCTTAAATCAAACTCAGACCTTACATTTAAAAGAAATTACTAGAAAAGAAAAGAAAGCAATTTCTTGGGATTAATAAAGTTCTTTGAATCTTGAATCTTGAATCTTGAAAGGAAAAATCTAGAAAATCCAGAAGAGTGGTACTCAAAACCGAGCTTTCAGTAGGTTTAAGAGGTTTTTAAAACTCTAAAAAGAAAACCGTTAGCATTAGTGCTCGGTAACGGTCTAGAAAAGTGCATGAGGATGTGATTTGAAACACGACGTTGCTTTGTTTATTCAGTAGCGGACACATTGTCACATGGTGCTATACTGCCTCCGCTATTTACAGTGATATTGCACCATGTGGACACATCGCTTTAATTACACAAGATTCTCATTTGGCACAAGCAACGTGCCAAATGACCACAGGATACTCGCGATGGCCATCTTACGTACACGTGCGTGTGTAGTTAACAGCAAGTATAAATCAATCTTAAAACTGATTTTAGTTGTTTTTATTTTGGTAAGAAAGATTTTAGTCATGTTCTTTACACAGATAAAACTGATTTCAGTTCTTCTTTACACAGCTACGAGTGGTTTTAATCATTTTACATAGCTAAGATTGATTTATTTGTTGTTACACAGCTAAAACTGATTTCAGTTCTTCTTTACAAAGCTAAGGCTGATTTCAGTTCTTCTTTACACAGTTAAAACTGATTTTAGTTCTTATTTACACAGCTAAAACTGATTTCAGTTCTTCTTTACACAGATAAGACTGATTTCAGTTCTTCTTTACACAGATAAGACTGATTTCAGTTCTTCTTTACAAAGCTAAGGCTGATTTCAGTTCTTCTTTACACAGTTAAAACTGATTTCAGTTCTTATTTACACAGCTACGAGTGGTTTTAATCATTTTCCATAGCTAAGATTGATTTATTTGTTGTTACACAGCTAACACTGATTTCAATTCCTGCTTTTTTTTTTCACCTAGAGTAAAATTCACAATTTTGTGTATATAAAAAGTCCAACGTCGATTATCCTGAGGAAAAAAACTATGCCTTGTAACCATAGCAACGCTGCTACCACAGAGTTCTACCTTATAACAGATTGTACCAGCTAACTATCTTTATTAGCTAATTATCTCAGCTAATTGTTTTTTTTTTTATTTATTATTTTTAATAATAAAGTTTAGATTTATTGTTTTAACCTTTAGCCAAACTACAGCTTGAGGTTCGGAGGACAAAAATAAAAAAAAGCACCAACACTATGCAAAAAAATAAAAACAATAAAGTACAGAAATCGGTATAAAAGAAGCTGTTCACATATAAAACTAAAAAACAACACTGTTTTAAAAGCACTTAAAAGGATACATTAGCAACACGCACACACACACACACACACACACACATGTGCGCGCACACACACACACATTTCTGTTTTGTGCCATAAATCAGCGTGGCTTTGACCCTGAAGGTGACCTCCAGGCTTTGGTGCAAACAGGAGGGAGAATCTGTTTGGGGAAGTGTGTGTGTGTGTGTGTGTGAGAGTCATTTTAGAACGATCTCTCACCTCTCTTTTAAACTGTCTATTCCTTCATCAGCTTCCTCCCCTTTTTAATGGCTGGTGGGACCTGAGTACCCCTGTGTGTGTGTGTGTGTGTGTGTGTGTGGTTGCGGGTGTTGAAATAAGACCTTCCAGAAACAAGCAGGGTCCTCGCTGTGTGAGAAATGTGTTCATGCCTTTCTTTAGAGAAAGACAGATGAGAGAGAGTGTGAGTGAGAGAGAGAGACAGAGAGAGAGAGAGAGAGATGGTGAGAGAAAGATAGAGAGCCTGAGCGAGAGAGAGAGAGAGAGAGAGCGCAAGAGAGAGAAAGACAGAGAGCCTGTAAGAGCAAGAGAGAGTGATGGAGAGAGATAAAGAGAGCAACAGATATACAGTGAGTAACAGAGAGAGAGAGAGAGAGAGAGAGCGAATGAGAGAAAGTGAGACAGAATGAGAGAAAGAGATGAATGAACTGAGGACTAAAGGAAGCGTGAGAGAGACAGAGAGAGAAAGCGAGAAAGAGAGAGGGAGAGACAGAGAGACAGCAAGAGAGAGGGAGAGACACAGATCGAGAGAGAGACAGAAAGCGAGACAGATGAAGAAAGTGACAGATATAGAGAAAAGCAGAGAGAGAGAGAGAGAGAGAGATGGTGAATGAGTACTAAAGGAAGAGAGAGACAGAGAAACAAAGGATGATGGATGAGTGCAGATGGATGGATGGATGGTGGAAAAATTTATCACAACCGAAGGGACAAGGGAACGTTGTCGCCTTGGTAACCTTGGAGAGTGTGTGTGTGTATTGTATATTTTATAACTCTTATTTCTCTCTCTCTCTCTCTCTGTCTCTCTCTCTCTCTCAGTTCAGTTCTTCTCTTCTTTCTCTCGTGTCTCGGCTGTAATAAAAATCCCCGCTCAGAAGCAGCTCAGGACTCGAGGCCGCACTTTTACACGCAAGTGTCCACTTCACGAACGGACCGAATGCAGCAGAGCCAATGCGCTTCGTCGCTTTGCACCGCACTCGCATTTATTTTTCTCACATTTATCCACTTCGGTTGCTATAGTAACGATGCAGGCGAGCGAGCGATGAGAAGTTCAGGGTCCTGATCTTTATAAAACCATGATAACACTGAGAGAGCGCAGGGCTGGGTCATGTGACCTTATAACATCCAATCGTAATAAATTATTTCACAGTACACTTTTTTAAAAATATTTGTGGATATCGTGATCTCTTTTTATTTATTTATTTGTTGTAAAAAAAAAATTACAAACTATTTAATGTTAAAATGTAATATTTAGATTAAATTTCTTTTAAATTTTTTATTAATTAAGTAATTGTCATTCTGCTCTTCCTTTCTCTTTTTCCTCTTCTTCACTTCTCCCTTTTTTTAAATGGAAGAAAAGGAAAAAAATTTATATTTAATATTAAAATAGTATTTTGAAATGTAATTTTGTAAAACTAAATATTTAAAATTGTGCACCTTTTTTAAAGATTTTTATTTTTCGCCTTTTCATAGCACAGGTTTCATTTACACTGCTCAAAAAAATTAAAGGAACACTTTGAAAACACATCAGATCTCAATGGGGGAAAAATACTGGAAAATCATGCTGGATATCTATACTGATATGGACTGGGTAATGTGTTAGGAACGAAAGGATGCCACATCGTTTGATGGAAA
>CM075005.1:1728497-1736525 GCA_037576675.1 Pangasius sanitwongsei | reverse complement strand
TCCAGGTATCGCCTCATGCTACCAGTAGTGACACTGACCCTAGCCAAATGCAAAACTAGTGAAAAACAGTCAGAAAATATGAATAGCGAAAAAAATGTCAGTGGCCTCCACCTGTAAAACCATTCCTGTTTTGGGGTCGTCTCATTGTTGCCCATCTAGTGCATCTGTTGTTAATTTCATTAACACCAAAGCAGCTGGAACTGATTAACAACCCCCTCTGCTACTTAACTGACCAGATCAATATCCCAGGAGTTTCACTGACTGCTATACTCTGATTAAAAAGTGTTCCTTTAATTTGTTTGAGCAGTGTATATACATACATATATATTTATAAAATCTAAATTTAAAAAACTCTAAAAAAAATTTGTAAAAATGAAAATTATTTTTGTAGACATTTAATAAAATGCCATGATACGTGTTGTTTGGTAGAAATGTCTTTGGGAATGGTGATGTGATATTTTTGTCATATCGCACAACCCCTGCCTGAGCACATGATTAGTTTAGATTAGATTAGTTTAGACTAGATTGGTTTAGATTAGATTAGTTTAGATTAGATTAGATTAGTTTAGATTGACAGTTATCTGAGAAAACACAGACTGGAAGGCGTGATGAGTGAGTGAGTAATCGGCTAATTCCAGTTCTGAACAAAGAGAGGAGTTTTTAGAGAAGGAAAGGAAAGACTGGATTTTCCCACTGATCCCAGAGCAGGAGCGGGAACAGGAACAGGAAGAGGAGTAGGAACAGGAACTGGAAAAGGAACAGGGACAGGGACAGGGACAGGATCAGGGACAGGATCAGGAACAGGATCTGGAACATGTGGAGGAACAGGATCTCCACCTGAATCGCAGAGGAAACGCAGAATGTTTTATTATAGATGAAGAATTGAGAAAATACCAACCGTCTACACACAACTGTTCTCTCTCTCTTTCCTTTCACCCCCACATCATTCTCTCTTTTCAGTATTCCTTTCTTTTCAGTATTCCTTTCTTTTCAGTATTCTCTCTCTCTCTCTCTCTCTCTGTCTCTCTCTGTATTTTAC
This sequence comes from Pangasius sanitwongsei, assembly GCA_037576675.1. NCBI lineage: Eukaryota > Metazoa > Chordata > Actinopteri > Siluriformes > Pangasiidae > Pangasius > Pangasius sanitwongsei. The sequence goes on along the minus strand of CM075005.1, from coordinate 1,735,486 downwards.
ATTTTTCTGTCCTTCTTGACTCGAAGTTTCAATTCTTTCATTTTTCTCATTATATCTCACCGTCTCCCTGTCACTCTTGATTCTTTTTTGTCTTTCTCTCTCTTTCGCTATTTTTCTGTTTCTCTGTCTGTCTCTCTCTCTCTCTCTCTGTCTCTCTTTGTGCTCCATCTCTCTCTATCTGTCCTTTATCTCTCTCTCTCTCTCTGGCTGTCTCTCTCTCCATCTCTCTCTGTCTGTCTCTTTTCGCCTCCACCTGTCTCTCTTTTTTCTCACTCTTTCTGTCTGTCTATCTCTCTGTCTCTCTCTGGCTCTTTCTTTCTCTGTATGTCTCACACTCTCTGTCTTTATTTCTTTGTCTTTCTCTGTACTTCCCTCACTCACTCTGTCTGTCTCTCTCTGTATCATAATCTCTCTCTCTCTTTCTCTCTCTCTCTTTCTCTCTCTCTCTCTGACTTTGTCTCTTTTGCTCATATTGACGAAACAATATGTTGGACATCTATTATTAATGACAGGCTCCAGTCCCTGTGCTTAAACCTGGACCTGTCATTGAGGAGACACAGAGACACACACACACACACACACACACACACACACACACACACGGAGGAATATATTTCCACCAAACCGACGTGCATTTGAAAAAGGATTTTTGACCGCTGTCTCTTGCCGTAGTCAGTCATCTAGTGCGCGCATCCATATCAAACAATCCAGAAATCTGAAAAGTTGTAAGCTGATTCAAAGTGCTGCTCTAATTTAGGGTTTTTTTTTTTTTTGGGAAATAAATGAATGAGAAATAATTTTCTTACTTGCTGCCAAATAACTGAACATTACACCACAGCGCTAATGCAATGCAATAAAAGCTTGAATCTGATTGGATAGAAGGTGTGTGTTATTCTGTGTATAACAGCACACCTCGGACAGAAATCCCGACTGTAACGCGAACGATACGTTTATAGTCATGCGCTCGTTCAGATACGTTATCGTTTCTATAGTAACAGCTCATACACACAGACTCTCCACATCATCTAAGACTAATAATAAACAGATTTTTAAAAAAAAGTAAAGAAAATCAAAGAAAAATGTGCTGCTGTTGATGTCGTGAAGTTTTCTGTGGGCAGACGATCGTTTAGTATTTATGGAAGGAGTCTCCAGTGAGAGAGAGAGAGAGAGAGGTTGAGAGAGATGAGGGAATGACGTTCCACAACATGAAATCTAACTTCATGTGCGACGTGTCGTTCATTAATAAATTAAACATTGTAATCGCTGGCTAGTCGCTGTGGTATAAGTGGAATAACACACTCCAGAGTGTGTGCTTGTACAAAAAATTATCCACTTTATGGATTATTTGTGTGTTATTCCTTAAATAAGCGTAAATTATTAAATTAAGTAAATTGGTAATATTATCTATATCCAATCCACAAATGCAGCTAAAGCAGGATATGATTGTGTGTGTGTGTGTGTGTGTGTGTGTGTGTGTGTGTGTGTGAGACATAAACATCCATGTTTGTAGGAAAAATAACATCACGGAAACTCCTGCGTTAATTTAACTGTCGTCAAAATGAACAAAAATGTTATTACAGACATCATACAGTGAAACAAATCCCATCCAAATGCAGCTAATCTCTAATAAACGAATAAATAAATAAATAAATAAATAAATTCAGCTGAGAGTGTGATAAGTGTGGAGATCTAATGCAGAAATAACAAATAACAAAGCGAACCTCACACACTAATCATGTCCCTGCGGATCGAGTCCGTGTAGCGTAAAGAGGAAACTCTACTTTTCTTTTTATTGACTGAAATTTTCCTGCGAGTCTTCGTACACAGCTCTGATGTTTATTCCAATAAATCAACACTTACAGCAGCTTGGCAGTGTGCACACACTCAAATAATGAGAAATAATAAGAAATGAGGAGAAATGTCCTGAGAACTTTCCTGGTGTGTGTGTGTTTTGGAAGCATGCGCAGGCGTGATGCCAGACACGACGCTGTTCAAACACACTGATTTATGGAAAACGGAGCGTGTGGGATTTTTGGAGGGAAAGTTTAGACCTAACTAATGCAGCTTGATCCTGAGTTATATTTCTCAAAACAGACCTCATCATTCCTCAGGAATATCCAGGATTTACAAACTGCTCTTGTTACTCTAACTGAGTCAGGTGACTGGACTGTTTATTCTCTCTAGCTAATCATATCGAATCGTTTAAACTTCAGAAATTCAGCCTGTACTTTGAAGAAACATATGGATGTTTCGAAGTTTCGGTTTTGCACTAACTAGGTTAGCTAGTGGTTTAAAAAGCACTCGCAATTTAAAAAAAAAATCTCTTTAAAACACGCTACGCTTTTACTTTTACTATTAATTGAGTCATTTTTTTACAGATAGTTTTATTCCACTCACAGTCAGGAGCGTTGCCTGATGAATAAACATAAATGTTACAGCTAACATTAATGCAGTATCGTAAAATATCAACATTTCAAGTAATTTAGACTGTAATATTTTTCACATTAGCATTGCTTAATATTTATTCACGAAATAATGCAAACGCCTTGATCTGAATTGTCCCTGTTAGCTAACTAGCTACCTTATGCAGCATTTGACTTGCCTCCGAAGCCGTGATGTCATTTTCAACCTCCATGCATTCCAGCTTTAACGTGGGAAAAGTTATTTTCCTCCTCAAAACAGCGAACTGTAGAGTCATTGATCTAAAGCTAATACATACGTATATACAATTTAACTCATTTAAAGATAAAGAATTGCTGCTGTGTTTACTGTTCACATGGCGAGCAGACATTTTGATTTGACGTCACACGATGAACATGGATTTGAGAAGTCGGTCCTGAGTTCCTGAGTAGGAATTCTGAGTTGAGGAGGCATTTTCTTCTTCTTTTTTTTTTAAATCTGGCGGCGGTTGGGAATTACGAGTTACAACCTTGAATCTGCTAGCATGGGTGGTTAGCTAGCTAATAATAGCCAAGTTAAAACAGTGTCCCCTTTCGTTTTGTTTTTAAGTTTTAAGTTAAGTAATACAAACTCAAATTGATATCTATACTCTATATTTATTTACTTTAGCAGTACATTTCATACAGAACTTCTCTATGCTAAGCTACACGTCCATCTGGTTTAGCTAGCCAGTGAACGTCAGCACGTGCTGCAGTAAACAGTTTTTGGACGTAGCAGTACTGTTATTTCGAGCCGTGGTGATGTCAGTCCACTAGAGTGTGTCTTATTGAGGCTGTAAGCGCTGATCTTCTCATCGTCACGTCACGTTTTCCGGGTACGTCATACACACATGGGAAAGGAAATGACACTCCACACCACCAGGGGGCAGCAGTCTGAATTGGTTAAAGAGAAAGAAATAAAATTATGAAAGTATTGTGGAAAAATAGAAGCTGTGTCTTAAATATCCTACTATGCACTTCATGTAATGTATTATACAGAAGGGTACTTTGAGGTACTAGAAAGGAAACTTAACTGAAAAGGACTGAAGTGAGTTTTAAGGGCTCGTGCTGTTTTGTAGTAAAATAATCACTGATGCAGCAGAGTTACCATCCTGAAGTGTTTTATTCCTCTTATATCACAGCAGTTAAGAGCAAATAAAGAATGTTGTACTTTTTTGTCCATTTATGGTTACATTTATTCTTCTTGAAACAAGTCGGTTCCTGTTGTCACTTGTGTTATAGCAGCTATAACAGTCGTTCCCTCACCAGTCTGTCTTTATTTCTCTCTCGAAGTGAATAAGACAAATGTCGTCTTTTGTTACAGAGAAACCGCAAAGAAGCGTAAACAAGTCTGTCCTGAAGATTTCGTTAAACTTTACAGCTTTAGCTCTGACACTGGAGACTCCTTCCTTAAACGTGGAATAAACATCTCCTTATTGCAAGAAAACGTATCTTCCATATCGATGTTAATGAGCTGTTACTATAGAAATGATAACGTATTAGAATGTATTAGTGCTTTAAAATAAACAGCTGTTAGAGATGATGTTCGGTGTGTGTGTGTGTGTGTGTGTGTGTGAGGAGGATGTTGGAATGTTGAAGCGGTGAGGATCAGTGGAGTAAAATCTGATCTGAGTGTTTGATACCTGATGGAATAAAAACCAGTTCCTGGTAGTGGACTCAGACTTTTGGACCCCGCTGTAGTTACAGTAATGTTGTTGTATCAATCAGAGAGACGCTGCCAGACTTTCTGCCTCCGTTCATTCCAGTACAAAGCCACACACACACACACACACACACACACACACACACACACACACACTGTCTCTCTCTCTGTCTCTCTCTCATACTCATCCAGCTGAGCTTTTAACATCAGAGATGGGAATTAAAAACGTGTTAGTGGAGCACGGCCTGATTTCACCGAGCGACAGGCGTCATCAGGTCAACGAGGGCGGAGCTTAAGTTACACTCTTAAGTTGCAGCCAATCACAAGCTTAATTGTATGACATCACCACCGGAATTTCTTCTTTTTTCTTTTTTTTTTTCCCCACTCATACTGACCTGGTTCTCTTAAGTAGCTAGCTAGGTTCACGGGCATGATCATGTTGTGAAAGTTAAATCGAGAACCTTTGAACCTTTAACAGTTCCTCGTCTGTCACTCTGTAGAACCGTATAACAAAACAGAGCTCTAAACTAGAACCCTTAACTATCCGTATGGCTTTTGGAGAACAAGAGTGTGATTAAATAAATGATCAATGATCTGATTAAATGTATCTCAAGCTCTTAAATGAGAATTTCTCACACAGGATCCCAATTTTAAATATTCACGATTAGTATTGGGCAAGTGAAACGATCAAAATGAAAACGTTCGAGTCGTAGTTAGCGTTCTCTCTCGCCAAGTTTCTGCTCTGTTAATGCCGTTAAAGAGAAAGTAGAAAAAATAAAAAGCTTAAAGAAAAGCATATAAAACACACGCATGTTTGCGAGACTAGATCACGGCCGGTCCGACTCGACTGCGTGTTTATATCTGAGGTTTTAAAGACGTCGGACATCTGATTTAACGCACAGATATTATTCATCAAAGATGAAAAAAAGTGAATTAATTCCTGAAAAATAGGCTTTTAGAAAGTAAATAATATTTTTTAAAAATCTTGCCATGCTATTTACAAAATGTGAAAAATGTAGAAATAGAAAATTTGAACAAAAATGATTGATTTGTGAGATTTCAAAGACAACAGCTATAAAGATACAGTATTACAGTTCATCTGAACTGAAGGTAAATAATGTTTAAAAAAATCTAAAAATAATTCTATATAAAATAAATCACAAATGATAATTCTATATAAAATTAGAAACAATACAAAATGGCTTTTTATTTCTGAGAGTTTAAAGACATAAACGGGCAGCTGAAATGTTTAGAGGTTTTTTTTAACACATAATAATAATAATAATAATAATAATAATAATAATAATAATAATATTTAAAAGTCGTTTAGAAGGTAAATAGAATTAGAAGGTAAATTACAAATATATTTTTCAAGCCATCTAAAGAAAAAAAAATCTAAAAATTCACAAAATAAAAATAATTTTAAAGAGAATGGACATAAAGAGGCAGCTGAAATGTTTAGAGTTGAACACAGTGGTGTTATTATTATTATTATTATTATTATTATTATTATTATTATTACTATTATTTAAAGCCTTTTAGAAGGTAAATAGCATTTCAAATATATTTGTATAATAATATAATTTTTTTTAAAAATCTAAAAAATTTAAAAAAATAAATAATTCTAGGTCTAAGAATACAAAATGACTGTTCAGGAAATTCTGTAAATTTATTTTAACATTTAACAGTGAAAACAATACAGAGAGTAAAAAGCGTATAATGGTAGTTTCGGTCGTTTTTACTACATCATCAACATACACAAAGATTCCACAGTGATGTGTTTAAATGATACAGTTTGGGGGGAAAAAACAGGCCACGCCCACTATGACATAAAAATGAATAAAGATATTTAGGTCTTTAGTAACCGTATTTTTTTTTTTTTCAGTTTTAACTCTTCCTAACAGGATTAACATTAAAACATAAACTTTAACATTTAATATTAGAATAAATAAATGTCAGATGTTTATTGTAAATGAAGGATGATCGTGTGAAAGTGAAAGTGTTTTACTAAACAAGTCTTTAAAGATGCATTACGTAAGATTACGTCTCTAACCGTAACAGCTACGAGAGTATGGCGTCTATAAAATGATTGACAGGAGGCGCATCCAAACACGAACAAGCGTTCCGGACCGGAAATCAGTTTTCCAAGCAGCTTTTCTCACCGACGTAACACACTCGTACTGAAGCCGCGGCTCACACCGTTGTTCTTTTATCATGTTCTGCGCATCCTCCCGGTTTTCTCCCAAGTAAAGAATGAAAAAAAATCGACTGTTGCACCTTTAAGTGGCGTTTGAGCCGAACAGGAAGTGAGGACGTGACTCTGATTGTGTCTGATTAACAAAAGCTCATTTAGATCGGCACTCGTTATCAGACGAGGACGTAATTAAAAACATCGCCGTGTGAATCTGATTGATAAAGAAGGCTAATGAAGTGCAGGAGAGATTCTCCACGATATCCGAGTGTCTGTCAGACATTTTATATTTATTTATTCATTTGTTTATTTTATCAGTTCAGTTCATGTGATCACATGACATCACCACCAGCATTTCTTCTTCTACGCCTTTACCGTAAAACACTGTATAATCATTTTATCTAAGCGGCGTTAGCTAAGCTAGCCAACACAAACTGCACTATTATTAGCCTGGTAAATATGTAGCTAGCCACAAAGTGATCTAAACACTAAAATATAACTACGTTGTGATATGTTTTCTGATTTATTATTGTAACTATTTGTTGCATAGTTAAATATTGTAGTAAATGTAAATATGTTAACAGCAAACAGGTCTCGGTTCCACTGTTCGTAGTGTTTAGCTACGTACAAGTGCTTCGCTAGCTGTTTAACACGCCAGGATCATGTGTTTATATTTACCTTCACGTCATCTGCCAAA
>CM075005.1:1700997-1723497 GCA_037576675.1 Pangasius sanitwongsei | reverse complement strand
TCTTATTAAACCCTGCGATAAAATCAGGCGCTTTCAGGGCCCGAGCGAGCCTCCTGAAGTGTGCAGGTACAGCGAGTCTATAAAAGGCATCAGAGTGCGAGTGAGCGGAATTTAATTCTCGTTAATCATCGTCGTTTCTGTGAGCTCATGTAAAATAGGCTCTTAAAAGCGCAGCGTAATTATCGAAGGATCAATTAGAGTTTGATTTCTCTGTTAGGGCTCGGAGTTTTTTTAGAGGGGGGGATCGTGGGCTGAATACTAATATAAATCTGATGAGTAAGGCTGGGTTCAACATGCTGAACTGGAGGTTGTTGGTATTTAATATTCGTTAGTGATTATTTATCAGCCTTTAGTTTCATCTTACAATCTATTTTTACTGCGAAAAAACAAGTTAACATCAGGCTCGTTGTGTCAGTGAGGAGCGAGGGCCAAATACGAGACACCGGATTTGTCATTTTATCATGAATATATTGATAAATAAAAAAATAATAATAAGCTGCTGGAGAATTAGCATCGTATTACCAGTTAATTCACTTCCTATAACAGCACATCCGCAAGGGTTTTATTCCTCTTACGCCACAGCAACGTACCAACGATTACACTGATTTATTTATTCAAGAGCAACACACTGTATGTTTTAGTTACATTTAATGTCCGTGAAACAAGTTAATTCCTGTTCTCGCTTACGTTATAGCAGCTAGAAACGTTAGTTTCTTCACCAGACTCCAGACTTCACCAGTTTGTTTCTCTCTCTTTCTTGAAGTTAAAAAAAAAAAAATCAAAACGCAGCTTATCGTCTTTTGTTACCAAGAAACTGCAAAAAAGCGTAAACTCCTCTGTCCTGAAGACGTCAGAAAAGTTACAGCATTAACTCACACTGGAGACTCCTTCCATAAATGTCACATAAACACATTTGTGTTTACTTTAATAAAACTTCACCCTACCAGCAATTCGTGGTGCAAGCATCGTACACGTCCCTGTGAATGAGCTGTTGCTATAGAAACGATAACGTATCATAGCGAGTGCACTAATATAGAGCTGCTGTTGTAGAAAACTAATCAACACCTGACCAATCAGAATCCAGAATTCAACAGCGCTGTGGTGTAAATAAAACACAATAATATATATATATATATGTATATATTTTTAAACTTTAAAAAAATGTAATAAGAAATTATTTTTATGAGAGTACAGGATACCGTGTGTGTTATTGTTCAGAAAAATACTGGAAATATATTCGGCCATGTATATGTATTTTGTCTTTAATTAATTTTTTTTTTTTAAATAAAAAAACAAAATATATCAATTTCCTGTTGAATGAATAAACAAACAAACAAACAAATAAATGATAATAATAAACTTTATTTTATATAGCACCTTTAAAAAGGCCTCTCAAGGCACTTTACATAGGAGTATATAACAAGTAAATAAATAAATAAAAACATTAGATCATCCCCCCCCCCCCCTTTTGGTTACTAAGGAAGTAGCCTACAGGAGTGTGTGATCCCGTACACGAGTGTGTGTGTGTGTGTGTGTGTGTGTGTGTGTGTGTGTGTAGTCCTCCCCTCCCCTCTCCCTGCCTGCCTGAGTGCTATCTGAAATCTCTCCCTCCCGAGTCTCAGTGGCTCGAGTCGTAATGAGAGCGAGCGTGACTATCTCACATCTTCTCCTAATTGTTTGTCTCTCGTATCTCCATCTCCCTCATGTAGAAAATTAACAAAGCAAGCAGTTCTCCAAAACGGCCATGAGAGCCTGATAGAGATGGATGCGTTGAATCCCGTGAGCCACGAGGGCAGCTATGGAGACGGGTACGTGACCGCTGATAAACTGAAGACCAAACAGATTCCAAAAAATACCCCAAAATCTGCCCCATGTAGGACCTGGTGCTGGGGCACAGTCTGGATTTCTTTATTTTTAATTTTTAAAAGTAAAAAATTCGCAACATAACACTCCATACGTACAGAACATTACAGCTCACTTTGTCCCTGAAAGTTTTATATTTGCTATAAAATGTAAAAAGACGGCGTAGGAGAATAAGACACTCAAAGACTCACTAAGCTGAAATGTGGTTTATAAATTATTACAGGTGTCATGAAATTCGGCTCGTGTGTAAATTGATTTGTTGCACTTCTGAATTCATTAACCAGTATTTCATTTCTTAATTGGAATCACTGCGTTTTCCAGTGTTGAAGTGAACTGAGTGCTCCGAACCAAAGGAAAAGTGACTCCGAACTGAATAAAAAAGAACGACCCGGAACTAAATTAAAAGATTGACAGTAATCCAGACTCTCACTAAGCTGAAATGCGGTTTATAAATTATTACAGGTGTCATGAAATTCGGCTCGTGTGTACGAAACGAAAAGTGACTCAGAACTGAGCAAAAAGAATGACTCTGTATTGGACTAAAGGAATGACTCCGAAATAAATGAAAATAATAACTCAGAAATGAAGGAAAGGAATGACTCCAAATTGAAAGAAAAGAATGACTCCAAGCTGAAAGAAAGGAATGACTCAGAATGAAAGAAGAGAACGACTCTGAACTAAATAAAAAGAACGACTCCGAACTAAACGAAAAGAACGACTCCCAACTAAACGAAAAGAACGACTCCGAACTAAACGAAAAGAACGACTCCCAACTAAACGAAAAGAACGACTCCGAACTAAATGAAAAGAACGATTCCGAACTAAATAAAAAGAACGACTCCCAACTAAACGAAAAGAACGACTCCCAACTAAACGAAAAGAACGACTCCGAACTAAATGAAAAGAACGACTCCGAACTAAATGAAAAGAACGACTCTGAACTAAATGAAAAGAACGATTCCGAACTAAATGAAAAGAACGACTCCCAACTAAATGAAAAGAACGACTCCCAACTAAATGAAAAGAACGACTCCGAACTAAATGAAAAGAACGACTCCGAACTAAACGAAAAGAACGATTCCGAACTAAATGAAAAGAACGACTCCGAACTAAATAAAAAGAATGATACAGAACTAAAAAAAAAAGGACAACTCGAACGAAATGAAAAGTGTGACTCCGAACTAAACAAAAAGAACGACTCCGAACTGAAAGAAAGGAATGACTCAGACATGAATGAAATATAAAACTAAATATTACAATTGTAATGCGATAAAAGATGGAACAGTAATCCAGACTCTCAGACTCTCACTAAGCTGAAATGCAGTTCATAAATTATTACAGGTGTCATGAAAATCTTCGTGTGTGTAAAATGATTCGTCGCACTTCTGAATTCATTAACCAGTATTTAATTTCTTAATTGGACTCTCGGTTTAATTGAAATTCAAATCACACCTCCATTCACTTTTCACCTAATTATTACGGCAGCGTGGCGACGGTGAAGTCGTCACTTTGTTTGGGGAGATTGATCGTTTTTGTGTTGCATGGAGACAGCGACAACTGTTCTCTCAACACACACACACACACACACACACACACACACACACGCACATTTCGTCTTTTCATTAAAACTCTGGAAGCTCACAGAAACACGGCTTTCTAATTGGATTTAATGCTTGGTGTTAGTTGATATTGGCACCAGAATCATCTGTTTGTCTTGTTGCTGTGTCCCCGGCAGACACACACACACACACACACACACACACACTGTGTGTATAACATCAGTGTTATTGAGAATCATCTAATCCAATATGGCGGGTTTCAGTAAAGAGCAGAACTAAACACGGTAGCTGTGCAGAGACGATTAGAATACTGTTTAATGGTTTATTAATTAGAAAATATTTCTTTAAAAGTAGGTTTTTTGAACAGAAGGATTGTGGAAACACAACTATGGCATCATGATAACAGTATATTTAATATACATTTCTGTTTGGAATTACATTTATAGTTTTTGGTAGCTTGATATTAGATTTAAGACAGATCAGGTCATGTAGAGTGTATTAATTCTACTTCACTTTAACTCACAGGTGTGTTATTGACACTCATTTTAAAGCTAACATAAGAAATAATTTCCTAATAAAAATACAGGAAAGACTTTTATTCTGTTTGAGTTGGTTTAATTAAATGATTGATTCAGATTCACTGATTCGTTCAGTTGCACAGTTTCCCCAAATGTGCAGTCTGATCACAGCCGTACAGTTTGAGTCGTGTAAAATAGCTAATAATTGTTGCTATTTTGTGTTACTTTTGAGAAGCTTATAAGATGGTATTTAGAAGAATTCTTTTTTGAATGCACTGAAACACTAAAAATGTTCAGCTCTGAACTAATAAACCTGAACTCGACTCATTGAACTCACCGCCTCAGTTTCAATCGACTGAACGAGAGGGAGCGAATCTCAGTCATGACCAAAATGATTCACTGACTCAAAAACTGACTCCCTGTACAAGACAAGAGCGAATCTTGTTCTTGACCAAAATGATTCACTGACTCAAAAACTGACTCCCTGTACAAGATAAGAGCGAATCTCGATCTTGGCTGAAATTATTCACTGACTCAAAAAGTGACTCTCTGTGCAAGATAAGAGCAAATCTTGGTCATGACCAAAATGATTCACTGACTCAAAAAGTGACTCTCTGTGCAAGATAAGAGCGAATCTTGTTCTTGACCAAAATGATTCACTGACTCAAAAAGTGACTCTCTGTGCAAGATAAGAGCGAATCTTGTTCTTGACCAAAATGATTCACTGACTCAAAAAGTGATTCCTTGGACAAGATAAGAGCGAATCTCAGTCATGATCGAAATGATTCACTGACTCAAAAAACTGATTCCCTGTACAAGATAAGAGCAAATCTTCGTCTTGGCCGAAACGATTCACTGATTCAAACCCTGCTTTCATGACTGAAAAGATTCAGCGACTCAAACACTGATTCGATGAATGAAAGAAGAGTAAATCTTGGTCATGACCAAAAGGATTCGCTGAGTCGGGTTCGGCATACACCAAGCTGCAAACACGACGTACTCGATTCAAGGATTTTTTAAAAAATCAGATAAACATAACAAAACCAGTGTTTAATAATTGTGAAGTTAGTTATAGCGACTCTAAACTGAATGAAAGGAATGAAAAAACACTGAATCGTTCACACATGAATCATTAGCTGGCAGGGTTTTATAATAGTGGAAGCTCTATAACTCTATAATTGTGTGTGTGTGTGTGTGTGTGTGTGTAGAGCATTAAACCTCTCACCAGGACGCCTGAGCTAATAGGAAAGTACAGTGTAATGAATTGGATTAGTTGACCTGCTTACTTCCCACATGCGGAAGCCTCTAGTTAGTCCAGTTTATTTAAAAATCACCTTTTCAGGGTAAAAACAGCTGATCAGTTGCTGCTCTGGGAAACACGCACATTTATTCAACATAAACGTGAACAAATAAAGTCAAATAAATGCATGACGACGTACTGATATACATGCACACACAGTATATACATACATCACTGAGTGTAGGACTTGAATAATGAATTTATTCTTCTTAAAATACAAAAAATGTAGCCTTTAATTTTATTTATTTAAACTCTAAATACATTCCCCAGTACGAAGCTAACTGTCCTCTATACGTCCCTCTTCTAATCTCACCATTTTAACGACAGAACATGTGCAGAAACATGCTAAGGCCTGTAATGCTAACAGTGATAAGAAGGCTAATATTCTGCAAATGACAAAAATGTAAAGATTAAATACTGTCGTTGTGCAATATTATTGAATCTTTACCTGTAGTATATTTGATCAAATTTAAGACACTGGAACAGGGCATGCTAGGTGTATCGCTAGCCATATATGGCTGTTAAATTAGATTTAAATCTAAAGTGTTTTCTCATCGTATTTATTAGTGACGTGCTAATGCCAACAGTGTTGCTATCAGTGAATGAATTGCCACAAGTTAGCTTTAAACAGTAATGCTAATTTCTGGCTCTAAGCCATGCTAGCATGTTCAATCAAACTATCGCTTTAGCTCTAATAGTATCTTTAACATTGTAGCTTGTTAGTAGAACTGTTTCTTGTCCTAATATATATTGTATTTAGTCTAAATTTAGTATTAAAATATTGTAAAGACACAACACAACAGTGTTTCTAACAATGAAACAAGACAAGTAGCTAAAGGTTTGCAGAAAAGTTAATACATGCTATCAGTTTACATTCACTGCTAGCCTTGTTAGCATGTTTGTTTAAAGCTATTCTGTCAAATCTAGTAGCATCTTTTACTTGACCTTTAAACTCTGTAGGAACTTTGTTGTTGTTGTTGTTGTTAGTTGAACTACAGTTGGAGTGTGATTTACGAAATGTAATGTCTTTCTTTCCTCTCTGTCTCTGTCTCAGGCACTTCCTCTTTAAGACAGGCACAGGAACGACCCCACTGTTCAGCACGGCCACTCCGGGCTACACCATGGCTACGGGGGCGGTGTATTCGCCCCCCACACGGCCCCTGCCCCGCAACACGCTCTCCCGCAGCGCCTTCAAGTTCAAGAAGTCGTCCAAGTACTGCTCATGGAGGTGCACGGCTCTCAGCGCCGTCGCCGTGTCCGTCCTGCTGTCCATCATCCTCTGCTACTGCGTCTGTGAGTTGTTATTATTATATTATATACATTATTATAAAATCTGAGGGATGGGCGCGAGTGATCATGCAATGAATAAATGTCTATTTAATGGTTAACTTCGAATCTTCTTCGAAAAACTTCATCAAATACAGCTTATATTGACTGAAGTCCAAGCAACAAAATGAAAATCTCTCATCGGTCAGTGGCAGTGTGGGCGGGAAATGCAGCCAAGATATAGTGAACTGAACATTTTAGGGGTAGGACCTTTGACCTTTGACCTTTGCTTTGATTGGTCAGAGTTTGAACTGAAACTGTTGTCCAGCTGGTTGTGGATTCTGGACAGAAAGTGTAGCCAGATTGTTTGTAGTAGAATCTCAGAAGGAAACATTTGGGTACCAATTGGCTAGAATGGGCGGAGACTGTGGTCCAACTGATTATTGGGCATTTTAGGGGTATGAGTGTGTAGGATCTCTGATGCTATTGGTCACAGTGGCATGTTGGGTGGGAACTGCAGTCTGACTGGCTACAAAAGGACATTTTCTGAGATCTTGTAGGGGCACAGCCTGTTCTTTGATTGGTCGGAGTGTGAGGGATTGTTAGGTTGAGGTGGGATCTGGGATCCATTTGGTTACAGTGGGATGAGATCAGTGGTGTGATTAGTTACAGTAGGATTTGGGAAGGGAACTGCAGTCCGATTACAGTGGAACCAATCTATCTAATCTGTCAAACCAATGATCTAATTGGTCTGGTCCACAGAGGTGGTACAGATGGGACATTTCAGAGTCTGAAACTGGAGCGTTGGAGCATGTTGTTCTAACCCTGCGCTGCTAGCTAGCTAACTCTGAGTTGAGTAAAATACATTGAAAATGTGTCATATAACCTTCCTGCCATTACGTCACATTTCAACACAGAACATTGGCAATGAAGATGCTAACCAGACTCAAATAATATCGCACCACGGTTAGATGAGCGTGTGATGCTAAACACAGCTAATTGGTTAATCTGTAGACTTGCTGCCATTATGTTTTGTCAAGGCGCCAAAGACCACTCATTGTGAGATCAAACCCCACCCGCTTTGTTGGAAATTCGAGTCCTCTAGTTGTTGAAATGAGCGAAATGATCTACTGAGGTCCAAGTGCTAATCAGACCTTCTGTAGCTGGCTCTCAAACTGCATTAGCACAATCAATAGGGTCCAGAAGTCCACTTATTTGACAAAACAATTAGTTTTGGATATCACCTCAGTGGTGGATTCAGACTTTCGGACCCTATAGTACACACAGTAATGTTGTTAGTATGTAATGCTCTCAATCAGAGACGCTGCCAGACTTTCTGCCTCCGTTCCTTTCCAGCATAAAGCCACACGCTCTCTCTCGTCTCTCTCGTCCAGCTGAGCTCTTAAAACCAGGCAGTGATGGGAATTAAAACCCTGAAAACGTGTTAGAGGAAGATTCTTGCGCCGAAAAACCCCGTCCACTGTCTCCAGAAGTTACTGTTAACCACAAAATGTCTTGGACTCAGACTTTGGGACCGTGCTGTACACACAGTTGTGCTGTTGTAGATGGTTTTGTGCCAGACTTTGTGCCTCCGTTCGTTCCAGCGCAAAGCCGCACGCGTTCGTCAGCGGCTCTTAAAGGCAGCGAGCGACGGGACGAAAAACCCAGAACGGCGTCTTAGCTGAAGCTTTTACACAAAGTCTCCAAAACAGACTGTTAACCACAAAACTGTTAAACAGTTGGACTTCACTTCCCACTTGTTGGACTACATCTACACCTCCCTCGTAGACCACCGCTCTACTGAAGTGGTCCGTTTGGTCGCCATAGTAACTGTTGCATTAATTGAAATCAGCCATATGGTTACCTACATTACTAACACCAACACTTCACAGCATCACATGACTGCTATCATCATCCCAGGTTTAAAACTTAATAAATAATAAATAAATCACCTAGCATTAATTAATAAGCAGCAGTATGTTAGATAAATAACTACCTAGCTATCAGCTGCATGAAACAGAGTATTGAATTTAGCACGCTGGCTAGTGCTACGGCTAAATCGCTAGCTAGCATGTTAATTAGCCACTAACACTTTATAGGAAAAAAAAAGTACTAATTAAAATGCTTAAGATGATGTTGTTAGCATTGGTTATGTATCACCACTTTATTTATTTGTTTGTTTGTTTGTTTATTTCTCTATCTATCTATCTATCTATCTGTCTATCTATCTATCTATTTATTTATTTATTTATTTATCAAAAATTAATCTAGTCTGTGGTTGTTTCTTTCATTCCTTTTTTCTTTTTTTGCAGTCTGTTAAAAAAATAAAACATTTACGTATATTTTTTTATGCAAATAAAATTAAAATAACCATCTTTTTTTTCATCTATACATGTATAATATATTTTTTTTATATCAACATATTTAGACAAAAAAAACCACACACACACACACACACTTTTGGCTGTAACTGTCTCCCTCTGACTCGCGCCTCCTCTCGAATTCCGGTCCGAGTTATTATAGGGTTGTCACGGTAACCGAGCTTCCCATCGTCATGGCAACCGCATCCATGCTCTGGCTTTGGTGCCCCTGCTTTGTGTCAGTTCTGCTCAGTCAAGTTTGTGTTACGAGGTTGAGTATCCCGACAGCATTCCGGTCTTTATATCTTCACACCCAGTGACCGAAGCTGCTCATGCTTTATTCATCATAATTTTTCAAATTCTGACTTCATTCTGATAAAGAAAAAAAAAAATGAAAACACACAATGAAAGAGAGAGAGAGCGAGAGAGAGAGAGAGATGCACAGGGGAGGAATGAGAGAATAGTTTTCTTTCCCTAAAGTTCTTTCTTTCATGATGGCTTTCTGATAATGACTTTCACTCCATCTCTCTCTCTCTCTCTCTCTCCCCTATCTCATTCCTTTCTCACTTTCTCCGAGTGCGTGATTGGATGTTTATTAGTCGTATGTACTCAGCTCGACAGCGGTGATGAATATCTGAAGCTCGAGAGTCAGTGGGGTTTCTCCGGCCAAACCCCTCATCATTACTAACATAAAGACGAGTGTAGAGTCACGCAGCGGGGGTCCGTGAGAGCGAGAGCCAAATTATGGAAATATATGGACGGCTAATCATCTCGCCGCACGGTGGGGAATAAACATCATCGTCTCCTACAAAACACGCACGCAAGATGGCTTTCTTTAGAAGCGTCTCATTAAAGTACGCTCATTAAAGTGCACCACGTTTAGCCTAAAAAAAACCCATCCAGATTAACAGAAACTTTCCCATCAGAAGTGGGCGGGGCTAATGGCAGATAACAGACAGAAACAACGACGCTGCTGTAACGAGACCTCGAAGGTCGATCACTAACATCAACAGAAACCTGACTGTTCCTTAACAGGCCCCGTCTCATAGTATCTACAGTATGTGTGAGTTTAAAGAAGTGTGAAATTTAGGAATTTAAAAGAGGAAACAGGAGGAAGACGAGGAGGAAAAGAGGAAGCAGGACAAGAGGAAGTGGAGATAATGAATGAATTTAGCATGACTGTACTGTAAACAGTAAATACACAATAAATAAATAAATAAATGAATAAATGAAATTAGCTCAGCATTACTTTTGGTAAGCAAGCTGCTAGAACTATGCTACAGCTCAGCTTTTAACGGGGCAGTCACACTTTCAGCATGCGACATGTCTTCAGAGACCGCTGCGGCAACAGGATATGACATCACGCGCCAAGGCGTTGGGTTTTTTTTAATCCACACATCATGCTTATATGTTTCAGTGTTAAAATATAGCATCTGTTCCTGTATACAGCGACACCGCCATCCAGGCAGCTTCTCTTTTCATGCTGATTTTATATTCGTTTAAAACTGTGTTGTATAACACGGGATGGTGCGACACCGCTAGAATCAGTGATTCCTCCATCTTGGATTTTCTGAAGCGCTCTCGCCGTGATGTGTCGATCTTCTATTGGTCTTCATGAGATACGAATTCGCAGGTCAGAGTTCACCAGACTTGAACTTTGAAATGCAGCGAAATGCGAAACTGCTTTCGCGTTTCTGGTCTCCAGCATTCGCATGCGTGTGAATGGAAGTCAGTGGAATGAAAAGTGTAGTGAGAGCGTGGCTTAAGACCGTAAACGTTCGCTTTAACATCGCTGTTAAAGGGTGTTGTTTCATGCTTATATGATGTAAAGATCAACAAAAAAACGAGTTAGCCTGTTTTTGATTGAGTTCCTATTTCTCCTCACCTCACTCTCATTCTGGACCCAAATATAAAACGCTAATTATAAGTTATGTACCATGTACCACCTACCTAAACATTGTTGCAGACCATGTACACTCCTTCATGGCAACTATATTCCCTAGTGGCAGTGGCGTCTTTCGGCAGGATAATGCTCCCTGCCACACTGCAAAAATTGTTCAGGAATGGTTTGAGGAACATGACAAAGGGTTCAGATTGTTGACTTGGCCTCCAAATTCCCCGGATCTCAATCCGATTGAGCATCTGTGGGACATGCTGGACAAACAAGTCCGATCCATGGAGGCTCCACCTCGCAACTTACAGGACTTAAAGGATCTGCTGCTAATGTCTTGGTGCCAGAAACCACAGCACATCTTCAGAGGTCTTGTGGAGTCCATGCCTTGACGGGTCAGGGCTGTTTTGGTGGCACAATATTAGGCAGGTGGTTTTAATGTTATGGCTGACTGTATATGGCTGACTGTGTATTTTAAGATGACGCAGCAAGTGTGCGTCTCAAACCAGAATCTGCAGCCAGAAACATTCATAAACACTCACCGGGTTTTTACATCTCTAAAGACTGAATGAGAGTGAGAGTGAGTGAGCAGCTGTTCTTTACATGGGCTTTTTATCATTGTTATAGCATACTCTACACTCAGGAGAAGTAAACACACACATCCGGTCTGTCCACTTAGTTTTATACGAGCCGTGCATTCCCTGCGTAAATATTTTGAACCTTGGCTGCTACAGCAAAATAATAATAAGAGCTGCAGTTAACATTTGTAGTTATTTAGCAGACTGTTTCTCCAGTGAAAGGAATCAAATCGTCCAGATTCGGTGCTGAAGGTTTAGCTTGGCTCAAGGAGGACAGGCTGTATAAGAAATCAAATCTTCAAAATTATGCTACATTTAGCATTTAATGGCATGCCATGTGCAAAATCATATCATCAAAATGACAGACGCGTCGTCGTGAGTGATAGATAATCAGTTCTGAATAAATTGTCGTGTCTTTTGAGACGTCAGTCAATAACAAGGTCTTTTGAATCCTGAACTCAAAACAAAATGGCCGTGTCGGGTGTCGTCATGTGTTAGCTCACTTGTGGGATTTTGTCATTTATAAAACATACAAACAAATTGATTATTACAGTGTGTCAAGCTGAGTAAAGCTAAGAAATGAGTATGCTAACATGAAAATGCTTACATTGCCATAATAAGAAGGTTTTTGCGTATCCCAGCATGCCCTGCTTCCCCTTCATCCAAAATGGTGCCCTACTTCCTGGTCAAAAAGTGGATGTTGTGTATTAGCAAGGGAAATTATAGTGCGTTCGGATCATGTCGGAAAGATCGTATTTACGAGTTGAACGCACATGAACGCCACGACAAAGTCGTAATTACGAGTTTGTGGGAAACTCTGGATGTTCTTTGCGCTCCGAGTTTCCGAGTTGTGGGCGTGTCGGTAAGAATCGACGGATGCAACGTGTGTAGTTGACGGTAAATTTGCTGAAGGTGAATGTTTTCTCGTCTCAGAAGCTGATTTCAGTTGTTATGTGTTTGGTTTATGCAGCAAGCTACTGAAATACAAGCAAACGTTTGGTTGACGTTTACGCACCTACAGGAGAGAAATGGTTTGATTTGCGACATTGCACGGGCATTTTGTTTATAGATTCTTTTTAGAGGAAGAAGAAGAGGGAAAGAGAGATAATAAAAGATAAATATAAGCCACACTACTTATGGGTATTTAGCAGTGACATGTCTTTGTCACTCAGGCGTTTTTATTTACAATAAAACAATCTAATTGCCTGCACAGAAATACAATAGCATTGCACGATTACGATATAATTTTATGTAACGATAAAGTTTACATCTTCATAGCTTTATAACTTGATTAAAAACGTAAAAAAGCAAAACACACCAGATGCGTATTTCTGGTTCTTCATTTTCTAGAAGACTTTAAAAACCTTGCTGTATTTTTTTTTTTGTCGTTAATTAAGAGAAGTTTCACCACCATCTTGCTCCGAACAAAGTGACACGAACGCATCTGACTTCGTAATTACGACTTCCCAATTCGTAAACGCGAACTTCCCAGCAGGACTTGAACCCAGAGCTAGCCTCTTGCAGTGCATTGTGGGATTTATCCTAGAATATTCTCACACACTGAGACTATTGCACTGTGTAGGGAATAGGGTGTGGTTTTGGGCACACACTTCATCTTCGCTAGCTTTGCTAGTTAATTAGCCGCCCACGTGTGACACACGTGCAGATTCTTAGTCATATTAAGCTGAAGTCATTGAGAAACCGCAATCCCGACTGGTTCACGTGGCGCATTACTCACTCATGACACACACAAGATCATATTTTTAGCGCCGTGACACACGGATTGTTTGTCCTCCACCCTGTTCTGCGTCCTTCTTGCCCTCTCTTTCCATCTTCTTCTTTTCTTTTATCTCTGTCAATTTATTTTGTTTGTGTTATTTTTTTTTTTCTAGCCTTAGGGTCCTGTCTGCTTTTCCACTCACGCCTCTTTGAGCCTGAGCTAGCTGTCATCTCAGTGTGTCTATCTTCTTGTCTACTTTCTCTCCTTTCTCCGACTGCAATCTGTAGTTAGCTGGGTGCTAACAGCAAACCGCCAACAGTCAGGGGAAAGCTTGAATCTCCATCTGTCACTTTCTCAGAACAGGTTTCATATTTACATCATCGTTCGTGATAAGTATCAGCTCGGAATAAAAAAAAAAAGAAAAAAAAAGAAGCGCCTCGTCGCATGCTAACCATGCCGGAAATGTTGGAAGGAAGTATTATCCGTGATAATAAACGCACAAAAAAAGTTTTTACAGTACAAAGTTACATGCGAAGGCGAACATACGGTATATAATATCAGTCCAGTGGTTAAAGGAAAGCACTGTTGCTAGGCAACGGGGAAATATGGACAGCATTGCTAACATTTAAGCTAGCTAGCATAAAGTAAAGACAGTGAAACTGAGACATCAAGAATATCAACATTTTTCACAGATGTGTAAATTACTATGAAGTATGAAGTCTCTGTATGGCTAAAATTATACTAATTATAATTAACACATGTAATTATCACGTATAATTCTTATATACAGCCTGTGTAATGGTACACTGATGACAGAATCATCGAGAATATCAACATTTTCCTCAGATATGCTGGTAAATTGCCAAGAAAAGACTCAATATGGCTAAAATTATGCTAATTCTAATTAGCATGTAGCTGATAAGTCTATTTAAACACCGTGTAAAGGTACAGCGATGTTGAAAACAAGGCAAAATCATCGAGAATATCAACATTTTCCTCAGATGTGCTGGTAAATTAATAATTAAAGACTGCCTAGCACCAAAATCCTGATCTAGCTAGCTAGCACAGAGCCTTTATGTTATTTAAATGGACAATGCGAGGGCACAGTGACAATGAAAATAACACAAAAGCGTCAGGAATATTAGCATTTTCCTCAGATGTGCTGGTAAATTGCCAAGAAAAGACTCAATATGGCTAAAATTATGCTAATTCTACTTAGCATGTAGCTGATAAGTCTATTTAAAGACCACGTAAAGGTACAACGATGTTGAAAACAAGAGAAAATCATAGAGAATATCAACATTTTCCACAAATGTTTTAGTAAATTACTATGAAAAGGCTCTTAATGGCTAAAATTATGCTAATTATAATTAACACATGTAATTATCACGTATAATTCTTTTTTACAGCGTGTGTATTGGTACAATGATGTCAAAAACAAGTCAGAATCATAGAGAATATCAACATTTTCCTCAGATATGCTGGTAAATTACCAAGAAAAGACTCAATATGGCTAAAATTATGCTAATTCTAATTAGCATGTAGCTGATAAGTCTATTTAAAGACCACGTAAAGGTACAGCGATGTTGAAAACAAGACAAAATCATCGAGAATATCAACATTTTCCTCAGATATGTTGGTAAATTAATAATAAAATGCTTTATACAGCTACAATTAAAAGTTAACTAACTAGCACTTAGCTGAAATATAAACATTTTCCTCAGAAGGTTTTGGTAAATTACTAAAATTAGGACTTGGCTAATACTTAGCACATATTCGTTAAGTTTTCGTAAAGGTGGAATGATGTCAAAAATGAGACAAAATATACAAGATATGGAGATTTTTAGCTAACACGTAGCTGCTAAGTCTTATACAGACAGTGTGAAGGTTCAGTGACGTCGGAAATGAGACAGATTTATTGAGAATATTAACATTTTCCTCAAATGTGTTGGAAAATTACAAATAAAAACATCCCTACGGCTAAAAAATGTGTATTTTAGCAGTATATAATATATCTGTTAGCATGCATAATATATAAACTCAAATATGTATAAGCTAATTCTATGCTATGCTATGCTATAGTCATACATGTGATGTATATTTTTTGCTAATGTCTTGCTAATTGCCACTGTTAGCATTATTTATATCAGTTTGACAGAACCTTCCACCGCAGTGTAACGCTAGGCTAATCGCTATCATTAGCATTATGTATAATATATAAACTCAAACGTGCCTTTGACGTATGCTAACTCGATGCTAATCACTCCTGTTAGCATTATGTATAATATATATCATAGCATGTATAATGTATAAACTCAAACACTTCTTTGCCATATGCTAACTCGATGCTAATCACTTCTGTTAGCATTATGTATAATGTATAAACTCAAACACGTCTTCGACGTATGCTAAACCTATGCTAATCACTTCTGTTAGCATTATGATGCCTTTACCATATGCTAACTCTATGCTAATCGCTCGTGTTCGCACTATGTATAATATATATCATAGCATGTATAATATATAAACTCAAACACATCTTTGACGTATGCTAAATCGATGCTAATCACTTCTGTTAGCGTTTAATGTATAATATATCATAGCCTGTATAATGTATAAACTCAAGCAATTCTTTGACGTATGCTAACTCGATGCTAATCACTTTTGTTAGCGTTATGTATATGATCTCAAACACGTCTTTGAAGTATGCTAACTCGATGCTAATCATTCCTGTTAGCATTTTATGTATATCATAGCATGTATTATGTATAAACTCAAACACTTCTTTGCCGTATGCTAACTCGATGCTAGTCGCTCCTGTTAGTGTTATGTATAATATATAACCTAAACTCAAACACGTCTTTGACGTATGCTAACAGGAGGCTAATCACTTGCGTTAGCATATGGCGGAAGGCACGTTGGAGCAGGAGATGTATTATCTATGGTGCTAACGAGCGCCATTAGCATAGCGCGAAGCGTTTCTTTGATCTCGGCGGCTTCCTCCTGCGCTTTGTCACAAGTTTGTCAGCCGCGTTCGCGTTTCGTTCTTTTTCTGTCCGTGTCTCAGAACTCGGAGATATTTGTGCGGCTAATTGAGCGTAGCAGGAACTGTCAATACCGCACTTCATTAGCGCAGGGATAACGTGTGTGTGTGTGTGTGTGTGTGTGTGTGTGTGTGGGGCTCGATCCGCTCAGCAGGGGGTTTGCCATCTCCTTGATGGACGCATCGATGCCGCCTGTTACCCATAACCCCCTGCTTCGGCCCGGGTCAGAGTGCTGAGTAGCAGGAGCTCGGCTATATGGCGAACGCAGCGGGACGCTAATATAATGAGACAGATGGAGAGAGAGAGAGAGAGAGGGGTCAGGGGAGGAGAAGGAACGAGGGAGAGGTGTGTGTGTGTGTGAGAGAGAGAGGGGGAGAGAAAGAGAGTGTGTGGGAGAGAGTGAGTGAGTGTGGGACAGAGAGATGGAGGGAGAGAGAGGCAGAGTGTGGGAGAGAGAGAGGGAGAGAAAGGGAATGTGTGGGAGAGAGAGAGTGTGTGTGGGAGAGATAGAGAGGGAGAGAGAGTATGTGTGGGAGAGAGAGAGAGGGAGAGAGAGTGTGTGTGTGGGAGAGATAGAGAGGGAGAGAGAGTATGTGTGGGAGAGAGAGAGAGGGAGAGAGATGGAGGGAGAGAGAGGCAGAGTGTGGGAGAGAGAAGGAGAGAGATGGAGGGAGAGAGAGAAAGGCAGATTGTGGGAGAGAGAGAGGGAGAAAGATGGAGGTAGAGAGAGAAAGGCAGATTGTGGGAGAGAGAGAGGGAGAGAGATGGAGGGAGAGAGAGGCAGAGAGATGGAGGGAGAGAGAGAAAGGCAGATTGTGAGAGAGAGAGAGGGAGAGAGATGGAGGGAGAGAGGGGGGGTCAGGGGAGGAGAAGGAACGAGGGAGAGGTGTGTGTTTGTGTGTGTGTGAGAGAGAGAGAGAGAGAGAGAGAGGAAACCTATTGAACATCCTCAAATAATCCTACACTCATCCTCATCTCTCTCTCTGTCTTTTTCTTTTTCCTTTTGCAGCCTCTTTTTTCTTTTTTCTATTTCTATCGCTCTTTCTCCTCTTCACTTGCTTTTCTGTCTTTCTCTGTCTTCTTTTATTTTTCTCTCTCTCTCTCTTCCTCCTCTTCTCTTCTCTTTCCTATCTTTCTTTATTTTTATGTTTCTCTTCTTTTATCTCTGTCTTTCTTCCTGTCTTTTTTATCAATCTCTTCTCTTTCTTTTTCTGTTCATCTCTTCCTTTCTATATCTCTCTTCTTCGTCTTCTCTTATCTTTCCTCTCTTTCTTTATTTTTTCTCTCTCTTCCTTTATCTATCACTCTTCTTCCTCTTCTCTTCCTTTTGGCTCTCTCTCTCATTTCCTTTTTCTGTTTTTCTTCGTTTTTATCACTCTTCTTCATCTTCCCTTTATTTCTCTTTCTTTCTCCTTGTCCCACTCCTCCATGTTCTATCACTCTTCTTCCTCAACTCTTTTTCTATTTTTTCTTTTCTTCCTCCTCTCTTCTCTTCAATTCTGTGACTCTTTCTGTATCACTCTTCCTCCTCTTTTATCTGTCTTTCTCCTTGTCTTTTTTCTTTTTCTGTCTCTCTTTTCCTTTTTATATCTCTCCCTTGCATTCTCCTCCTTTTTCTGTCTCTCTTCATCTTTCTTCGGTTTCCTTTCTTTCTTTTTGTCACTCTTCCTCTAATTTTTTTCTACTTATCCTTCTGTCTCTCTCTTCTGTCTCCATCTCTCTTTTGTCTCCTTCTCTTCTCATTCTTTTCGTCTCTGCCTGTTTTTCTGTTTTTCTTCATTCACTCACACACACTCGCACACACACACACACACACACATACACTCACACACACACATACTGTCACACACACGCACACACTCACATGCACTCACACACACACACACACACACATACATGCACTCACACACACACACACTCACGTGCACTCACACACACACTCACGTGCACTCACACACACACACAGTCACATACACACATTCACACACACATACACACACACTCATACTGTCACACACACTCACATGCACTCACACACACATACTGTCACACACACATATACACACAGACTCACACACACACACACACTCACGTGCCCTCACACACACACACACATACACACACAAACACACACTCACACCACTGATTTATGTATGTGTATGTGCGCTCAGGGGGCAGAAGCTGTCTTGTGTGACTGTCAGTGTGTGTGTGTGTCTGTGTATGTGTGTGACAATATGTGTGTGTGTGTGAGACAGTGTGTGTGTGTGTTTATGTATGTGTGTGTGTCTGTGTATGTGTGTGTGAGACAGTGTGTGTGTGTGTGTGTATGAGAAAGAAAGAAAGAAATGAATTAATCATATAGAGAAAGAAAGACACTGTCTCACACAGACACACACACACACACACACACTCTCACACACACACACTCTCTCTCTCTCTCTCTCTCTCTCACATACACACATACACACACACACACACACACTCTCTCTCTCTCTCTGTAGAATCAATAGCGGGAGTTTTGGAGCCGTACAGACGCCCATGTTGTCGCGTTACGCAACGTGATGCTTGCTAGCGGCGCGTTAAATTAGTTTCATGGCGCTGTCTGGCTGCCTTCAAGTGTGGGGGCATGCGTGCGAACGCGCGCGCGTGTGTGTGTGTGTGTGCACGTGTGTGTGTGTGTGTGTGTGTGAGAGAGAGAGACAGAGAGAGTGTGTGGTTGCATGTGTGTGTTTTCATGTTTGTGTGGCAGAGAGAGAGCTGAATTGAGAGAGGGATGGAAGGAGGGATGGTGGTGTGCGTATAACTTCATTTGCTCGTCTTTATTGACTGTGTGTGTGTTAGTGTGATTTTATTTGCTGAGGCATCATGGGATTCCGCTACTGTAAACCACATGAAGAAGGGGGCGGAGCTAAACATCCACTACCAAGAACTGCTTTTATTGCAGCGTTCACCGCACGGCTAATGCAGTTACAGTCCTCACACAGGAGCCCGCAGGTCGTCCACAACAGTGCCTGATTATTGACTGAGAGCAGTCACACACACACACACACACACAGAGGTGTTTAGTGCACCAAATATCTATATCCGGATCTGTATTCGGATTTACGCTGCAATCCATTGTGTCCGGAAAACCTCCAGCATGGAAAAGTGCAACTTGCCCGAGTTCTCTGACATCAACACACTCCTGACGTCAAAACAATATGGCCACACACACACACACACACACACACACACACACACACACACACTCACACACACACACACACAGCTACCGGAAACTCGATTCTATTTCATATGCAGCTTTTGCCTTGTAAAAACGTCTTT
Source organism: Pangasius sanitwongsei (assembly GCA_037576675.1). Lineage (NCBI taxonomy): Eukaryota > Metazoa > Chordata > Actinopteri > Siluriformes > Pangasiidae > Pangasius > Pangasius sanitwongsei. The sequence goes on along the minus strand of CM075005.1, from coordinate 1,704,074 downwards.
TAACAGATTTGCACGTTTAGTTTTGTAACGTAATTCCGTCGCTTTTCAGTCTGATTTTTTTTTTTTAACGATTTTTACACGATTAGACCATCGTGATAGTTTTTAGAAGCAAAGACTAAAGTTATTTGACGTGTCACATACATATAGTGCGTCGTTTCTAATCGCGACTCACTCATAAATAATTCACCTACATCCTATTTATACGTTTATCAGGTTCTGAGTCCCGCCGTACGAATATGAGCTCGCTCGCTTTATTGTATATAAATAAATAAACAAATATTTTTTATGGACTATTTATGCCAGAAAGAAAGAAAGAAAAAATAGGAGGAAAGAAAAGGAAAAAAAGGGATGAAATTAAATTTTAAAAAATCACAGTATTAAAAAAAACTAAATGAAATAATAATGAAAAAATAAAGAATGGAGAAATAAAGATTTTAGAAAATGCGTCTATGATTTAAATGAATTTCTTCTCTTTAGTTTAAAATGACGCTGTAACACAAAAAGAGTCAACGCTAAACACTAGCACAGGATCAGAGTCTGATTTTACTCACTTGTTTTTTTTTGTGTGTGTTTTTTCCAGGAATTTTTTCAGACATTACTCCTAAACAGCACTGACTCAGAAGCAGTCATTACGGACAACGGGCTGCAGATTTGTTAATTAAATGTCGGCTAATTAAAAAAGAATCATGTCAGGCGGCCTGTTTTGATTAGCCGTTATGTATAATTAGCCAAAAAAATCTAGCATCAATCATGGATGGAGCTGAAAGACCACTCTGACTCTCTCTCTCTCTCTCTCTCTTTCTCTGCCTCTCTTCCTCTCTGTCTGTCTCTCTGTCTCTCTCTCTGTCTCTGTCTCTCTCTCTCTCTTTCTCTGTCTCTCTTCCTCTCTGTCTGTCTCTCTGTCTCTCTCTCTCTGTCTCTGTCTCTCTCTCTCTCTCTGTCTCTCTCTCTCTCTCTCTGTCTCTCTCTGTCTGTCTGTCTCTCTCTCTCTCTGTCTGTCTGTCTCTCTCTGTCTCTGTCTGTCTGTCTCTCTGTCTCTCTCTCTGTCTGTCTCTCACTTTCACTTCCGGTGTGATTGTTGGGGGTGAGCGTGTGGACTGAGTGGTGTGAGTGCAGTTGGATTCTGTGAGTGAATCTTTTTTCTCTTTTTTTCTGCCTTTTCTCTTTGTTAGTTGTTTTTTGTGTGTTTTTGGTTTACTTTGTAGTTGTTTTTTGACCATTTTACTGGAAGCATGACGGCCCCGCGGTCGCGATGTTTGAGTTCACTGACCCGGCGTCATGGAGTGAAAGTGGCGTCCGCGGTTAGTGTAGAGAAATGCTGCCTGGCAGTGGGTGATGTTGTTGGGCATGAAAGCATACTGTCTGCCTCCAGGATGAATAACGCTACGGTTATATTTCTCAGCACTGTTGAAAAGGCTAACGAACTAGTTGAGACAGGGATTGTTATTGATGATCTTTTTACCTTTGTGCTTCCGCTTTCTGCACCATCAAAGAAAGTCACATTGTCCAGTGTACCACCGTTTTTAAGTGATGAGGTATTAGCTAAAGCTTTGTCTCGTTACGGCAAACTGGTCTCTCCTATTAAAAAGATCCCTATCAGTAGCGAATCGCCTTCACTGAAGCATGTTGTTTCATTTAGGGGCTTTGTTTACATGATTATGGGCGATGATGCTGAGTTAGATGTGTCCTTGCACTTTCGGGCTGATGAGTATGATTACATTATTTACGCAACAACTGATAAAATGAAATGTTTTAATTGTGGGCAATCTGGTCATCTAATCCGTGCCGCAAAAAACTCAAACAACCCGTCAGCTGAGGGTGACGTTGCCGCTGTCGGAAGTGATGTGGTAGTTAACGCTGAACCCGATGAAGCAGGACCGGCAGACGAGGCCCCGGGTGTATCAGGGATAGGATCACGCCAACTGATGCTAAAGAATTAACGCCTGAAGACACAGTTTCTGGTGTAGAGGTGGCTAATGTTCAGGCGGAGATAGCCGTTACTGAGACAGATATGCATTTAAATGATGATTTCAATAATGACTTGCAGTCCACTGTGAGAAATATATGTGATGACAATCGAATGGAAACAGATCAGGCAGATTTTAAAGTCCCGTTAAAGCTCTGATTGGCAGACATGCAAAGAAAGCAGATATAACCGAGCCAAGTGATCAGGATGAAACGGAAAGTGACAGTGAATTTTCTGATTCAAGTGTTAGTCTTTCTCAGAGTGATTTGTCTGGACGTCATTATGAGGTAGATGACATTAAACTGTTCCTCAGAGCTACTAAGAATAAGAGAGGAGTGCGCAATTACGAGTACTTTCCTGACATAAAGCAGTTTGTTGAGAAAACAAGGTGCTTCATGATGGAGAGCTCCTTTACAAATAAAGAGGTTTATCGGCTGAAAAAGATAGTGAGGAAACTTAACCCTGAGCTCAGTAATGAGGACAGTGAGAAAGCCTAATGCCATGTATTGTAAGAGAATGTTCCTGTGGGCAGGGATTTTTTCTCTTCCTTAAGTATGTGTCATGTTAATGTTGCTACTCTGAATCTGAATGGTGCTAGAGATGTGCACAAAAGAGCTGCACTATTTGAAGCAATTCATCAGAAAAAAATTGATGTCACTCTGTTACAAGAAACACACACTGATTTGAATAATGCTGCTGACTGGGCAGTAGAGTGGAATGGGATTGCTGTTCTAAGTCACAATACTTCACTGAGTGGTGGAGTTGCTATTCTTTTTGCTAAGAGTTTCAGCCCACGCTCTTATCAGGTCGAAGAGGTTATTAAAGGGAGACTTTTGAAAGTAAGAGCCTCTTTTGAAAATGTTGTATTTGTTTTTATTTGTGTATATATACCAACTTCAGCTGTTGAAAGAATGCTATTTCTAAATACTTTGTGCTCTGTTTTACAAAATGTTGGTGTTGATGAATATTTATTTTTGGGTGGTGATTTCAATTGCGCAGAGATAGAAATCACATTGAACCCCATTTACCTTCACGTCAACGTCTTGTTCAACTAATAAAAACACATGAATTAATTGATATTTGGAGACAGCTTAATGGAGAACAAAAACAA
>CM075005.1:1673897-1689812 GCA_037576675.1 Pangasius sanitwongsei | reverse complement strand
CCCTCCCCTCCCCCCCTCCCTCCCCCCCTCCCCCCCCCCCCCCCTCCCCCCCTCTCCCTCTCTCCCTCTCTCTCTCTCTCCCTCTCTCTCTCCCCCCCCCCCACTCCCCCCCTCTGTGCAGGTAAAGGGGGTGTGTACGTTCAGGAGAATAACACTATAGACACAGGTGAGGTGGATGTGGGGAGACGGGCGGTGCAGGACGTTCCTCCCGGAATGTTCTGGCGTTCTCAGCTCTTCATCGATCAGCCGCAGTCACTCAAGTTCAACATCTCGCTGCAGAGAGACGCGCTCGTCGGAGTGTACGGACGCAAGGGCCTGCCGCCGTCACACACTCAGGTAACACAAACATACACACACACACGCACACAAACTCCAACCACATACACACAACTACATCCAGTAATACATGTACATCCATAAAAAATTAATTAATTCATGAATTAGCATACAACCTGTGGGGTTCTTTGAGGTCAGTCACTTAGCATTAGCATCACAAAGCTAACATGCGGTCATATGAAACGTGCTAATGCTAGCGCTAAAGCACTGAACCCCTTTTCCCAGTCTTTCTAACGTTTGCCTTCTAATGATGCGGAAGAACAAAGCCTTTAAAGTTAATATAGTTTTTTCCTTTTGATGTAAAGTGGGCGGAGCTAATATTGAGGAAATCTTGCATAAGCTCCACCTTCACCAATCACATGGCTAATATAACTAGCCCCGCCCACAAACATTTATATAAAACTGTGAGAGACCATTCGTGTGGGATAACATGGCAGTTGAAAGCTAATCTAGTTCGTAAAAGTTAGCCTACTGTGCAAAATGAGTAGTGAGCAAAAACTAACCTAGCAAGTGAAAGCTAAACTTGCTAAACTAGTGAAAGCTAGGCTAAGCTAGCCTAAATTAACCTTCTTCTATTAACCTTGCAAGTAGAAATGCTAATTATGAAATATAACCTAGCAAACAAATAGCAAGAACAATCTAACGTAGCAATCAAAAGCTAACCTAAAGAGCGTTAGCGATAGCTGTTTGTGTAACTCTATAATTGTGTTATTCTACAATCCTGAGTCGCATAGGAGGCGGAGTCTCAGTCAGTGGGCTGTCAATCATGTGTGCTCTCATTAGAATATTAAGCCACGCCCACCTCTAGGCAGATCAGTTTAAAGGAAGGAGTTTAGCTGCAGTTTGAGAGTTTTTTGCTGCATGTTTAATAGAAAAAAAAATAAAAACATTAAAATCATCGTTAAAACATTTAAAATATTTCATACTGTTTTTTTTTTCTGGAAACTTTAAAGCAAGTCAGATGAAGCCACGCCCACTTCTTTCTGCTCTCATGCTACGAGACCGTCAGATTATATGAGTCGAGACGTACGCAGTGACTCACACACCTGTTGACATTTTACTGATGTTGCTTGCTTATTTGTTTGTTTGTTTGTTTGTTTATTGTTTTGGTTTGTTTACCTCGAGGCTCAGGGGAAGTCAGAGAGTTAGCATAAAGAGGCAAGAGAACTAATGCTAACACTAATCGATGCTCTGACGCTAACTGAAGCTGTCCTTGGTAACTTTAGCTACTTCGGTTAATGGCGTCGGCGCTGCGTGACTAGCGCTGGCGTGTCTCTGACTGCAGCGACGCGCAGGCGAGCTGTCACGCCACGAGCAGCCTGTTAATCGAGGTAATCGTCAGCTGAAAGCTCCGTAATGGAAGTCGATACGCAGAGACGCCCCGGTGCCGCTCGGTCCCTTCAGTTGCCACAGATGAATCGATATGTTTCTTTAAGGCTGTAGAAGGACGGGATGAAGGGATATTGACGGATGGACGGATAAGAGATGGGAGTTAAGTCTGCAGACTCCTCCGCAGGTCGAAACGGCGTCTTTGCTCTTGCTCGGCTCCGTCTGTTTGCCTCCGTCTCGCTTTCTTTCTTTCTTTCTTTCTTTTTTTTTTTTTTTTTTTTTTTTGGATATGAAAAATGTGTTGTGTGAAATGACAGAGACGAAAAAACTCAGCCGAAACCGTGGACAAGATTCTCTTTCTCTCTCTCTCTCTCTCGCTCTCTCTCTCTGTCTCTCCCCATTTCTTTCTCTCACTCTTTCCCATTGTCTCTCTCTCTCTGTCACATACATACACACACACTCTCTCTCTCTGTCTCCTTCTGTCTGTCTCTCTCTCTCTCCGTTTCTTTCTCTCACTCTCTCCCATTGTTTATCTCTCTCTCTCTCCATTTCTTTCTCTCACTCTCTCCCATTGTTTCTGTCTCTCTCTGTTTCTTTCTCTCACTCTCTCCCATTGTTTTTCTCTCTCTCTCTCTCTCTCTGTTTCTTTCTCTCACTCTCTCCCATTGTTTTTCTCTCTCTTTCTCTGTTTCTTTCTCTCACTCTCTCCCATTGTTTATCTCTCTCTTTCTGTTTCTTTCTCTCACTCTCTCTCTCTCTCTCTCTCTGTTTCTTTCTCTCACTCTCTCCCATTGTTTATCTCTCTCTTTCTCTGTTTCTTTCTCTCACTCTCTCCCATTGTTTCTCTCTCTCTCTGTTTCTTTCTCTCACTCTCTCCCATTGTTTTTCTCTCTCTCACTCTCTGTTTCTTTCCCTCACTCTCTCCCATTGTCTCTCTCTGTCTCTATTGTTTCTCTCTCTTTCTGTTTCTCTCTTTGTTTTTCTGTCTTTCTCTCTTTCACACTCTCTCTCTCTGTCTCTATCTATTGTTTCTCTCTTTGTTTGTTTCTCCCTTTTTCTGTTTCTCTCTCTCTCTCTCTCTCTCTCTCTCTCTTGGTCTCTGTTTGTCTCTCTCACCCTGCCTCACTCTATCTTTCTCTCTCTTTATCTGTTTTTCACATTTTCAGTTTTCATGTGCTTTATTGGCATGACAAATAATTGTACATTTGTACTGCCAAAGCAGGTACAAAGGAAGGGTCTCTCTCTTTCTCTCTCTCTCTCTCTCTCTCTCTCTCTCCTCGCTAAGCACTCTTGGCTAAAGAGGGAGTGTAAACTTAACGTGATGTTCATAGCGGTGTTTAATCGTACAAACAGCATTAGCATGTGTGTTAGCGTTTCACAGTGACATGATGTTTAATTGAGAACGATTGTTACTTTACGTAAGTTATTTTACGTATCGGTGCCTGAAGGAACGTCTCAGTGTTGCTTAAGTTTATGGCAGGTGTGTGTGTGTGTGTGTGTGTGTGTGTGTGTGTGTGTGAGTGTGTGTGTGTTTGTGTGTGTCGCTGTACATTTAATTACACACAAATGAAAGGCTAATGTGTGCAATATAGTGAATAATACATCAGTGTAATTAAACATGATTGTTAGAGTAATAAGTGAGTAATTAACTACGAGGAACTTCTTCACCTTTGTGTGTGTGTGTGTGTGTGTGTGCGCGCGTGTGTGTGTCAGATTACATTTAGGATTATGGATTAATTGTAGACAGTTTAACTGAACTGTGTGTGTGTGTGTGTGTGTGTGTTTGCATGTGTGTTAGCTTTATGGCATTTTAAAATGGCTGCCAAAAAATAAAAATTCATGCCTTGTTCATCTTCGAATTCAGACATCATGCTACGTTTTGTTAGTTCTGAATCGACGCTGTAATGCTAGATGCTAGCAAGTAAAAGTAAAAGTCTGTCACATAAAACAAATATCTTTTTTTTCCTTTAGCCTGAGCTAGCTATCGGTTTTAGTTTCTAGTATTAGCAATCTGTATTAACATTTTACTTTAGCCTACTGTACACACAATCCTGCAACACAAAAATGCTAATGCGGATGCTATTAAAACAAAGCTAACACGGATGTTAAAAAAGCTAACAAACCTACTAACAAAAATAAAAGATAATAAGTACAGTATGCTAAAGTAAAACGTTAATACACGTGCTAATACTAGAAACGAAAACCTTTTTTTCTTTGTCGTGTTGTTTGGTTTGTGCAGTACGACTTCGTGGAGTTGCTGGACGGCAGTCGTTTGATCGCGAAGGAGAAGCGAGGCCTGGTGGAGATGGAGGGATCTCTGAGGAGAGCGAGATCTGTGAACGTCCACGAGGCCGAGTTCATCCGCTTCCTCGACTCGGGAATCTGGCACCTGGCTTTCTACAACGACGGCAAGAACACCGAACAAGTTTCCTACAACACCATCATCATAGGTTAGATCTCTCTCTTTCTTCGTTTCTCTTTTTTTTATTAATTTAATCATTCAGCTAACCTTCCTGTATTGTTCACGCCTTAGCCATGCTGCACCTCACTGCCTCTTTAGACTCTATAACTATCTGTAAAATTCCCAAAATGTCTTCTCTTTACCTCAGTGATGATCAACATCAACAATCCCGAGGGGAACGAAGCTCCAGAAATGTCGTCTTACGTCTTATTTTTCATGTTCTTTAGAGAAAGGGAACTAATTAGCATTCAGCATCATGCCTCAGTCAGTTAGCATTAGTTGTTTTGGCTTATAACGAACAAAATTTAGCAGTTAGCATCAGCCTGCTAGCTTGTGTTAGTGTTTAAGGCAGAACGAAGCTAAAATATTGTTAAATAAATAAATAATAAATAAATAAATTTAAAGAAGTAAGTATACAAGAAAACAGTTATTATTTACTTTCGGCTAATGTGGCTAATAATGAAATGAAACTAGCATGAACTGTTGTGCATTCTGTTAGCATTTATATCACTAGGAATTCTTTAAATATTGTAATATATAGTTCAGAATTAGCGTGCGTGCTTTCTATAACAGCTAACAATAAAAGGAAACTTGCTAACTTCAGTTAGCATTGAGCGATATCCTTGTCTCGCTAAAGTCTTGCTATGAATTGAGAAATTTGATAGAAAAAGTAGTTTTAGAGAAATGCAGTTTAGCACAGTGTTTAATAATAATGGCTAATAATGATGGAATGCTAATAATGATGGAATGCTAGCTTCAGTTAGCATGCTCAAAGAAGAGTTTAAAAAAACACCACAATCTTTTCTATTATTCAGAAATTATTTGTACATCACAGTTTTTGGTGTGAAAATGTTTTGTGTTTTCTAACAAGGCTAATAATAAACGAAAGCCAGGACTTAGCATCATGCTACTAGCTTTAGTTAGCACTTATGTTCAAAGGAGTTCTTAAAAAAAAAAAAAAAAAAAAAAAACACAGTGTTGTTCTGTTATGATTTTTATTTTTACTGAAATTTTCCCATACAGTAAATAATAAAGTTTTGACATGTTTTTTATTTTGTGTTTTCTAACATGGCTAATAACAAAGGAAAGCCAGGAGTTAGCATTATGATGCTAGCTTTAGTTAGCGTACCCAAACGAGATCTTTAAATCACCACGATCTTGTTCTGTTTTTGTTTTTTTTTTGTCTGTTTTTTTTGTTTTTTTTTTTAAAAAGATGTTATGTTTGGTTTTCTGCAGTTCTCATATAAAATATTGCAGTAAAATGGCTAATAAGGAAAGAACGCTAGGAGTTAGCATGTACTGTGTCAAATTAATTAGCATTTATGACCGGAGGAGATCTTAAAAATACAATAAAATGTTCTATTATTAAAAAAAAACAAAAAACAAGTGTTTTTGGTTTTCGACAGTTCACACATAAATAACAAAATATTGGTTTGTGTGTTTTCGAATAATATTTCGAATAATAGATAATAATAAAGGAAAGCTAGGAGTTAGCACTGTGATGCTAACTTTGCTTAGCATTTATAGCCAAAGGAGGCTTTTAAAACACCACAAACTGTTGTAACTGTTGTGTTATTGGGAAATTTTATGGGTTTGGTTTATTGTCGAACCCTGTTGGTTTTTGTGTGTGTGTGTGTGTGTGTGTGTGTTCCTGCACAGGTGAGTGTGTGTAATGCTCATCAGAGCTTTATTGATCGCCGCTTTAAGTGGTTGGCAGGCTGGAGCAGGCTTCAAAGCTCTGGTGACCCACAGGCCTTTTTATTCGTCCCTTTTCTCTCTCTCTCTCTTTCTCTCTCTCTCTTTCTCTCTCTCTCTCTCTCTCTCTCTCTCTCTCGTTTGGAGTAATTTCCTTCGATTCGATCACCAGTCTCGACATGGAGGGAGATTAGCAGCGGGACTATATCGCCCGGACCGTCGCTCTGCGTGTAATAAGTTAACCTTTTGAAAATGAAAATTGATTGTGTGTGTGTGTGTGTGTGCGTGTGTGTGTGTGTACGTTGAAAACGAGAAAGCGAGATCTCGAGAGAGAGAGAAGGTAATAACGCGGTAATAACTGAGGAAGACAGGCAGGGCGGTTCACTTCATTACACTGTCACTCTGGCCTCTCTTGGACAAACCCCTTTTCTCCACCACTTAATGAAAATATCGACAGCCTGTGTCATAACTTCCCCTCGTTGCCTCGGCGATGGAGCGAGATGACGCACAAACAAGTGTGTAAAATCGCACGTTGTAGAGCGTCGATACCTGAGCTTGTTCACAGTAGTTTTTTTTTTTTTTTTTTAGAGTGGTTGGATATTCAGGCGGTTACACTGTTGCTAGGCCACTTAGAAATACGCAAACTGAGCATAAGCTACCTAGTTTTAGAGGCTAATTTTTTTTTTTAAATGAAACAAAAAACAAGACAGAGCCTTTGGGAATATCAGTATTTCCCCTGGATGTTTTGGTAATTGGCTGTTTTGTTAGTTAGCATTTAGCTCCTAGATGTGTTGCTAAATTATTAAGAGAACGCTTTGTATGACAAAAATTATGATTTAGATCTCTAACACAGGGCCAGGTAGACAATATCAAGGCATAGTGGCAGAGGAAATGAGCAAAATCATCTAGAATAATCAACATTTACCACAGATAAGTTGTTATCTTACTTGGAAAAGCCTTTGTAAAATTAAAATTAGGATTAAACTATCCTATGAGACAAAGCCATCAGGAATGCTAACTGTGTAAAGACTTGGTGTAACTAAAATTATGATTTAGTTCACTAGCACATAGTTAGCTGTTTAGGAACAATGCGAACAAACAGTGGTTGCGTAAATAAGACAAAACAGTCAGGAATATGAACATTTACCTGAGATAAGTTGCTAAATCACTAACAGAAAGGCCTTATAGGACTAAAATTAGGATTGCTGGCTAGCACAGAGCCAGTAAGCCTATTATATAGACAACATAAAGGCATAGAAGTGGGAAATGAGACAGAATCATCTGGAATATTAATATTTACCTCAGATAAGATGCTAAATTACTACAAAAAGACTCGACAGAGATATAAAATGCTAAACAGTATATAATGAAACAAAATACTAAATACTATATAGGTATAAAATAGGTGTGTGTGTGTGTATATATATAATACATATAGGTATAAAATACGAAATACTAAACTGAAAAGGTATAAAATACTAAACCAATGATTTAGCGAGCTAGCACATAAACAATAAGTGTTATATAGACAATATACAGGCACAGTGACAGTGGAAATGAGACAAAATTGTCTGGAACATCAACATTTACCTCAGATAAGTTGCTAAATTACTACTAAAAGGCTAAAATAATGATTTATCTAGCTAGCGCATAGCCATAGGCCTATCATATAGACATTGTACAGACACAGTGACTGTGGAAACAAGACAAAACCATTAAGAATATCAATATTTACCTCAGATGTGCTGCTAAATTACTACAAAAAGACTCTGTATTACTAAATGATGTATGATGTATGATTTAGCTAGCTAGCATATAGCCAGTAAGTATTATATAGACAATGTACAGGCACAGTGACAGTGAAAATGAGACAAAATTGTCTGGAACATCAACATTTACCTCAGATGTGGTGGTAAATTGCTAATAAAATGCTATGTATGGCTAAAACTACAGCGTAATTAAATCTAGCATCAGCCGCTAAGCAAATATCACTGGGTTTTGCTGTATAGTGAAACGTAAACATTGTGTCATGACAAACAAAGTGTCAAGAAATCATGACTACTAAAAGAGTCTCAAAACAATGTGTTGATTAACGTGGACTTAACTGTTAGTGTGTGTGTGTGTGTGTTAGCGTCTGTGATTGTTAGCATGTGTTTAACAGGTATTAGCTTATTTGTTACTTTGCTTTTGGGCATTGCTTTGTGTTTATCATTTCTAGAGACCACTGAGCCGTGTCTAGCATCCCGTAGGCTGTGTGTGTTAGTGTGTAGGTTTGTGTGTGTGTTTGTGTGTGTGTGTGTGTGTGTGTTAATTGGCAGTAATAGCTCTGTGATTGGTTCATTAAAGCGGCGCCGGCTTCGGCTGCATCACACATCTGCAACATTTAATTAAAGACCTCACAAACCTCACACACTTCACAAAGCTTTCTCCTTCACACACACTACCTCCTCAATTAACACATTCTTTCTCTCTCGATCTCTCTCTCTCTCTCACTCTCACTCTCAATCTGTCTTTCTTTGTGTATCTCAATTTTTCCACACAGATTCTGTGACTGAGTGTCCTCACAATTGCCATGGCAACGGAGATTGTCGCTCAGGAACTTGTCACTGTTTCCCAGGGTTCCTCGGGCCTGACTGTTCACGAGGTAACGCACACACACTCACACACACACACACACACACACACACACACACACACACCAACACGTCGTAATTGGTTTCAGATTGTTATCAGATGGAATGCAGCTGCCTAGCAGAGCTTTCACTGATTGGATGTTATTAGTGAGTCAGCTAGCGTTGAGATCTGAAAACTCCATCCTGTTCTGTAGAAAAATATAATTAATTTATCAATTATAAAACAAAAGGCAAGCGGGTTACCAGAAAAATGCAAACGTTTGTACGTCTTTAGCTGCAGCAGGGTCTGAAAGTTTGACCCCACTAACGTAGAAAGAGTTAGTGAACACCTCAGTTAGCAATGTAACGTGTTTTTTTCCTTTGTTTTTTTTCTTTTTTTAATGTTTTTTAAAATTATAATTTAGCCTTTTCTAAAAAAAAAAAAAAAAAAGAATACTATTATTATTTTCAAACGGGAACACTAGAAGATGATGATTCTACTTAATTGTCACGTTTATGTAAGTTGTGTCTGGTATATCAACATTTGTCTCAGATGTGGTAGTAAATTTATAATTTTATGTATGTAAGTGCTCAGTATGGCCAAAAATACAACTTAATTAAATTTAGCATCAACGGCTAAGCAGAAATCAGCGTGAAAAAGGTTTTGCTGTAGTGTGAAATGTGAACATTGTCTCAAAACAAAGTTCCCTAATAAGTAGAATGATTTTTTAATATTTATGCATTGACGTTGCAGAGTTATGCGGAGGATAATATAGTTTTATTTATGAAAATATTTAATTGTGATAGACTTCCATTGCATGTTAGCTGTATCTGTATTTATCCAGATTAATGCCGACGTATGTCTTAGCTGATCGAGCGCATGACTTTGCCCTTTGACCTTTGTTTCAGCTGCGTGCCCAGTGTTGTGCAGTGGGAATGGTCAGTACTCCAGGGGGCGCTGTCTGTGCTACAGCGGCTGGAAAGGCACCGAGTGTGACGTCCCCAACAACCAGTGCATTGACATCCACTGCGGCGGCCACGGCATCTGCATCATGGGGGCGTGTGTGTGTAACGCCGGATACAAGGGGGAAAACTGCGAGGAAGGTAACGCTACAATTAGAGAAGGGCGATATGACAAAAATATCATATCATGATAAAGTCCAGTCACTTTCTTAATGATATTATATCATCATATTTCTCAGCCCTAGCTGCAACTCCTGTCTAAGGAAACTGGCACGCACTTGTTCTTGTTGATTTTTTACCTCAACCAATAGGAGGCAGTCGGGGGCGGGGCTTCAGTCATTAATTATTAGACCACATCCAGAGATATATAGTCCAATTCTATACATACACCTAAATACCTACGTACCTACATCTTGCTAGCCATGATGAAATGCTAACCATGGTTTTGCTAAAAAGAAAATTCAGTAAATTCACTTCATCACACCATGCAATTGTTGATTATTTTCCTAAAACAGCATGCCATGAAATTTTATTGATTACCTAAAATTCATTTTTCTGTACACCCCAGCAATCTGCGACCAAGAGAATATAAATCACTAGAGGATTAGAGACCAACTGCAGCAGTGTGTTCTGTTTAAGTCCTCTTATTCAGTATACAAATTGGGGATTGAAGGGGAAAAAAAAATTCGATCTTCACCCAAAAAACACATCTACGCTAAACCAGCAGTGCATACCAATGTGTTTTCTAATGAATGACAAAAATGTCCTTGTGAAAGTGACCTTAGTGTGCTTATTGTGCTGTCTTTTGTATTTTTGAGCCTTTGGTCAGAATGAGCTGTGCTCTCCACGACCCTCACAACCTGTCGCATGCTTAAAAAAGTCACTACGAGTCACCAGAAAAAGTCATAGACTAATTTGCATATTCATTAAATCGTCATGAACGTCTGCATATCAAAACATGTTACATGAAGAAGGAAGAAAAGAATAAAATAGAAAACAGATTTTCATTTATATTTTATAGTAGAAGGAAGTCGTCTCGGATCGCAGCACCACAAACAAACTGTTCGCATGTTTATAAAATTCTGTCATTTCTATCAGGAGCTCAGATGAAATGAAGCAGTGGTAGCGAGGAGTTGAGAAACAGACAAGAAGGAAATGGTTACAGTTCAAATAACTCGCTATTATGACTGTAAATATCACCAAGACAAGAGTTTAAAACCAAGAACAAAGAATTGTGTGGGTGGACAAATGGCGATCAGTGATTGTTCAAAACAATGGTGATCAGTGATTGGTCATTGGGATCAGTGGTGAGCTCTGATTGGTTTTTGGGATCAGTGGTGTTCCGTTATTGGTCATTGGGAACAATGGTGATCAGTGATTGATTGTTGGGGACAGTGGTGTTCAGTGATTGATTGTTGGGGACAGTGGTGTTCAGTGATTGATTGTTGGGGACAGTGGTGTTCAGTGATTGTTCAAAACAATGGTGATCAGTGATTGGTCATTGGGATCAGTGGTGATCTCTGATTGGTTTTTTATATCAGTGGTGTTCCGTTATTGGTCATTGGGATCAATGGTGTTCAGTGATTGATTGTTGGGGACAGTGGTGTTCAGTGATTGTTCAAAACAATGGTGATCAGGAATTGGTCATTGGGATCAATGGTGATCAGTGATTGGTCATTGGGAACAATGGTGATCAGTGATTGTTTGGTAACATCTGCTGAAAATGTAAATAGAGTCAATAAAGGGTTCTAAAAAGTCGCCAAATCTAGTGACAGTCGCTAAGTTGGCAACACTGGTTCAGTCAGATCTCATGTACTGATGAATAAAAGTGGATAAAACCCTTGAGGCTGAGTTCTGCTCCTGAGGTCCACATGTTCCCTCATGTGAAATGCCTTTAAGATGTTAGACAAGGGGACTCAAGCAAGGGGAAATGAGAGGGGAAGTTGATGAGAAGCAGTGACCACTCAAGGTCAGATTAGCAGGATTAGGTGTGTTAGTAGTGGCTTGTAACCAAAAGCTAGGTCTCAAGAAGCATGAATTAACATTTAACGCCTCCGTTTCGACTCGGGAAATCCCCAGTGATTAGCTGATGTTAGAAGAAGGAAAAGCGTTGAGGACGGTTCCTCTAATTCCTTAAAGCTCTCGAGTGTGAACTCTCTGACCTGACATTTTCACGTCTCGTTATTGGAAACTGTGCGGTTCTTTAGGGTTCAGATAAGCTTGTGTAGCGCTCGGAGCAGTTCACAGTGTGGTAATACAAAACACAGGGTGTACATTTCTCAATTAATAGTTGCTCATGCTCATGCGCATGCTAGCTGTGGTCAATTATTAATTGTTATTGATTATTAATTGCTGTAAGTAACATCTTTTTCCTGGAACAGGAACAAAAAGTGTGCATGTAATTTTTTTTCTAGTGTCTACATCTTAATTAAACTAAACAAGCACCTGGTTTAAATGTGCACTCCAGTTTCTACCCTGGACAAAGCACTATATTGAAAATGTACTGTGTTTCAAATAGCGGTCCAGTCATCATCAGCACCTCCATTAAGGCCTGTTTCATTACGCCCTCAAAGATGGTGAGATAATGTGTCACAAACACACTCGCTGATTACCATCAGGGCTGGAGGAGACATCGATTTCTCACACACAGACTCTTTGGAAAGCTCTCCTCTCTTTGTGCTGAGGACAAGATGGTCAGATTCACAATCACTGAAAGAGAGAGAGAGAGAAAAGGAGAGACAGTGAAAGAAAGACAGAGAGATATGAAGAGAGTAAGACAGAGAGATGAAGATAGTAAGACAGAGAGAGAGAGACGAAGAGAGTAAGACAGAGAGATGAAGAGAGTAAGACAGAGAGAGACGAAGAGCGTAAGACAGAGAGATGAAGAGAGTAAGACAGAGAGAGACGAAGAGCGTAAGACAGAGAGAGACGAAGAGAATAAGACAGAGATGAAGAGAATAAGACAGAGAGAGATGAAGAGTAAGACAGAGAGAGAGAGATGAAGAGAGTAAGACAGAGAGAGATGAAGAGAGTAAGACAGAGAGAGATGAAGAGAGTAAGACAGAGGGATGAAGAGAGTAAGACAGAGAGAGACGAAGAGAGTAAGACAGAGAGAGATGAAGAGAGTAAGACAGAGAGAGAGAAGAGAGAAAGACAGAGAGATGAAGAGAGTAAGACAGAGGGATGAAGAGAGTAAGACGGCGAGATGAAGAGAGTAAGACAGAGGGATGAAGAGAGTAAGACGGCGGGATGAAGAGAGTAAGACAGCGGGATGAAGAGAGAAAGACAGAGAGATGAAGAGAGTAAGACAGAGGGATGAAGAGAGTAAGACAGAGAGAGATGAAGAGAGTAAGACGGCGGGATGAAGAGAGTAAGACGGCGGGATGAAGAGAGTAAGACGGCGAGGCAGAGGGAAAAATCAGTATAGGCATCACATTCACTGAAGTATATTTACAGTATTTCCTATAAAGTTTGTACTGCTATAACACTGCACTTCATCACCCCTACTGGAGGAGCCATAGTTTAGTTTTTATCCCGTTAGTGTGCCGTATTGTATTTGTGCACTCTAGCTAGTAGGTAAAAAGGAAAATTATATTATTGCCTGAAACCAACCATCACTATCTGATGATGTTGCATTATTAATATATACTATATATTATACTATTAATATAATATACATTTTATAACATAAAATATGTTAGCAGGCTATATAGCTAAATATAGGGAAATAGCTAGCTTAGTTAGCTAGCTACGACACTGATATTTATGACTTTGGGTGATAAACTACCGTAATTCCTAGACTATCATGATTCATTATTAAAAGTGGGTTATTAAAATATTCTATCTATGCTAATACAAAAATTATAATTTTGCATAGCTTCGCTGGGAAAATCATATGATTTTTTTAAAAATTAACTTTGATATAATAATTTCAATTATACAGTTTTTAATTGTTATATTTTTTTCCTTTTTGATTTCACATGTAAGAGTAGCCGAGTGAGCAGCACCGTTTTTTTTTTTTTTCCTGGACAGTAACATTCCCACTGTTCAATACCATTGATTTGTCTCAGTAAATACACACACACACACACACACACACACACACACTGAAACAGAAGGAGGGAGGGGGCTAATGTAATTAAGTGTGAGTGAATTGTGTTTTCTGGGACTAATGAAATGGCCGGCGGTCAATGGCCTGATTAAGACTCATCAACCCTCTCTCACACACACACACACACACACACATATGCACATCACCAGTAGAATTACAGCACTGGACTTTCTGGACTGTCCCGGGTCGACACAAATCACAAACACAAACACAAACACACACACACACATTGTTTTACTCTCTTCGTGAGGACCTTGCTTTGACATGATTATTAATGCAGCTAATTAACTCTATGCTACACCTAAATCTAACGCTAGCTTTGACTTCAGCAACTGAAAGGAAACTTTTCAGCTCGTTTAGTTTTTTAGATGAAAGCAGTTTTCCTTGTAGGGACCAGCTGAATGTCCCCACAAGGTCAGAACTATGAGATATTCCTATGCTTGTGGGTACATTTGGTCCCCACCACGATATTAAAACAGGCCCATGCACATGCAGTGTGCTGGTGTTAAAGTGAAAGACAGAGGCGGCCATCTTGAGCTGTACAGCAGCAGACATGGCAGATTTTCCCGTCTGGAAAGCAGATATGAGGTGACTATGGTTCTGGGAAAGTCAGGATTCAGGGAAAAGCATGAATTAGTGTTAATGTTTACAAGTATGTGCTAAAAAATGACCTAATAATCATTTTCCTCCAGTCTCAAATGATTTTGTTGTTGTTGTTGTTGTACGAGTGTATCAGGGTCATCAGGCTGTGTGTGTGTGTGTGTGTATACAGGGGAAGTAGAACAATCTAGGACAGTCCTCAAAAAAAAAAAAAAAAAGTAGACAGTGAGACAGAGGGTGTCTGTAAAACTTGTACAACCAGAGTATGGCTTGATGATTCAATGAGCATTGCAGCCAATGAAAACAGAGAGGAGGCGGGGCTTAAAGCACCATAAGCTAAATAAGAAGTGAGCATGAGCGATTTCTTTTATTTAAAACAAATATTAAGATATGAATTCTATTGCATAATAAAATAAACAGATTTTTTTCCTTGTTATCATCATAATCATAATCATTACTGTGTTTTGTGTTATGCTGTTTTGCTGAAATATTTTTCATATTTTTTGGATTTTTGCTCAAATTGTTTGTGACGTCTTTCCAAAAATGTCCAACGTTTCTAACTGATCAGTGCAGCTAATACATGCATTATCTCTCTCTCTCTCTCTCTCTCTCTCTCTCTCTCTCTCAGTGGACTGTGTTGACCCGTCGTGTTCAGGACGAGGTGTGTGCATTCGAGGTGTGTGTCACTGTAACTCCGGGTTTTTGGGGCCGAGCTGTGAGCTGCAGAAAGCCCTGTGTCCTGAACAGTGTTCTGGTCACGGAAAGTTCCAGAGCGACAGCGGAACCTGCACCTGTGATGAGAACTGGACCGGACCGGACTGTTCCATCGGTACTGTTAACACACACACACACACATACACACACACACACACACACCGTTCTGTTTGTTTCTAACTTCATCCAATCTGTCTGTCTCTCTTTTCATCTTTGTCTCACTTCATCCTGCCTGTCTCACTCTCTATCACTTCATCTTACGTCTCGCTTTCTATCACTTCATCTTACGTCTCGCTTTCTATCACTTCATCTTACGTGTCTCACTCTCTATCACTTCACCCTTTCTCACTCTCTATCACTTCATCCCACCTGTCTCACTCTCTATACTTTTTATAGCTTCATCCTACATGTCTCACTCTCTATCACTTCATCCTGCCGTCTCACTCTCTATCACTTCATCATGCCTCTCTCACTCTCTATCACTTCATCCTGTCTGTCTCACTCTCTATCACTTCAGCCTGTCTCTCTATCACTTCACCCTGTCTCACTCCCTATCACTTCATCCTGTCTCTCTTCTCATCTTTCCCTCTATCACATTATCCTGTTTCTTCTTCATTCTAAGAGGTAGACAGAGAGAAAAGAGAGAGGAAGAAAAGACAAGGAGAAAATAAAAAGAACAACAAGACAGACAGACAGACAGACAGAAAAAACAGAGAGCAAAAAGAAACTGAACATCAGTCTCACACACACACACACACACACACAGAGGAGGTGTAACTTCCTGTCCACCTGCTGAAGCTGTATCGACGGTGCACTACGGGGAGTGAGAGCTCACGCTGACACACATCTGACCCAGGGGCTGCTGGGAAATTTTCCCTCATTCTCTGCAAATTAATCAAATTAGTCTTAATCGGATACTGTGGTGTAAAGTCTTAATCAGATACCGTGGTATAAAGTCGCAGTCAGATACCGTGATGTAAAGTCTTAATCGGATACTGTGGTGTAAAGTCTTAATCAGATACCGTGGTGTAAAGTCGCAGTCAGATACCGTGATGTAAAGTCTTAATCGGATACCGTGATGTAAAGTCTTAATC
>CM075005.1:1649830-1662293 GCA_037576675.1 Pangasius sanitwongsei | reverse complement strand
CATTCTCAAACACCATCATCATACACTCCAACATTCTCAAACACCATCATCATACACTCCAACATTCTCAAACACCATCATACACTCCAACATTCTCAAACACCATCATACACTCCAACATTCTCAAACACCATCATCATACACTCCAACATTCTCAAACACCACCATCATCATACACTCCAACATTCTCAAACACCAACTCTATTCCTGTAATTTGAATTTATACTATTCAGTAAAGACTCAGTAATCCAAACGAGCAGTGTTTAATGATCGAGAACTTTCTGGAAACTTCTCCACAGTCTCACACACAGGTGCAGGTAGAACAGAAGGTAGAACAGGAGTCACTGCATCGTCCAGTAGTTCCAGCATGAGAACCTTCCGAGGAACAGAGAGTAATTTATTATCGTACTGCTGAAACACTCAGCCCAGGTGTTTATTTATTAAAGTTAATAAAGTGTTGAAAAAGAGCTGTTTAAAAAAACAACACCTTCCTACTGAACTTTAAATCATGTGATTATCTTCAGTGGGTCACGTGACCACACAGTACCTCGTTTATCATTCTGAGACGATCATCTGAGACGAACGCACGAGAGAATGCAAACAAATACAGGAGTTTAAACACAATGATGTTCTCTCTCCCTCCATCTTTCACTCTTTTATCACTCTCTTTTCTTTTCTTCCTCTTACCTTTTCTTTATTTTTCTCTTTTTTTTCTGTCACACTTTCTGTTTCTCTTCCCCCTTGTTTTTAACTTTGTTTTTCTTTTTCCTTCCTGTTTGTTTTTCTCTCTTACTTTCCTCTCACTCTTTTTTCTCTTTCTTCCATCTCACTTTCTTTTTCTCCCCTTTCATTTTCATTCTTTAGTCTTTCTCTTCCCTCTTGTTTTAAATTTACTTTTCTGTTTGTCTTTCCTTCTTCTCACTTTCTTTCTTTCCTCTCACTTCTTCTTTCTTCTCTCACTTCCTTTCTTTTTCTTTCCTTTCACTTTGTTTCTTTTCTCTTTCTTTCCTCTTGGTTTCTCTTCTTTTTTCTTTCTCTTTGTTCTCTCTTCTTTTTATTTCTGTTTTTCTTTCCCCTTGCTTTTTCTTTCTTTTTATTTCATGCTGTCTATTAATAATCATTACAATAGTTTCACTTTTTTCCTTTCTTTCTTTCTTTCTTTCTTTCTTTCACATTTTTACATTGTTTTCCTCTCTTTCACTTTTTAATTAAACAATCTTCTCTGATTTCTTCTATTTTTTAATCTCTTTTCCTCTTTCTGTTTATTTCTGTTTTTTTCTTGCTGCTTCTGTTTCTCTCTCTCTCTTGTCGCTCTTTCACTCTCTCCGTCCTTCATTACACCCTTCATTACATTATTCTATCTTTTTGGCTGTCTTGCTTTCTTACTTTCTCATTCTCTCCATCCTTCATTACACAGTATTCTTTACACTATTAATTCTCTCTCTCTCTCTGTCACACCGTCTTCTCTCATTCTTTTTCTCTATTTCTAATCTTCTGATCATTGCAGTATTTCTCTCTCTTTTTGTCCCCATTTCCTCATCCCTTGTTTCACACATTCCTCATTCTTTATTTTCTTTCTCTTTCTGTCTTTGTCTTTCATCCTTCCTTCTCTCTGTACTTTTGCCTCTCATCCTCCCTCTCTCTTTTTGTCTCAATCTTTCTCTTGCTTCTCATCCCTTAATCTTATTTTCTTTCTCGTTCTCTCTGTTCCTGCTTTTATTCCCATAGCATCTCTTTTTCTGTTTTCTCTCTCTGTCTTCCTTTCTTCACAATTTTTGTTCTCCTTCTCTCCCTCTCTTTTATTTTCTCTCCCTCTGTCTAATCAAAGTTCTTTACACTTTTCTTTCTACTTCTCTCTGATACTGATACTTCTCTCTTTCGAGTTTTCTCTCTGTATGCCATTATTTCTTTGCAGTATTTTTTCTCTTGCTCTCTCTCTCTCCATCTGTCTGAACAACTTCCTTTAAAAGTTTACCTATCTATCTATCTATCTATCTATCTATCTATCTATCTATCTATCTATCTATCTTTCTGTCTGTCTGTCTGTCTGCCTGTCCATCCATACATTTGTTACTTTCTCGTTCTCACACTATCCTTTCTCTTTGCATCCTTGACAATAATCCATCCTTCCTTTACTTCTGTAATTTTTGTCTCACATCCTCTCTCGCTCTTTCTCTCTCTCCACATTCCTTATTTTTTTCTCTTTGTCTGTCTTTGTTTTTATTCCCCTAGCGACTTTCTCTTTCTGTTTTTCTCTCTGTATGTCTCCATTTCTTCACCATATTGTTTCTCTTCTGTCCCTCTGTCTAAATAACTTCCTTTAGACTTTTCTTTCTCCTTCGCTCTGACTTTCTTTCTTTCTCTCTCTCTCTATCCTTCATTGCACTCGTTCTGGGAGAGACGCCATGCCTCGCAGTCTGACAGACGTTCAGGAAAGCCACTGCCATAAAAGACACAAAAAACCCTAAAGTGTGTGTGTGTGTGTGTGTGTGTGTGTGTCCATCTCCCTGTGTTTAGTGAAGAAAACAAACGTGTCTGTCGCTCAGGGCTGAGGTTGGCACGCGCCCCTGGATCAGGATTAAACTCTGATCTGGACTCGTGTCTCATTCCCGCTCTCCAGAGCCCGTAGGCTCCCTATTAAGCAGCCTTCCTTCCTGTTTTCAGGCCAGCATGACAGTTTATACCCTCCATCTTGGACTCGGACCTGAGGGAGGGAAGGCGGAGGGGAGGTTGTCGTGCCAGCGTCGCTTCGCCGTGTGGTTCGGAACGCTTTTGGATGTTAGCCTGTCGTTAATCCGTAATTAGAGTTTGGATGTCTTTTCATTGCTCCGTATCACGTCACGTGCAAAAACACGCTTTTCAGCAATCCAGGAATGTCATAATAAACACCGCTCCCTAAGAAGTGTGCACACATCTGCTGGGGCATCCGCTCTCTATCTCTCACACACACACACACACACACACGCACACGCAGACACACAGAAGAACAGTTTGGTGTTGATTTTGGACGGGTTGAAGATGTAAAAATGGGGCCAGGACGCACACGAAGAGGGTTTGATGATTCGGGACGGACCCGATGACTGACGAAGCAAAACAAACAGTTAGACACTCGGTCTGTGGGATCGAGACACGACCCGGGAGGGAGAAAAAGAATTAGTTTCCTACTGATCAGGGTTAGCGTGTGTGTGTGTGTGTGTGTTTTATTTTACAATTCCCCAGCGGCGAGGCACCATATGTGCACAGGGCTTTTTATAAACTAAGTGTGACGGATGGCGGAGGTTTACGCTCCTACCTGCAGGGCGGCACATCTCAGATCCACAAAAAGCATTAAGCAGCTGTTTGCTCTGTGTGTGTACGTGTGTGTGTGTGCATGTGTGTGTGTGTGTGAGAGAGAGAGAGAGAGAGAGAGAGAGAGAGAGAAAGAAAGAAAAAGCGCGACAGGAAGACACACAGAGAGAATAAGGCGTAGTGCGCTGTTTAAGGCTGTCCCACTTAGTGCTCGCTTCTTCCCCCTTGGGGTCACGTCTCAAATGAAATGAGACTCACTACTTCCTAAGGCACTACTTTTGTAGAATTTTCCCCAGCGATCGAGAACCGAAGGCTTTCTGTCCTCGCGCCTCTGCGCTAACACACTGGGGTGCAGAAAACCCGGAGAGAGGCCAGGAAGAGATTTCTTTTGTTACTTTTTCTTTATACACTGAACGAAACGAAGAAAACTTGGATCAATTTTATTTTTTTTTTAAATGCGCCAACTTGTTACAGCTCATTTTTGTTTTGTTGAAAATACTAAAAATATATATTTTTTAAATAAATAAAATATTTATAACAAAAAATAAGTGTAACATTTTTAAAATGTGGGTTTTTTTTTTTAACTTTCTTTGTGCACATTTTTTTTTTAAATTGCATTTGCATCCACATTTTTTTCCCCCAAATGATAAACAGAAATAGAGCCAAATATGAGCAAAATTTAAATAATTCAGGGACTGAACTTAAAAAAAAACGTTTAAAAAAACGTTAAAAAAACACTAGATTTTCACACACACACACACACTGTAAAAAAACACACTAAATTTTCACACACACACACACACACTGTAAAATGATGTCTTAAGATGTGGCATACTCAGTAGTCTAATTAATATTGCTATCTCTTGTACATAGCATTTACACTGTTCTACTCTGTGTGTGTGTGTGTGTGTGTGTGTGCACGTAGATGGCCTAGCAGACTGCATGGACCCGGACTGTTGTCTCCAGACGACGTGTGTGTCGCAGTCGTTCTGCCGCGGCTCCCCCGACCCTGCTGACATCATCACCCACGGCCAATCAGCTTCTCCGCAGCAGGCGGCGCAGACCTTCTACCAGCGAATCAGCTTCCTGCTCGGGCCAGAGGGCACGCACGTCATCACGGGGGAGAACCCTTTCAACAAGAGGTGTGTGTGTGTGTGTGTGTGTGTGTGTGGGTGTGTGTGTGTGTGGGTGTGTCTTTCTGGAAGTGTCTTTCAGTACACTTCCTATAGTGCCCTAGCCTTGAAAAGAGTGAAATCTCCAACATATCACTCTGTTACCGTAGCAACAGAGACGTGGTCACCTCGTTAAGGACGTGCCACGCTCATTAAGCTCGTTAGGGTAATTATGTAGGGGATCAACCACAATTGGGAATTTCTAAATATTTTTTTGGGAAAATTAAAGTAATCAGAAATTGTTTTACATAGGGGAAGTGTTGCCATAGCAACGCTGTCTCTTCCTCCCGGTCCGTGGGAGTTTTTTTTTTTTTTTTTTTTTTTTTGTAAGTTTGATAAATGGTTCCTGTGTGTCTGTGTGTGTGTGAGTGTGTGAGTGTGTATATCTCTGGAAAGGCTCTATACAGGAAAAAAAATGTTGCTTTATCGGTGAGAACGTTTTTGTCACTTGAAAGCGACAATGAGACAAAAAAACAAACACAGAACAAAAAGGAACAAATTGGTAACATTATAGAACTACTGAATTTTAGAAGGTCAGAACTTTAGAGTTTTAGAACTTTGGAACATTAGACCTTTTGAATGTCAGAACATTAGAACTTTAGAACAGTAGAACTAATTGGACTTTTAGCGTACGTATTTCTCGCACGTGTGTGCACACAGCTGTACGTGATGGACGTTGATAAATCTCACACATAAATAAATTGTTAAATCGCTCTACTCTCATTTGTGTAAAGACACGCCCCCAAATCACCATATATGGTAAACATCTTCTCTTTAAAATGGTGATTTGGAAAACCGGCGATGGTGTGAAAATTCCTCGTTACTGCTGTTTTTTTTGCATTCGGAAATTTCTGGATTAATCACGTTCTATGAGTAGAGGCGTGTGTGTGTGTGTGTGTGTGATGAATAACACACTCCTGATGTTAGATTAAACTCTAAATCCTGGGACGTTATCGGCGTCAGATTCCTTCACAGTGTGTAGATGTTATTATTAAACAGTAAATATTTATCTGACGCCTCACACACGACTAGACGAGTCGCTACTGTCAGGAGAGAGCTGCCTGAGAATTATCAGGGGCTTGCAGTGGAAATGCAGAAACACACACACACACACACACACACACACACACACATTTATGCATGTTTTAATGTGTTTAACTTGATTTTTATGGTTATAACATTTTATTGCACCTTTTAACTTTAATGTAAGAGAGAGAGAGAGAGAGAGAGAGAGAGACAGAGAGAGACAGAGAGAGAGAGAGAGAGACAGAGAGAGAGAGACAGAGAGACAGAGAGAGAGAGAGAGAGAGACAAAGAGCAGGATTATGGGACTTTAATGCTCCGATTCTTCAGTGCTTTTGTTTTATGAGCGCTCACGAAGTAAACGAGCTCTGAGTTACATCTGCTATCACACTTTACACACTGTTCACCTGACCCACACACACACACCCGCACACACACACACACATGCATACACACACACGCACGTCCATACACAAACACACACACATGCATACACGCACACACACATACGCATACACACACACATGCATACACACGCATGCATACACGCACGTCCATACACACGCGCATACAGACACACACACGCACACATACAGACACACACACACATGCATGCACACACACACCCATATACACACACTGAAAGTGGAAGAAAGACATGGTGCCTGAGAGGTAAAGATGAAAGGAAAGAGAGACACAGAGAGACACAGATGTGTGTGTTAAGGCCAAAGTTAACCGAAGCATGTTAACCGTATGTGTGTGTGTGTGTGTGTGTGTGTGTGTGTGTGTGTGTGTGTGCAGTCTGGTCTCTATAATCCGAGGTCAAGTGCTCACTGCAGACGGAACGCCGCTGATCGGAGTGAACGTCTCCTTCGTACACTTCCCTGAACATGGATACACCATCACCCGACAGGACGGCATGTAAGTGTCACACACACACACACACACACACACACACACAACCCATATGTATTGTGAGTGTTTTTTCCAGTCCTGAATAATGGAGTGAATGTCACAATGTCATGTAACACATTATGAATGTCTCTGTTCACGCTGAGAACCTGCTGTTTATGTATGCAGATGCATGTGTGTGTGTGTGTGTGTGTATGTGTGTGTGTGTGTGTGTGTGTGTGTGTGTATGTGTATGTCAAGATCATCTCATGCTAATGGTGGCTTGCTGGGTCTGACTCTGTTTAACATTCACTCAGTTTAACACACACACAAGAGAGGGGGGGGGAGAGAGAGAGATGGATAGAGAGTAAGACAAAGATACAGAGAAAGAAAGAGAGACAGAGATGGATAGAGAGAAAGACAGAGACACAAACAGACAAAGAAAGAGAGACAGAGTGATAGAGAGAGAGTCAGAGGGGTGGGTGAGACAGAATTTAATTCAACTGAATTGATGTTAAAGAGGAAAAATAATAGGTGTATTGCGAAGGAGAGGATGAGGAGAAAGAAAGGGGGGTGTGTAGAACAAGAGAGAGACAGAGAGACAGAGAGAGAGAGAGAGATAGAGAGAGAATGAAAGAAACGATGGTAAGAGAGAGAAAAAAGAAGAGGATAGTAGGACGAGAAAATGTAAGATTGGGAAAGATTTGAGAAAAAGAATAAGGATGAGAGATAGAGAGAATTCAGATAGGAGAGAGATAAGATGGATAAGAAAGAAAGATGGAGAGGAAAAGAGAGAAAATGAAGATGATAGAGAGAGAGAGGGGGGGGGGATGTGAGAGGTGTGTAATAGAGAGTATAATAGCAAGGGAGAGGATGAGACCCAGATTGCAGAAGAGAGGATAATAAGAGGGCTACAGGTGGGAAGATAGAGAGATAAAGAGAGAGAGGAAGTGTGAGAGAGAGAGAGAGAGAGAGAGAATTATCCCACTCAGCATCCACTGCAGGAGCTCATCAACTAAAAACTGGTCCAGAACAATAGTGACGCGCGTGTGTGTGTGTGTGTGTGTGTGTAGTCGCCTGAGCCCACCGCCAACATCTGTCTTCATTTCATCATTTATATGCCGTCTTCCTCCGGTTGCTTCGTTATTAAAATCCACTCCTATCTGAATTTCCTGTTCACTTCATCTTCTCAGAGTGCTGTTCATTAGCAAGTAATTAGCTACAGAGCTACATGCTAATGTTACATTTACATTTACAATTTGTGGCATTTGGCAGACGTCCTCCTCCAGAGCGACTTACAGAAGTGCTTTGTAGTCTCAAAAACGCATTAAAAAGCATCCTCACAGGGACTGAGAGTACAGTGTGAAAAACAGAAGACTTTTTTTTAAAAGGTAACAATGTGCTAATTGAAGTGGTAGGTCTTTAGTCTTTGCTTGAAGACAGCCAGTGACTCAGCCCATTGAACAGCCAGGGGAAGTTTATTCCACCACCTGTGTGCCAGGACAGAGACGAGTCTTGATGCAGGTCTTCCTTACATTTACATTTATGGCATTTGGCAGATGCCCTTATCCAGAGCAACTTACATTTATCTCATTTAGACAACTGAGCAGTTCAGGGTTGCTCAGGGGGTCCTGCAGTGGCAGGTTGGTGGTTCTGGGTTTTGAACTCATGACCTTCTGAGTTGAAGCTCAACAGCTTAACTTGCTGAGCTACCACTGCCCCTCCTGAGCTACCACTGCCCCTGCTGAGCTACCACTGCCCCTGTTAAGCTACCACTGCCCCTCCTGAGATACCACTGCCCTTGCTGAGATACCACTGCCCTTGCTGAGATAGCACTGGTGCATAGAGGCAGACCTGCCAGGAACGATTTGTAGCAGACAAGGGACTGAACAAGCACCTGAGTGGATAGAAATGGATGGATCCTCCTAGTGACCTAAAGGAGAAATCTGCATGAGTGAGCCAGTTTAGCGATATGAGGCGAGAAGGACAGTTGGTTGTTCATGATTACCCCGAGGTGGCGTGCAGTGACAGATGGTGAGATCTGAGAGTTGTCCAGGGAGACCACAAGATCTTGACATTAGGATGCATCTCCCGGGATGTAGAGCAGCTCAGTTTATCTGAGATTAAATTTTAGCTGATGAGCTGCCATCCATGATGAGGTGTCTGCCAGACATGCTGAGATCTGTACAGAAACATGAGTGGCTGAGGGAGGAACGGAGAGGATGAGTTGAGTGTCAGCAGCATAGCAGTGGTATGAAAACCTATGTGAGGATATGACCTCATTGAGAGAGTGGGTATAGAGGGAGAAGAGAAAAGGACCCAGCACTGAGCCTTGTGGGACACCAGGGGAGAGTCTACATGTGGATCCCCTCCATGTCACCTGACATGACCTTCACTCCAGGTAAGAAGCAAACCATTGCCATGCTGTGTCAAGAATTCCAAGACTCATGAGGACGGACAAGAGATTCTTGTGATTGACTGTGTTGAAGTTTGCTGAAAGATCAAAGAGGATGAGCACTAATGACAGTTTGGCTGGTCTAGTGGCATGAAGCTTCTCAGTGAAGACCACAAAGGTATTTTGTGTGGAGTGTTCCACGTTGAAACCAGACTGGTTAGGATCTTGGAAGTTATTCTGGGTGAGATAGAAAAACAGTTGATTGTAAACACTGCATTCAAGGATTTTAGGAAGAAAAGAGAGAAGCAACACCAGTCAATAGTTGCTGATGTCTGAAGTATCCAGAGTGCATTTCTTCTGGACAGGAATGACCCTTGCTGTCTTGAATGCAGTTTGTACATGAGCTGATACAGGCGATGAAGGGGAGGAGGTCTTGTGAGATGGTCTGGAGCACTGTGGAAAGGATGGGATCCAGCAGGCAGGTGGGGGGATTGCAGGACAAGATAATCTGCAAGATCTCCTGTTTTTAGAGGAGAAAAATATGAAAATGAAACAGGAGGGTAATCCTGAACATGTAGTGTAGTGATAGGGGTTGGAGTGAAGGACTACCAATCTTCTCATCAAAGAAAGTGTCATCAGCAGTCAGGGAGGATAGTGAAGGAGGAGGCGGTGGATTAAGAACTAAAGGAAAGATGTTGTGGAGCTCACAATGGAGTGCAAGAGCTTCTAGATCTCCCATGTAGAAAGAGGCCTTAGTAGCTGTCACATCAGATAAGAACTTGGACAGGAGAAAGCGGTATGAGAGGAGATCAGTATCAAGTTGTGATTTCCTCTACTTTCTCTCAGTTACTCTTTAATTCTTTCACATCTGAGAGCCAAGGAGCAGGACGAGAAGACTTCCTAGGTTTAGAGGGCAGAGGAGGTTCATGGATGAAGAGAGTGAGGAGAGGAGAGTGTTGATGGCTAATTCAGGTGACAGAGAGGAAAAGGAGATGGGGTATGGAAGGGGTGATAGGGTGCTGGAAGCTGCGGAGGAAGCAGTGATAAAGTGGAGGTACAGTACAGTAGAGTTCTCGTTTCTATAGTAACGGCTCATTCAGAGGGACGCTCCACTTTAACATTAAAAAATGCGTGTAATCGTGTTTCATCTGTGAGGAGATGTTTATGTAAGATTTATGGAAGGAGTCTCCAGTGCTAGCAGAGTCACAGAGTAACAGTCCGAGGTAAAGCTGTAACTTTACGTTTCGTTTTCCAGCATCTTCAGCTGTTTATATTTGTTTATCTAACTGAGTTACATTTAATATTATAATAACATACATTTAATAATATGTTTTAAAATTGATTCACTGCCTTTTTGGTTCGTATCAAACGTAATTTTTTTTAGTTTTTTCCTTTATTATATTTTGATTTATGAGCACTTGTTTCTAGTTTTAATTTTAGTTAGCTTTAATTACCTGGGGCATGCAGGTACTATTCCTAATTAGCATATTTATAAATATTTATAGCTCTGTGCATGGTTAATGTGGAGAAAGGTTTAAAGACGTTCCGAAGCCATTTTTAGAAATTTCTCAGGCGTTAAAAACATATTCAACAATTTATTACTCAAATATTTAATTATTTTTAATGGTTTGAATCCGACCTTTAGGGGTTCTTTAACAGCGTTCTCAACTCGGTTCATCCTCTCGCCGTCTGATGTGGAAATTAGGCCTCGTCCGGTCTGTCTCCTCCGGCTGCAGCTCGCACGCTGACGAATGTTTTCCTCAAATTTTCATTAAGGATTGAAAAAAAAAATCCAGCCACAAACCGCCGGAATTGATGATTTAAACCTGGAGCATATTTTTAGTTTCAGGAGATCGGCGATGAGGAAGAGCGCGAGAGACGAGTCCGGGGGATTTTAGCTAAAATCATCGCGGGAAGTGAAAGCGTTAAAAACTCTCACACTTGTCTTTTATCTTTTATGTCTGGTTCATCCCACCATCACAGTCTTAGTGTGTGTGTGTGTGTGAGTGTGTGTGTGTAATTATAAGCTTACAGGTTTTCTTCGGCCTTTTAATAATTTATTAATAGTAAATAAATGATTAATTATTGATTGCAGTGTTTGCGAGGAAACTTTGGTTCATTTTCTTGCTGTTTTCTTTCTTTCTTGTCTTCTATATTTTTAATTATTTATTTTCTCTTCTTTCTTTTTCTCTTTACTTTCTCTTTATTTATTTGTTTGTTAATCTGTCTGTTTTATTTTTCTATTTTCAGCAATACTTTCTTTCTCTTTTTCTCGTATTTTATATGTATTTTAATTTGTTTTCCTTTTATTTATTTGGTTGTTCATCCGTTTGTTTTTTTTCAGTTTCTCCGTTTTCTTTCTTTCTTTGACTCTTCATTCCTTTCTTTTTCATTTCTTTCTTCATATATTTTCATACGCATTTTATTGTTTCTGTTTATTTGTTTGTTTGTTTATTTATCTCTATTTGTTTTGTCTGTCTTCTTTGCATTCTATCTTTCTTTCTTTCCCTTTTCTTTTTTATCTTCTTTCTTATTTAAATTCATTATTATATACGTACTTATAGTTTACACCGTGGCGTTTGTTTCGTCCCTCGGCCAATCGGCTTCTCTCTCTGCGTGTCAGGTTTGACATTCTGGCCAATGGCGGTGCGTCTCTGACTCTGAGTTTTGAGCGCGCTCCGTTCCTGCCGCAGCAGCGCACCGTGTGGTTGCCGTGGAACGTGTTTTACGTGATGGACACGCTGGTGTTGAAGAAGGAGCAGAACGACATTCCCAGCTGCGACCTGAGCGGATTCGTCAGGCCCAGCCCACTCATCGTGACCACGCCCCTTTCCACCTTCTTCAGATCTGCACCTGAGAACGGACCCATCATCCCCGAGACACAGGTGAGTGACGGATATATACACGCTTAACACACACCTCACACACACACCTCACACACATCATACACACCTCACACACTATACACACCTCACACACACACCTCACACACTATACACACCTCACACACTATACACACATACACCTCACACACACCTCACACACTATACACACCTCACACACGCCTCATACACTATACACACCTCACACACTATACACACCTCACACACACCTCACACACTATACACACATACACCTCACACACACCTCACACACACTATACACACCTCACACACTATACACACCTCACACACACACCTCACACACTATACACACCTCACACACACCTCACACACTATACACACCTCACACACACACCTCACACACTATACACACCTCACACACTATACGCACCTCACACTCTAGACACTTCACACACACCTCACACACTGTATACACTATACACACCTCA
Source organism: Pangasius sanitwongsei (assembly GCA_037576675.1). Lineage (NCBI taxonomy): Eukaryota > Metazoa > Chordata > Actinopteri > Siluriformes > Pangasiidae > Pangasius > Pangasius sanitwongsei. The sequence goes on along the minus strand of CM075005.1, from coordinate 1,650,172 downwards.
CACACTGTACACACTTCACACACCTCAGGTTGGTGTAGTTTAATGTGTATTGGTGCAGGTTGGTGTAGTTTAATATGTATTGGTGCAGGTTGGTGTAGTTTAGTGTAGATTGGTGCAGGATGGTGTAGTTTAATGTGTATTGGTGCAGGTTGGTGTAGTTTAGTGTAGATTGGTGCAGGTTGGTGTAGTTTAATGTGTATTGGTGCAGGTTGGTGTAGTTTAGTGTAGATTGGTGCAGGATGGTGTAGTTTAATGTGTATTGGTGCAGGTTGGTGTAGTTTAGTGTAGATTGGTGCAGGTTGGTGTAGTTTAATGTGTATTGGTGCAGGTTGGTGTAGTTTA
>CM075005.1:1629789-1640942 GCA_037576675.1 Pangasius sanitwongsei | reverse complement strand
GTGGTGGTGTATAGAGCCAAAAATGTTAGAATTGTGTCGATGTCCCAATATTTATGGACCTGACTGTATCTATCTATCAGTAAGAGATATTCTTTAAGAAATATCGAGTAGGAATACAGATGAATGGAAAGTTAGAAAGTTAAAATTGGATAAAATATTTCTATATCACTATCCAATCAATCAATCAATCAATCATTATTAATATCATAATTAATAATAATAGTAAGAAGAAGAAGAGAGGATACAGATTTGTTTTTAGCCTCGTAGGCATTGAGACTGTGCCATATATATATATATATATATACAGTATATTAAATATTTTTTTAAAACTACATATTTTTATTAAAAACCTAATTATTGAAAATTATTTAGAAATAATTATTATAGATCTTATTGCGTGTGATTGTTTTGTGACTTGACTGTAAGTTGTAAACACACGTGTGTGTTCAAAAGTTTTTATCTGATTAATTAAATCGCAGAATCTTTCCTTCTCTCTTTCTGTGTGTGTGTGTGTGTGTGTTTAGTGTCGGTGGGTTTTGAGTACGAGTCGTGTTTGGATCTGATCCTGTGGGAGAAAAGGACCGCCGTCCTTCAGGGTTACGAACTCGACGCCTCCAACATGGGCGGCTGGACGCTGGACAAACACCACGTGCTGGACGTCCAGAACGGTGAGGACACACACCATACAGTTCTGGATTCTGATTGGTCAGAAGGTGTTGATTAATTCTCTAGATCAGCAGCTCTGACAGTAGTGCAGGTTTATATTAATGCGCCTGCTCTGATACGTTACAGTTTCTATAGCAACAGGGACGTGAACATGTGGACGCTCCACATAAACAGATTTAAAAATCGTCGATATGGTGAAGTTTTCTTAAAGTAAGGTAACGTTTATGTAACATTTAAGGAAGGAGTCTCCAGTGTCAGCACTTTGTAACAATCACCACATCAACACACATTAATGTGACGGATAAAAAAGTATTATTTGTTCTTTAATAAATAAAAGTTTGTAATTATTGGCATATTGCTGTGGTATAAGAGAAATAAAACACCACAATTCCTCACACACACGTATATTACATATTATATATATATTAATATATGAACTTTTAACCAATAATCAGTCGATTTTAGAGTGAAAAATATAAACAGTTAGGACTTTTGGATGTTCTTCAAAACAGAACAAAGTCAGCATCATGATTTGTCGCCTTGTACAGACGTGTGTGTGTGTGTGTGTGTGTGAGTGTGTGTGTGTGCATAAAAGGCCAGCAGGTTTATTGCGTTTTCCTCGGTGCTTTAGCCGTTTCAGCTCCTAAGCTCTTCTTTTCTCTGTTTTTGATCCCGGAGGAATTCAGCGCCGCTTTAATCTCACCAACCAGTGACACCTTTTGTGACCTATGACCTTTGGCCACCTTCTTCTTTTTCTAAACCTTTCTCTCGTCCCCATCACTAACCTATATATAGGATCTCAGGAGAGCGAGGCTCAGGTGTGTGTTTACAACAGAGCCCACAGAATCCTTTTTTTCCTTTTACTGTTTTGTCAGTATAACTAAATAAAAAATATATTTTCTTATCAGCTAAAATCAGTGAGGACAATAATAAAATATCCAGTTAACTGATTTTTAACCAAAAATGTAAATGTTTTTAAATAAAGACATTTTAATTTTTTTTTAAAAAATATTTTACAAAAACGTCTTAAGGTTGGCGACTTCGCGTCACTGAATAACAAACTCTAACCAAATATTTAATCTTTTTGTTAATCTTATTAACTAAACTATAACAAAATATTAAAATCTTATTAAAACTATAACTAAATATTTAATCTTTTTCTCAGCCCTTTTGTAGTTTCACATTTCTAACTTTTTAATCAAAGTTGCGATTTTAAAAAAAAAAAAAAAAAAAAAAAAAAAAGCAATAACAAAAATAACCTCAGTAAATTATTTCACCTCAAAACCTACAAATTATCTCGAGTTGTTGTGAATCCGGTGCTGATTTATTTTATTTTTCAGGCTCGTTTTTTTTTTAATGTACTTATTTAGTTTGTGGTCCAAATTGTTTCTTTTTTTTTGTAGACTTTAACGTCTGGCTGAAGCAGGAGTCTGTATTTGAAAGATGTCTCTCTAACACTGCAGAAATTCAACAAAAATGTCGAGTGTTGAAGTTTTTCCTCTAGTCTGAGGTGTAAAAGCTGTCGTGTGATATGTGGATAATTACTACCTCAGGATGAGTGAAGGTTTTTATGCTTTTTTTATGTACACGAGGGACTCACACAGCAGTTTTCACAGTTTAAATTGTTTCTTCCCTCCATTTTGCTGAGCTCCCTTTATCTCTAAAAACAATAATCTCATTTGATCGTAAAAACCCAGAGCGAGAATGACCACACATCAGCCCGAATCTGATGACTGGCTTTTTTTGCTTTAAAGTTTCAGAGTTATTTAAACTGACACTGCACTGCTTATATTTAAAAAAAAAAAAAAAAAAAAAAGACGTCTTTCCCAGACGTTAGCGGGACGTCAGGATTTCAGCCAAACTTTTTTTCAGGATGTAGAAAACCAAAAGACGTAAACATGGACCTAAAAAAGTATATTTAGAGTCGTGAGTGGCGGACAGACGGACGCGGGAGGAGGCTCAGAATTAAAACCCGACGCCAGAGTAAATAAAGCGATGGAGCCCGCAATTCTGAAAATGATAGACGAGCGAACAGGCGTGGAGTAGGACAGGAGAGACGGATAATCGATAAACAAACAGAGGTCAGAAAGACTAAACTGAGCGTTCAGCGCACACAGCTCTCACAGGAAGCGCTGGACTGAGATTCCCGGAGTTTTAAAGGGAGTTTTGGGAACGTGGATTAGTTTCTATTAAGTCGATTTGGATCAGTTCATTGATTTAAAAGGCGACGAGCAGAAATCGATTATTATCGAAAACAGACAACTGGTGTGTAAAAATAATTCACTTATAATACACTGATGTGTAAATCATTTAACAGGCTAGCAAGCTGATTTCCCTGTAACACGACTGAATACTGATACGTAACTAAATTAGTCCTTCTCAGGCCTTAAGGCATCATCAGTCGCAAATTAACGCTGAGCCTTCTCCGGATTCGGAATGACGTTCGGATAAATCGGATCGTTTGGTATCATATCGTAGCAGAATCAGTGACAAATATCGAATCGTCGCTTTAAGAATAGAAATCATATCCTGTGGAAGCCTGAGGTTTACACGCCCGTTTAAGGAAGGAGCCTCCAGTGTCAGCGCTTCGTAACAGTCATTGGTAAAGCTGTAGCTTTAAGTTTTCTGACATCTTCAGGACAGAAGAGATTAAGAGTTTTTTTTTTTTATTTTATTTTATTTTATTACCTTCAACAGAGAGGAAAGAGAGAGGCTGGGGAGAGAACGAGTGTTTATAGCTGCTATAACACAAGCGAGATCAGGAACTAACTTGTTTCTCAGACGTTCCATAACATTAAATGTAACTATTAATGGATAAAACATGTAACGCGTCCTTCATTAATAAATAAAAAATGTAATCTTTAGCACATTGCTGTGGTGTAAGAGGAATAAAACACAGATGTCTGAGAGGAACCAAACAAGACACATCAAGTTCCACGGTGGGAAAAATGAAATTGTTTTAGTCACACCAATCGTCATCATGGTTCTTCACCACGCCCACTTTTGCTCCACCTACTTTGAAAGAAAGACAATAAATGATGATAAGAAACTAAATAAAGTGTGAACCAAAGGGGGAAAAAAAGAAGAAAGAAACAGGCAAAAAAGAACAAAAAAGAAAAGATGATTTGAAATGAAATAAAGAATGAGCAAAAGAAAAAAGAAGTACAAGAAAAAGAACGAAAGACACAACAAAAAATAACAAAAATGTTAAATAAATAAATAAATAAACAAATAAATAAGTAAATAAATAAATAAATAAACCAGAAGAATGGATGAACAAAACAATAAAAACAACTGAAGAGAAAAAAGCAAAAAAGGTTTAAAAGAAATAAAGAATGAACCAAAGAAAGACAAAAAGAAGTGAAGATAAGTGAAATAAAGAATGAGCTTGTATTCCTTACGTGCACTTGCAGACTTTTAAGGCCAGTCCTCACACTGACACTCCGTCCACCGTGTTGGTTGTTTTTACTTACGACCAGAGCTGCAACCTGATTGGTCGTCTAATTAAATAATTCTGATTGGTCTGTAGCCACTTCCTGTAGGATTACAGGTAAAATGTAGAGCGAGGGTTGAGGAGTGATGGATAAAAGATGCTCACAGACTCATCTCCACTGTGCAGATCACACAAACACACGTCTAGTGACAGTGTGCACTTGTGAACTAATTAATGTCATTTCCACCCATCTGATTTTTCTGCAAATTATTATGCAAATTAGCGTATACGAAGACACAAGGAATTAAAAAGACACGCGCCGTCTCTCTTTCTCTGCCTTCAGAGAGCTGAAACTGCACTCACACTGACCTCACACATTTCTACTCTCACATTACACACACACACACACACGCCATTATTTATCTCTGTCACACAGTATAAGTGTGTGTGTATGAGGTCATGCGTCTTCTCAGATCTCATTGAGGCCGGGTGGAGTGTGTAACGCTCTCTGATATGAAGCATCGCTGCCTTTAGGGCTCACCTGCATGCTAACCTTTAATCCTCTCTCTCTCTCTCTCTCTCTCTCTCTCTCTCTGTCCCCTCCTGCTTCCTTTCATCTCCCCTTATCAGCTCCGGTCAGAGCACAACCACTTCACATTCACTGCGCAGAGAAAGAGAGAGAGAGTGTGAGAGAGTGAGAGAGAGAAACAGACAGAGAGAGAAAGAGACATAGAGTGTGAGTGTCTGTGAGAGAGAGAGAGAGCGAGAGAGAGAGAGAAACAGACAGAGAGAGAAAGAGACATAGAGTGTGTGAGAGAGAGAATCAGACAGAGAGAAACAGACAGAGAGAAAGAGATATAGAGTGTGAGAGAGAAAGAGACGGAGAGAGAAAGAGACATAGAGTGTGTGTGTGAGAGAGAGAGAGAGAGAGAGAGAGAAAACAGACAGAGAAAGAGACATAGAGTGTGTGAGAGAGAGAGAGTGAGAGAGAGAGAGAGAGAGGATGTGTGAGAAAAAGGAAAGGAAACAGAGAGAATCTGTTCAATGTTCATGATTTTTATTTCAGGGGAAGAGAAGAGAGACAGAATAAGAGAAAGAGAGTGTGAAAAGAAAGAAAGAAAGAAAAAAGAGGGAGAGTGATGGTGCCAGTTCTAGCCAGTAGCGGTTTTCTTTATTTGATTACATGTGCATACAAACCGCTGCCCCCTGCTGGTGAGGAGAATTATCTTCTTCGCTAAAAAAAATCCCTATGTAAGACTGCAGGTGGTGATTATTCCACGTCGGTTGTCACTCGTTCTTCAATGTCAGATTCGAGAGGGAAAGACAAAAGAGAGAGAGAAGGAGAGATATGAGACGAGAGAGAGAGAGAGAGAGAGAGAGAGAGCGAGAGAAAGAGTAATCGTCCACATGAAATATTTATCGTATAAAACTCAGCAGAGACAGTGGGAGATTAAATTACATTGATTTTGGTATAATATTCAATGACCGCTACACACACACGCACACACACACACGCGCGCACACACACGCACACACACACAGAGCTTGTGTAAGATTTATGACAGCGTTTCAGTGAAATCCACACACTCACCTAAGGAGCTCTTTATAATTCGGCCCAATAATCTGATGTAACTGATTTCAGGCGTGAAAGAAGCCATACATCATCGAAACTCCCAAACTTACATCCACGTAAAAAATACAGAAGTTCCGCTCGTCAGAAGCGTACAGCCTGCGAGCGGTGAAATCATAATCCATAATCAGATCTGCAGACACACACACACACACACACACACACACACACACACACACACACACGACATGTGAAAAACTGCTGAAGGACACATTTACGTTTCAGCGCTGTGTTTCCATCATAACAACAATAACACAAAGACGTACACTAGCTGCGACGTTTTCTTCCTGCGAATTTTGGCGCAGGCGGCGACCCGACACAAAGCGTGAAAAAAGGGGGCGGAGCTTGAATGAACAAGCTGTAAGAAATCTAATGTCGCTTTACAATCCGCGTCTGGATTCTGATTGGTCACAAGACGTGATTGATTTAGTATAAGAAGTTGCTCCTTGTAATACGTTATGGTTTCTATAGTAACAGAACGTTCACAGGGACTCGTATTTCGCTTCACATAAAGTTTTCTTGATGTAAGGAGATTTCTGGAAGGAGTCTCCAGTGTCAGAGGTAAAGCCGTAACCTTTAGTGTTCTGACGAGGTTACGCTTCTTTGCGGTTTCTCACTAACGGCGGAAAACTTCCAGAAGTTACAGCTTTACTTCTGACTGTTACGGAGCGCTGACACTGGAGACTCCTTCCATTCATGTTAAATAAACGTCTCCTTACTTTAAGAAAACACCACCACATCAACAGTGTTCTTTAATCTGTTTATTATTAGTTGAGCGTCCGCCATACACGTCCCCGTGAGTGAGCTGTTGCTATAGAAACGATAGTGCATTAATATGAACCTGCACTACTGTCAGAGCTGCTGAGATAGGAAACTAATCAACACCTTCTGATTGGAGAATTCCCTGCACTGTGGTGTAAAAATCTGAGTTTACATTATATTTAAAATCTCTTCAGGGGAAAATGTCTGTGTGTGTGTGTGTGTGTGTGTGTGTGTGTGCGAGCGAGTATGTGTGTGTGTGTGTGTGCGTGTGTGTGTGTGTGTGTGCGTACACTCCTTAAAGAGTCTTGGATGGAAGTGAAGGTCATGTGTTTTCTCTCATTGCTCATATTGCTATCTCAGCAAGCTTCCTGCTGCGAATCCGTCTTTGTTAGTGCAGACTAAGACAAGTTCAAAATCCTCTCTCTCTCTCTCTCTCTCGCTCTCTCTCTCTCTCTCTCTCACATTCTCTCTGTGTCCATCCCTCCATATCCCTCCATCCCTCATCCGTCCGGCTGATCTGTCGTTCGATGGGCTAATCGATGGCGAGCAGTGGGAATGTTATTGAGATTTATGGCGACGTTAAGGCCCCCGCGCTCTGAGATGGCCGCATTGATCTCGGCCCGTAATTAACTCGCCCGGATTCCACCATGTTGCGCGACGTGAATAATTTAGCGCTCACAGCGTGAGGTCGAGCTTTGAAGTTCCGCTTTGAAGAAACGCCCGTCTATCTATCCTTCACTCCCTCCCTGCTTTCAAAGCAACTCCCCTCCCAACGCTCAAAATAAATGGCACCCATCTTCGAGAGAGTTTCCCACCACAAAGTGAAGACTTCAAAGTTTCCTCTGACAGCAGTGTGTGTGTGCGTGTGTGTGTGCGTGTGTGTGTGTGTGTGTGTGTGTGTGTGTGCATGTGATAGAAGATTTCTTATTATAAGTCACTAACATGTCAATGAGAAAATAAAATTATGATGTTATCCCATCACAGAAAACAGGAAAGAGGCCAAGGTGACTTTCTGCTTGTCTTTCTTAACCTGCTCGCTAATCAGGTATTTAGCATTAACATGCACGATTAGCGCTCCCCATTAAATAAAACAGTGCTGAGAATTCACTTCCTGTGTATATTTTACAACAAATATATGCAGTTAGCCAAGTAGCTAGTTGTGGAGAAACCAAACTATTATATACTGATTTGCTAATTATTTAAGATCAGTTAGCTAGCTTAGTTTAGCTAATCACCCAGAGCAGGGGAACAAAACTTATGACTCATTTTGAATAATATCATGTTACTAATGTTACTAAAATATTGTATGAGTGAGTATGAAGTAAATGTGGGATTTAATACATACAAGTTAATACAAGTTAATACATTTTTGTCTGAGAGAAGGCGACAGAACTCTGTATAATTGCCGTAAAAGCGTAAAAGATGACATTATCACGTAGATAGTCACGTAGTCTCTAGAAAAAAGAAAAGAGAGCACTTTGGTTTCTTAACCTGCGAGCTAATGATCTATTTAGCATTAACACACATGATTAGCGCTCTGTGTTCATCACATTCAGCACAAGTCCAGGCCTAATGCAGAAAATCTTCTGCAGTTTTGTTTACTTTTTATTAAGAAAATGGAAGATCAGATGGAAAATTAATTCTACTTATTAAACTAACTATAACTAAAAATAAATACTTAAGCCTTTAACTCAACAACGTCTCCATGAAAACAATCACTCTTTACATTTTTTTAAATTCTAATCAAATACATATTTTTTTTTTAACAAGAAAAAAGAACCTGATCTCTTGAAAAATTCATACTAAAGGCAGAGGCACATTTTAAAAAGTTTAAAAAGGTGTGCAAGGAATTTAATAAACATAGGAAAATGTAAGAAAAAGTACAAATGCTAGCTCCGCCCCAAACCCCGCCCCTAACCTAAACACCAACTCTAAATAATGTTTATACTGTGATGTATAGAAATAATGTACAGAATTTGAAAAAAACACTTATCGTGCTATAAAATTAGTCTTTGTCTCCCACCACTAATTAAGAATTTTATTACACTGTTTGTGATTGTTCAGACAAACGAATGCTAAATTAATAAATTAAAATTGTACAAGGGATTTTTCGCTTGGTTTTATCTCTGTGGGAAAACTGACACATTCGCTGAATCATTTATTGCACCGACTGCTAACGTTTCTGACATGTGGAAAGACAGATATTCGATAAACAGCGATGCGTTTATCAAAACCTGCTCAAAAAGCCTTAAACATAAATGTGTTATTTTTATTCATTCGATTTTTCCTCCTTCCGATTTCTCATGACACTTGATAAAGAACTAGCGATCGTTCCCTCTGACCTTCTCCTCTCCTGCTCGCGCTCTTTCTCTCGCATTAAATAAAGATCAAACATTGTTTTTTTTTTTTTTTGCCCGAATCCCACACCTTGTTTCGTTTTTCGGGCCGTGATGAAAGACCCCCCGCCGTCTCCCAGCCTGTCAGACCCACCTCACTCACGCTCTGCTTTTTGACGGAGGAAAAGCTTCGATTGCTGCGAGGCGTCTTTCTCCGAGTCCAGAACGGATGCATTACATCGTGATTATCCGTTTTAGTCTTAATTACTGTTTTGCCGGCGCGTGGGCTGTTCGTTTCTGACAGATTTTTTTTGTGTGCGGAGGAAGCGGCGCTTTTGGTGTGTTTTGTTGTGAAAGCGGCTCCGCAGTCAGCAGCCTCTCCTCTCATCTCAGCCTAACCACCGCGAATATTTCAATATGTTGCACGTTTCCGAGAACAGATTTCCTTCACAGAATCACCACATAAGCATATTTTCACAGTTTCACAGACCATACGTCTCATTCTCAGCTTATAGAGGAGCGATTGAGCCTCCTGTTGCTATTGTTATTTATTGTCTCTTTTTTTCTTTGTTTTACGTAAAGACTCAGAGAGACTCAGAGACACAGAGAGACTCAGAGACACAGAGAGACTCAGAGAGACTCAGAAAGACACAGAGAGACTCAGAGACACAGAGAGACTCAGAGAGGCTCAGAGAGACTCAGAGTCAGAGAGACTCAGAAAGACACAGAGAGACTCAGAGAGACTCAGAGACACAGAGAGACTCAGGTGAGACTCAGAGAGACATAGAGAGACACAGAAAGACAAAGAGAGACTTAGAGAGACACAGAGAGACTCAGAGAGACTCAGAGAGACATAGAGAGACACAGAGAGACTCAGAAAGACAAAGAGACAGAGAGACTCAGGCGAGACATAGAGAGACACAGAGAGACTCAGAAAGACAAAGAGACAGAGAGACTCAGGCGAGACTCAGAGAGACTCAGAGAGACACAGAGAGACTCAGAAAGACAAAGACACAGAGAGACTCAGGCGAGACATAGAGAGGCTCAGAGAGACACAGAGAGACTTAGAGAGACACAGAGAGACTCAGGCGAGACTCAGGCGAGACATAGAGAGACTCAGAGAGACACAAAGAGACAGAGAGACTCAGGCGAGACACAGAGACACAGAGATACACAGAGAGACTCAGGTGAGACATAGAGAGACACAGAGAGACACAGAGAGACTCGGTGAGACACAGAGAGACACAAACATGTAAATAATGTAAAAGAAGTTTGAGGTTTGAGGTGGTCCAGGCTGGGGAATGCATGAAGAAAGAGTAGACCAGAGTAAGCTTATTGTAGGTTTACACACACACACACACACAAACAGTCTCTCACACACACACACACGCACACACGCACACACTAACATTTTCACTTCATATCACTGGTTGCAGTGCTCAGGTTGCTAAAATTAAATAAAACATGAAAGAATTAAAGTAGAAACATTACTGAACTCTTCTTACAATATTAAAATCCAGAGTCTATGAAGAACTGCGCAAGAAATCATGCGAAATCATCTTAATCTCAGCATTCTTTCTGAATGACTCATGAATGTTAGATTATCAAAGCTTGCAATTATTTTTAAAAATCTAATCAGGAATAAAGTACAATCATGCTACTGTGTTTAGAGGATTCCACTAACGTTATTTCTATCTCGAGTTACCGTTTTTAAAGGAAATACACAGTGTTTACAAGGAGGTGAAAAGATAAAGGGATTAAAGAAAGAAAGGAAGAAAGAAGGATGGGTAATGGAAGAAGAAGGACTAAGGAAAGAGAGGGAGGGAAAGAGAGAACAAAGGTTGTGAGGAAGGCAGAAAGAGAATAATAGGAAAGAAAGACGGAGACTGACAGGGAGGAGCAAAAGAGAAATAGAGTAGGAATGAGGGAAAAGATGAAAAGGGCAAGGAAAAGAAATAAGTAGTGTGATATAAGCAGATAAAAAATAAATAGAAAGAGAGAAAATAGACGAGTAGGAAGTAGAGAGAGAATTATAGAGAGAAAAAAGAGAAATACAATAGGAATGAGAGAAAAAGATGAAAAGGACCAAGAAAATAAATAAGTAGTGTGATATAAGCAGATAAAAAATAAATAGAAAGAGGGAAAATAAAAGAGGAAGAAAGAGGAGAAAGTAATGAAGACCAGTGAGTGTGTGTGAGTGTGTGTGTGTGAGAGAGAGAGAGAGAGAGAGAGTGTGTGTGTGTGTGTGTGAGAGAGAGAGAGTGTGTGTGTGTGTGTGTGTGTGTGAGAGAGAGAGAGAGAGAGTGTGTGTGTGTGTGTGTGTGTG
>CM075005.1:1596105-1628605 GCA_037576675.1 Pangasius sanitwongsei | reverse complement strand
AATTTAGAAAGCGTCTGAATTTAATCCAGAGTCTCTCTCTGTACTGTCCCTCGCATACGGCACTGTATATATATCACAGTGTGTCATTTATAGCGTAATGAGATTTATTCATTCCTGCTGAAAAGATCTGTACCTGTGTCATAGATACCCCAGAGTTCAGACTTTATAGACCAGATTGGAGTGTGCTCGGTGTAGTGTTAAATAGCTGAAGTGTGTTGAAGAGACACACACACACACACACACACACACACACACACACACCACAGCCAGGAAATTAATAGGGATAAGACACACACACACACACAGTACTCAACCTGCTCTCAATAGCTGGTGGCATTTCCTCCTGTGAAACACACTCACACACACACACACACACTTTGCTCCAGGCAGCGTGAGATTGAACTTACAGTTTGGAGATTCACTTTTTGTCAGAGAGCGAGAGAGCGAGAGAGCGAGCGAGCGAGCGAGAGAGAGAGAGAAAGAGAAAAGAAGGAAGGAGGACATGATCAGAAAGAAACAGAATGAAGTCCCAGTCGTGCTACAAATTCGCTACAGTTTGTGTCTCTTTGTGAAATTGGTGTGAATAAAGTGGAACTGGAAGACTGGTGAGGAGAAAAGTTTTTGTGCCGTGATTCGTCAGCTTCGTATCGCAAGTTATCAGATACGCGCAATAAACTGATTTTTAAAACAAAGAAAAATGTCTAATCGCATAATAGAGGCTGTTTGTGTAAACATTTATGGAAGGAGTCTCCAGTGTCAGTGTGTTGTAACAGTCAGTATGTTGAGTTCTGGATTGTGATTGGTCAGAAGGTGTTGATTAATTTCCTCAACAGCAGCTCTGACAGTAGTGCAGCTGCAAATCACAGGTTTATATTAATGCACTCGTTCTAATATGTTATCGTTTCTATAGTAACAGCTCATTCACACACCTTCATTCTAACGTTTATGGAAGGAGTCTCCAGTGTCAGCACTTTGTAAATGACGTAAAGCTGTAACTTTACGGAGTATCAGTAACGTGTCGAGCTGCGTTTTATCGTCTCGTTAACTTTAAGAGAGAACGACTGCTCAGGGAATGACTGTTTATAGCTGCTATAATGTAAACAATAACAGGAACTGACCTGTTTTGTGGCTGTTCTCTAACATTTAATGTAATTATAAATGGATAAGAAATTGTGACGGTTCGTTTATTAATAAATCAAAAATTGTAATCATCGGCAAATCGGTGAGGTATAAAGAGAACAGCACACTTCAGGCCACGCTGTTATATGAAAATAATCCATGCGGTGCCACCCAATGCGAAGCGGAGTATAAAGGAAAGAGCGCACCTTTAATGATCAACACAGCCGAAGCTTTTTTGTTATTGGTTAAAGATGTAAATTCCCACATTGAGGTTCATATCAGAGTTAAAGTGGCCCTAATGGTCAACTCAAGAAATTTACTCACACGAGAAATCTGTGATGTGAAACCATAGCTTGAGAGAGAGAGATGAAGAAAGAGGAAAAGAAATAGGAGAAGGACCATGATCGATAGATACAGAATCAGAGAGAGAGAGAGAGAGAGAGAGAGAGAGAGAGAGAGCATATTCACTAGTAAATGTTGCGTATTTCATCTCTTGTGTTTTATGAATAAAGTGTAGCAGCACAAACCTGATTTCAGCATATTATTTAAACTTGATCTGATTTACTTTTTCTAACCTTTTTTTAGTACAGTTGCAGCTTTTTGTCTTTTAATGACAGTTCTAAAATATGAAGCGAAGAATTGATAACGAATATCCTCAGGTTTATAGACAGCACCAGCTGATCACATGACCACTGATTTAATTGTGTTAAAGCGGTCCTGTTGAGTGGTGGCTCCTCATTAACATCGCCAGATTCATTTCTCTTTCTTCTTGTTGCTTTCCCTCTGTTCTGGTCGGACTCGGCTCCTTAAATCCGTAACCGAGCTCACTGTGATTTCATTTGCACCAGGCATTACTGAGTCCTGCAGAGAGAAACAGGAAATGTGACCCACTTTTACTGCTGTTACAGGATCTGCATAAACGTGTTTGTGTGTGTGTGTGTGTGCGTGTGTGTGTGTGTGTGTGTGTGTGTGTGTACGCGTTTATCGATTCTCACTGCAAAGTTAATTAACATCTCCAAAAAACCAGTACTGTTTGTTGTAGAAGTTCAGAAATACCATATAATATAGAAATACAGTGTAGATAAACAATTCAAATCGGATGGATGGTTTGTAAGTCAATCACACAAGGACGGAGGAATAGAAGTTTGATGGCATGATGGAAAGAATGATAAAAGGAGGAAGGGTAGAGGGTGGGATATTTGAAAAGGTAGAGGATGGATGGAAGGATGGATGGATGGAGTCATGCATGACATGATTGAGGATAGAAAAGAGGCAGAGATAGAGGACGGGATGGGTGGAGGAATAAAGCAATGAATAAAGGGATGGATGGAGTGAAGGACAGACAGAGGGATGGATGGACTGATGGAGAGAGGGATAGAGGGAGGCAGGGTTGGATTGGTTGAGGAAGGGGCAGAGATAGGAAAAGATGGAGTGATGAAGAGAGGGATGGATGGAGGGATGGATGGACAATCTGTTTTAAAATTGGATAAAATTGACACTCTCTCTCTCTCTCCCTCTCTCTCTCTCTCTCCCTCCCTCTCTCTCTCAGGTATCCTGTATAAGGGCAATGGGGAGAATGTGTTTATTTCCCAGCAGCCCCCGGTGATCAGCAGCATTATGGGTAACGGGCGGAGGCGCAGTATCTCCTGCCCCAGCTGTAACGGTCAGGCAGATGGTAACAAGCTGCTGGCTCCTGTGGCTCTGGCCTGCGGATCGGACGGCAGCATCTACGTGGGAGATTTTAACTACATCAGACGCATCTTTCCTTCAGGAAACGTCACCAGCGTCATGGAGCTCAGGTAGGGCACAGGAACGAGGGATGGAGGGAAGGGTGAGGGAGGAGGAATGGACATTGTTCCAACTGGCCAAATGACAGCCTACTAGGCCATTAAACCTAAATCTGATTGTGGATATATAGCAGTGTTTTCAGATGGATGGATTGACAGATGGATGGATAGAGAGAGGGATGTGCCAAATTATTCATAAATCAGGTTTAACTGGCCAATAAAACTGACTCTGCACCTGAATGTATGGATTTGGAGGAGATGGATGGATGGATGGATGGATTTTTTTTTATAAATGAGTGGTTAGATTTTTGGATGGATGGAATCTATTTTAAAATGGATGGATTTTCAGATTTTGGGATGAGGGAATGGATCAATTGGATTTTAGGATGGATGGATGGATGGATTTTGGGAATGATATATGGAATGATGAATGGAAAATTTGACAGACAGACAGACAGATAGATTTTGGAATGGATGTGTGTGTGTGTGTGTGTGTGTGTGTGAGATATTGGGCGTGTTGTACAGAAGCAGCAGTTGCAGTGTGTGTGTGTGTATGAGTGTATGTCTATGTGTGTATGAGTGTATGTAAGTGTATGTGTGTGTGTATGAGTGTATGTAACTGTATGTGTGTGTGTGTGTGCATGAGTGTATGTCTATGTGTGTGTGAGTGTATGTAAGTGTGCGTGTGTGTGTGTGTGTGTGTGTGTATGTAAGTGTGCGTGTGTGTGTGTGTATATGAGTGTATGTCTATGTGTGTGAGTGTATGTAAGTATGTATGTGTGTGTGTGTGTGTGTATGTAAGTGTGTGTAAGTGTGTGTGTGTGTGTGTGTATGTAAGTGTGTGTGTGTGTGTGTGTATGATGTTCTGTATTTCACATCGTCTCCTCAGTCAGTAATAATTCCTGCCTCTGTAGCTGCTGCAGTGTGTAAACTGCTCAACTCCTCTTTTTATTTATTGATATTTATTATTTTTCTGCCTGCACTGTTCTGTAACCTGAACTGAAAAGTGTTTATGAGCTGCTTTATCAGTTTACAGCTGAATGTTAACAGAGGCTTATTTCCGTGTAAGACTTTTGGATTTCCTTCTTTATGAGCCGCTTTATCGTGTTTGGAAAATAATGTAAATTTTTTGCTAATTTTTTGATAGACAGCTAATTCAGTGCTAAGATAATAACACATTTTGGCTAGCAATAATATAACAATAGCAGTGATATCTATTGTTTATTGGTGTCTCACCATTTTTATTTTATTTTATTTTATTTTATTTTATTGTATTTATTTATTTATTAAATATCAAAAGAATCCAAAATTTTGAATTATAACTATTGAATTACAATTTGTGCTTCCACACATGGATAGATAGATAGATAGATAGATAGATAGATAGATAGATAGATAGATAGATAGATAGATAGATAGATAGATGTGAATAAAGTACATAATTACAAACATAAAAGTGTAAAAAAAAAAACATGAAAGTGTATAAATTTAATAATTAATCAATGATATTAAAGTGAAAAGTAAAAATGAAAAATAAAAGATAATAAATAAATAAATAAATAAATAAATAAATAAATAAATAAATAAAAAATGATTGAAGGTAAATAATTGGACCTTAAGAACCAGTTTTTTTTTTACTTTAAATAAGTTTTTAATGTAAAGCTTTAAATGTACACTGCACACACTCCTCGGGTAAAAAGATACACACTCAAGGTACAAAAGATTGAGGGAGGATTAGTGGTACAAGCCCTATTACTGTCCCCCAACCCACACACACACACACACACACACACACACACACACACACGCAATATTACAGAAGACCTCCTCATTAATACTGATTATAGTCACGCCCTGGTCTGCGTGTGCGGGTCACGGCACCAGCGTGATGGCGTGGCGCTCGGTGCAGGGTGTTTTCTCCTCACGCTCGGTGTTTCCAGGGTAAAGCTCTCACGTTAAACTCTTTTTAATCAAGAGCTATAACTCTCTCTCTCTCTCTCTCTCTCTCTCTCTCTCTCTCTCTCTGTTGTCTTTAGCATGTAGCCTACTGCTGTTAAATTAACCCTCCTTATTAAGCAGTGTGTGTGCGTGTGGAGGAAAGGAAATGAATCGTAGGTCCTCGGCGTGACATATTCACAGCATGTCCCCTGTCCAAATGAAGACGCGAGCGTTATGAATTCTCTCTTCATCGTGCGAGACGTAATCAGTCGTTATGGGCTCGTTAACATCACATTCACGCAGCGTTCATGTCTCTTAAAATACCCATAAAAACACGCCGTGTCTCACAGATTCACGCACGTGTCTCTTACCGTTACCGCAACTCATGACACGTGTTTAAAATAGCACGTATTAAATATATTTCAAAGTAGTATAGTGTATATATTTTTAAACGTTTTAAAATATATATAAAACATACAAAAAACAGTAAAAAAAAAACTATTTTCTGTGTAATTTGGGACTTACTTTACATTTTTACGTGAAATTTTGCTAAAAATATTGTTGTTTTTTTTTAACATGAAACTTAATTCCTCACCTGAACATGAAAAAATGAAAATAATTTTTTGTAACAAATTGTCAAATATTACAGACATTATGTTCAGTTGATTTTGAAAACAAAAAGGTGCCAGCTACTGATTTTCCTTCTTTATTTGCCACATTATGTTTATTTAATTAAATAAGACCCGGATGAATTTCCTGATTTGATTCCGTTTAGCTAATTTTATCAAGCTAGCTAATTCACACATGCCTTTTCAGCTAGCGTGTTACTTTATAAAATACATAAAATTAAGTAATATATCTTTTTTTTAAATTGGTGTCTCAGTGCTTTTGAGTTACAATTTGACATTTTATAAATATTTTTATTTTATTAATTAATTTATTTATTTAACATATGATTTTAATTGATTAGATAATTAATTAATTAATTTTGAATATATTTTAATATTTAAAATAATAGCAGTGGAGATGTGCTGTCTGTGCTTAGCTTTAAAAAATGTTACTAAACTATAGTGGAACTATTTATTTATTTATTTATTTATTTATTTATTTCCAAATAATCCTCAGCCCAGCTCGTCTGCGTTATGAAGTAAATGAGCAGGTTGCCGCGGAGATGATGTCGAGCTCGCTCTGACCCTGACAGTAATGACTGAAACACTGGCTCTAAATGCTAACAGAGGCTAGCAGCGTGATGCTAATTGCATTAATAGCCGAGTCATTATATTTTTATTATCTTCCTGATGTAATTGAACAGGAAACTGCGCTGGCTCGGTCTGTGTGTGTGCTCTGTTCTCGTCAGAACCAACCTTCTTTCAAATTTGACTGAAAGTGGAACATCATCAGAAACGAAACATTCATTATTATTGAGAGCGAGAGAGCGAGAGAGAGAGAGAGAGGCGTTCATCAGGGTTTAGAGGAAAGTACTGAGCTGTAAATGAGACAGATGTGTTATTAAAATAAATAATTAAATATCACACAATGTACCTTTTTTTTTTTTTTTTTATAAATCTGCATTTGTGACCTGCGAAGCCGAGACGCTGTGAAACTTTGTCCTAACTTCTTCCCGTCTTCTTCTCTTCCTCTTTGTGCTTTTACGCTTTTCCTCCTGTCAGAAATAAAGACTTCAGACACAGGTAAGCCTACAGAGCGCTGTGTGTGTGTGTGTGTGTGTCTGTGTGTGTGTGTGTGTGTGTGTGAGAGAGAGAGAGAGAGAGAGAGAGAGAAAGAGTGAAAAATCCCTGTGTGTCGTTCACACACTCTGAAATTCTGTTCAGGCACTTTCTATTATTAATAATAACTGCAAATCAGGAGAGACTCTCTCTCTCTTTCTCGCTCTCTCTCTCTCTCTCTCCATCTCCCCCTCTCCATTTCCCTCTCTCCCTCTCTCTTTATTATCCCCCTCTCCATTTCCTTCTCTCTCTCTCTGTCTCTCTCTCTTTCTCGCTCTCTCTTTCTCTCTCTATCTCCCCCCTCTCTCTCTCCATTTCCCTCTCTCCCTCTCTCTTCATTATCCCCCTCTCCATTTCCTTCTCTCTCTTTCTCGCTCTCTCTCTCTCTCCATCTCCCCTCTCTCTCTCTCCATTTCCCTCTCTCCCTCTCTCTTCATTATCCCCCTCTCCATTTCCTTCTCTCTGTCTCTCTTTCTCGCTCTCTCTCTCTCTCTCCCTCCATCTCCCCTCTCTCTCTCCATTTCTGTCTCTCCCTCTCTCTTCATTATCCCCCCTCCATTTCCTTTTCTGTCTCTCTCTCTCTTTCTCACTCTCTCTCTACATTCCTCCTCTCTCCATTTCCTTCTCTCTGTCTCTTTCTCGCCCTCTCTCCATTTCACTCTCTCTATCTCTCTCTCTCTTTCTCGCTCTCTCTCTCTCTACATTCCCCCGTCTCCATTTCCTTCTGTCTCACTCTCTGTTTCTTTCTCTCTCTCCATTTCTCTCTCTCTGTCTCTCTCTTTCTTTTAGTGCTTCCTTTTCTCTCTCCTCTCTGTCCATCTCTCTCTCTCTCTGCTTCTCAGGCTCTCTTCCTCAATCTCTTGCTTTCTTTTTTCTCTTTCTCAGTCTTTCTTTCTCTTGTTCTTTCCAATTTTCTCTCTCTTTTTAGTCTTTCTCCCTCTGATCCTTGCTGTCTGCGACTCTTTTTCTTTCCGTCTTTTGTTGATAGTTTGAGACCGTTTCTTCCTCTTGTTCGTGGATTTTGCCTTTCATGTCCCCCTTTTCTTGTCTTTTTTTTAGTCTCTCATGCTCTCATGCACTTTCTCTCTTTTTCTTTTTTAACTCTGTCTGTATTCTCTTGATCTTCCTCTGTTGAGTCATTCTAACGCTCTTTTTAAGTATCTTTTCTTCCTCTTGCTCTCTCTATCACTCGTTTTTGCTCTTTCTCTGCCATTATCTCTCTTTGTCTCTTATTGTATTGTTCACTTCCCCCCTTTTCTTCTTTCAATCTCCGTCACTTTTTTCTTTCTTTGTTTCTTGTCTCTTTCTTTCTTTCTTTCTCCACTTTTCTCTTTTTTAACTTGTTTTCATTTTTAATCTCTTTTCCGAGTGATTCTCCACATCTTCTCTCTCTCTCTCTTTTTTCTTTCTTTCTCAGTAATCCATCTCTCCTTCTATCTCCATCATCTCTTTTTCTTTCCTCTGTCTGTTTATCTTGCTGTATTTTCGCTCTTTTTTTAATCATTACTGTCCTTCAATTTCCTTCTTTTTCTCTTTCTCTTAAACTTTCTCTTGCTCTTCATCTCTCTGTCTATCCCCAATTCTTTCTCTCCCTCTTTTTCTTTCTGACTCTTGCTGTAGTTTTCTTTGTTTCTCCCTCGTTCTTTTTGAGCTGTTTTCATTTTTTAATCTCTTTCCTGAGTGTCTCTCTGCTTCTGCGTTTCCGACATCTTCATCTCCATCTTCTTTAGCTTTTTTCTGTCTCTGTGTTTATCTTTCCCTTTCTCTATTTCTCCCTCTGTTGGTAATATCCCTCTCTCTGTGTGTGTTTTTTTTTTTTTCTCTTTATTTTTTTAGTCTTTTTTTTGTCTTTCTGCTGCTACATTTTCTGCTATGACTCTGCCTCCTCACTTCATCTCTCCTTCTGTCTCCATCATTTTCTCTCTGTTTTTCCTCTCTCTCTCTCTGTATCTTGTCTTATTTGTCTTTCAGTCTCCATCTTTTTCTGCCTTTCTCTTAAACTTTCTGTTTCTCCCTCTGTTTTGACTCTTTCTCAGAGAAAAGAGACTTTAATATTTTTTCCTCGTCCGTCCTTGTGAGTGTCTCTTCATACGCAGAACACAAGGGGAAATGACGTAAATATGATTTACGAACATTTCCTCCAGATCATTTTCTAGCTAGTTAGCAAATTGATCCTCGGTATAAAAAATCAGCTTCAGATTGTTGTTTACGAAGTTTTTTTTTTTTTTTTTTTTAAATATCCGCTCTCCTTTTCCACACTCCTCCTTTTGTGCTGCAAGTGCACACTCGTGTGACATCAGGAAAGTCAACGAGGGCGTGTTAAAGACAGAGCTGTGTGTTAAAAGATTAGCATGAGGCTCATCTGTTCAGCCGTAAGCAAGCGCACATATACACACACACACATGTACACACACAGACACACACACACACACATATGTACACACACACACACACACATATGGTGGCCAGGTTTCTGCCTCACACTATTCTTAGCCTCTTGTAATTGACACATCGTGACAAGTTGTTGATTTTCCTCGACAGACGTTCGCCGTCTCGTGTTTTTTTTCCCCTCTCAGGGAGAGTGTGTGAGGATGATGGACGGGAAATGACAGATCGGTGGCAGTTATTATGGTCGCGTCACACTGTCGTGCTCCGCAGTCATGCTGAATTACATTCAGCCGAACACAACACGCAGCTCGGTTCAGCTCTGAAGCACAGCGACATGTAAATACACTCCCACAATCCAATATGGCCCCCTTATATCAACTTCCTGTTTAAACACTGAAAGACATCCGGAGATCAAATCTTTTTCTTTTTTAAAATATCTAGTTAATACCTAATAGCTAGCCGCGTGTTTGCTACAGCAAGAGCTGCTGAATTCTGGATTCTGATTGGTCAGAATGCGTTGATTAATTTTCTATAACAGCAGCTCTGACTGTAGTGCAGGTTTATATTAACATGCTAATTCTAATACTATCGTTTCTATTGTAACAGCTCATAAATGGATTAAAAGCCTTGTATAATCATTGATCTGAAGTAAGGAGATGTTTATTTAACATATATGAAAGGAGTCTCCAGTGTCAGAGGTAAAGCTGTAACTTTAAGTTTTTGGAAATTTTTAGGACAGACTGTTTCGCTGAACATTAAATGTAACTATAAATAGATAAAAAAGTACAGCATGAGAGTCTTTAATAAATAAAAAATGGTAATTGATTGCAAATCGCTGTGGTATAAGCGGAATAAAACACTTGCGGACGTGCTGTTATGGGAAAATAATCAGCTTCGATGTGGTAACAGTAACTCTGCTTCATCACACCACCTTGTCATTGATTATTTTCCTATAACAGCATGACACTAAGTGTTGCGTTCTTCACATATCATTATCTATAACTGAGTGAGTGTGTGTGTGTGCGTACATCTCATTTAAGCCAAAATACCACTATACATTTTTATCCGTTTTCCAATCTAACACATCCGATCACACCCCATTTTTTGATTTGGGCTTTTTGCTGAGTGTGTGTGTGTGTGTGTGTGTGTGTGTGTGTCAGTGTAATAAAAACGTTTCATCTCCAGGACATAAGCCATCGCTTTATCCTCCACAGTATCCTCCACTCAGCTTTTATCTTCTGTGCTCTTATATTTTGTGTTTAATGTCTGTGTTCCAAACAGACTCTTCTCTCTTCTCTTCCACTCCATGCAAAAGAAACTCGGTGCTAATGCCAGGACATTTTACACTTTCATTCACAAGTGTTGTTAGATGTGATTGTAAATGGTATTTTTGTTTTAAAGTTGTTATTTTCTGTTGTGTACCTTTTTGCATTGTGGAACTCAGCATTGCTCTATGTGATTCTGTGAATGTTTACTGTCAGGCAGAGTTAGGGTTAAGATTTAATGATGGACATTTTCACAAAGGTTAGTATTAGTGTTGAACATTAACGTTAGTGTTGAAGGTTGGCCTTAGGGTCAATGGTTAGTGTTAGGGCTGAAAGTTAGTATTAGGGTTGGACATTAAAGGTGGGGTTAGTATTAGGGTTGGACATTAGCGTTAGGGTTGGACATTAGCGTTAAGGTTAGACTTTAGTGTTAGGATTGGACATTAGCGTTAGGGTTGGACATTAGCGTTAGGGTTGGACATTAGCGTTAGGGTTGAAAGTTAGTATTAGGTTTGGACATTAGCGTTGATTTTGAAGGTTAGTTAGGGTTAGGGTTGGATGTTAGGGTTAGGGCTAAGGTTGACAATTTGGGTTAGATATTAGGGTTAGGGTTGGATGTTAGGGCTAGGGATGACAATTAGGGTTAGGGTTAGCTATTAGGGTTAGGGTTGACAGTTAGGGTTAAGGTTGACAGGGTTAGGGTTGGATGCGGGGTTAGGGTTATGAGTTAGGGTTAGGGTTGACAATTAGGGTTAGGGTTGTATGTTAGGGTTAGGGTTGACAATTAGGATGGTTAGATATTAGGGTTAGGGTTGACAGTTAGGGTTAGGGCTGACAATTAGGGTTAGGGTTGGATGTTAGGGTTAGGGTTGGATGTGGTGTTAGGGTTAGGGTTGGACGTGGGGTTAGGGTTAGGGTTGACAATTAGGGTTAGGGTTGGATGTTAGGGTTAGGGTTGGATGTTAGGGTTAGGGTTGGACGTGGTATTAGGGTTAGGGTTGGACATGGGGTTAGGGTTAGGGTTGACAATTAGGGTTAGGGTTAGGGTTGGATGTTAGGGTTAGGGTTGGATGTTAGGGTTAGGGTTGACAGTTAGGGTTAGGGTTGACAATTAGGGTTAGGGTTGGCTGTTAGGGTTAGGGTTGACAATTAGGGTTAGGGTTGGATGTTAGGGTTAGAGTTGACAATTAGGGTTAGGGTTGACAATTAGGGTAAGGGTTGGACGTTAGGGTTAGGGTTATGGGTTAGGGTTAGGGTTGACAATTACGGTTAGGGTTAGGGTTGACAGGGTTAGGGTTGGATTTTAGGGTTAGGGTTGACAATTAGGGTTAGGGTTGGATGTTAGGGTTAGGGTTGGACCTTAAGGTTAGGGTTGACAATTAGGGTTAGGGTTAGACGTTAGGGTTAGGGTTGACAATTAGGGTTAGGGTTGGACGTTAAGGTTAGGGTTGGACGTGGGGTTAGGGTTAGGGTTGACAATTAGGGTTAGGGTTAGGGTTGGACATTAGGGTTAGGGTTGGGCGTTAGGGTTAGGGTTGACAATTAGGGTTAGGGTTGGAGGTTAGGGTTAAGGTTGGACGTTAGCGTCAGACATTAAAGGTAAGTTTGAAGGTTAATATTAGGTTTGGACATTAGTGTAAGAGTTGAAGTTTAGCGTTAGGGTTATGGGTTAGGGTTCGGGTTAGGGTTAGGGTTGACAATTAGGGCTAGGGTTGGACCTTAGGGTTAGGGTTGGACATTAGGGTTAGGGTTGTATGTTAGAGTTAGGGTTAGGGTTGGACATTAGGGTTAGGGTTGGGCGTTAGGGTTAGGGTTGTATGTTAGGGTTAGGGTTTTGAATTTACAATGATCCCCCCCCATCACAGTCCGAAAACTGCGTGGTTGTATAGGGTTAGGGTTGTATGTTAGGGTTAGGGTTAGGGCTGAATGTGGGGTTAGGGTTAGGGTTGTATGTTAGGGTTAGGGTTAGGTTTGGACATTAGGGTTAGGGTTGGGCGTTAGGGTTAGGGTTGTATGTTAGGGTTAGGGTTGGACGTTAGGGTTAGGGTTGGGCGTTAGGGTTAGGGTTGTATGTTAGGGTTAGGGTTGGACATTAGGGTTAAGGTTGGGCATTAGGGTTAGGGTTGTATGTTAGGGTTAGGGTTAGGGTTGGACGTGGGGTTAGGGTTAGGGTTGTATGTTAGGGTTAGGGTTGGACATTAGGGTTAGGATTGGGCGTTAGGGTTAGGGTTGTATGTTAGGGTTAGGGTTAGGGTTAGGGTTGTATGTTAGGGTTAGGGTTGGACATTAGGGTTCGGGTTGACAATTAGGGTTAGGGTTGGAGGTTGGGGTTAGGGTTAGGGTTGTATGTTAGGGTTAAGGTTAGGGTTGGACGTGGGGTTAGGGTTAGGGTTGTATGTTAGGGTTAGGGTTGTATGTTAGGGTTAGGGTTAGGGTTGGACGTGGGGCATTAGGGTTAGGGTTGGCCGTTAGGGTTAGGGTTATGTGTTACGTTTAGGGTTAGGGTTGGATGTTGGGTTAGGGTTAGGGTTGGACATTAGGGTTAGGGTTGGGCATTAGGGTTAGGGTTGACAATTAGGGTTAGGGTTGGACGTGGGGTTAGGGTTAGGGTTAGGGTTGTATGTTAGGGTTAAGGTTAGGATTGGACGTGGGGTTAGGGTTGTATGTTAGGGTTAGGGTTGGACATTAGGGTTAGGGTTGGGCGTTAGGGTTAGGGTTGTATGTTAGGGTTAGGGTTAGGGTTAGGGTTGGACGTGGGGTTAGGGTTATGGGTTAGGGTTAGGGTTGGATGTGGGGTTAGGGTTAGGGTTGTATGTTAGGGTTAGGGTTAGGGTTGGATATTAGGGTTAGGGTTGGGCGTTAGGGTTAGGGTTGTATGTTAGGGTTAGGGTTGGACATTAGGGTTGGGCGTTAGGGTTAGGGTTGTATGTTAGGGTTAGGGTTAGGGTTGGATGTGGGGTTAGGGTTAGGGTTAGGGTTGTATGTTAGGGTTAGGGTTAGGGTTATATGTTAGGGTTAGGGTTGGACATTAGGGTCAGGGTTGGGCATTAGGGTTCGGGTTGACAATTAGGGTTAGGGTTGGAGGTTAGGGTTAAGGTTGGACGTTAGTGTCAGACATTAAAGGTAAGGTTGAAGGTTAGAGTTAGGGTTAGGGTTGGGCATTAGGGTTAAAGTTGACAATTAGGGTTAGGGTTGGATGTTAGGGTTAGGGTTGGACGTTAGGGCTAGGGTTAGGGTTGACAATTAGGGTTAGATGTTAGGATTAGGGTTGACAATTAGGGTTAGGGTTGGATGTTAGGGTTAGGGTTGGACGTTAGGGTTAGGGTTAGGGTTGACAATTAGGATTAGGGTTGTATGTTAGGGTTAGCGTTGGACGTGGGGTTAGGGTTAGGGTTGACAATTAGGGTTAGGGTTGACAATTAGGGTTATTGTCGGACGTTAAGGTTAGGCTTAGGGTTGACAATTAGGGTTACAGTTGGATGTTAGGGTTAGGGTAGACAATTAGGGTTAGGGTTGACAATTAGGGTTAGGGTTGGATGTTAGGGTTAGAGTTGACAATTAGGGTTAGGGTTAGGGTTGACAATTAGGGTTAGGGTTGGACGTTAGGGTTAGGGTTGGACGTGGGTTTAGGGTTATGGGTTAGGGTTAGGGTTGACAATTAGGGTTAGGGTTGGATGTTAGGGTTGGGATTGGACGTTAGGGTTAGGGTTAGGGTTGACAATTAGGGCTAGGGTTGGCTGTTAGGGTTAGGGTTGACAATTAGGGTTAGGTTTAGGATTGGCAATTAGGGTTAGGGTTGGACATTAGGGTTAGGGTTGGACGTGGGGTTAGGGTTATGGGTTAGGGTTGACAATTAGGGTTAGGGTTAGGGTTGACAATTAGGGTTAGGTTTGGACATTAGGGTTAGGGTTGGGGATGTATGTTAGGGTTAGGGTTGGACGTGGGGTTAGGGTTAGGGTTGTATGTTAGGGTTAGGGTTAGGGTTGGACATTAGGGTTAGGGTTGGACATTAGGGTTAGGGTTGGGCGTTAGGGTTAGCGTTAGGGTTGTATGTTAGGGTTAGTGTTAGGGTTAGGGTTGGACTTGGGGTTAGTGTTAGGGTTGGACGTTAGGGTTAGGGTTAGGGTTATGGGTTAGGATTAGGGTTAGGGTTGGACGTGGGGTTAGGGTTAGGGTTAGGGTTGTATGTTAGGGTTAGGGTTAGGGTTTGACATTAGGGTTAGGGTTGGGCGTTAGGGTTAGGGTTAGGGTTGTATGTTAGGGTTAGGGTTATGGTTAGGGTTGGACGTGTGGTTAGGGTTAGGGTTCACAATTAGGGTTAGGGTTAGGGTTGACAATTAGGGTTAGGGTTGGACATTAGGGTTAGGGTTGGGCGTTAGGGTTAGGGTTATGGTTAGGGTTGGACGTGGGGTTAGGGTTGTATGTTAGGGTTAGGGTTAGGGTTGGACATTAGGGTTAGGGTTGACAATTATGGTTAGGGTTGGAGGTTAGGGTTAAGGTTGGACGTTAGCGTCAGACATTAAAGGTAAGGTTGAAGGTTAATATTAGGTTTGGACATTAGTGTAAGAGTTGAAGTTTAGTGTTAGGGTTGACGGTTAGTGTTAGGGTTGAAATTTAATGTTAGAACTGTAAGCGTTTTTATTGTGTTTCATGACGAGTAAATAATAACGTTTTCTTTCTCCATCTCCATAGCAACAATCCAGCACATAAGTACTACTTGGCGACGGATCCGATGTCGGGGCAGCTGTATGTGTCTGATACGAACTCACGCAGGATCTTCAGACCCAAAGTTCTGACAGGGGTGAAGGAGCTGCTGCAGAACGCTGAGGTGGTGGCAGGAACCGGAGAACAGTGTTTACCCTTCGACGAGAACCGCTGTGGAGATGGAGGGAAGGCCACCGAGGCCCTGCTGCTGGGTCCTAAAGGTAACCGGTTTACATATAAGCACCTAAATATGTACATGTACTCGTTTTGTTTTTTGTTTGTGTGTGTGTGTGTGTGTGTGTGTAAGGATCTATAATGTCCACATTGATGCTGTTATGCTCATACTCGAGAAATCACTCTGAGCGGCTCTGCCGAGCAAATAAAACACTCACCTCATCACTCATACACACCCTCTGTGGACATGCCGTGTGTGTTTGAGTTTTGTGCATTTTTCACTTTCAGTTTAAGAAAGCACATTAGTCATAGTATAGATAACCACACACACACACACACATACACACATATACACATATACACACATATACACACACACACACTACGCTCTGCCACTTTGATTAGGTTGCTGGTCATGGTGCTTTGGGAATTTATTTTGTACACGGGTGGCCAGCACGCGCAAATACACACACGCACACACGCACATGCGCGCAAATACAGAGTGTAAGCCCTCTTGGCTGAATAGAAGAGTTATTTTAGCGATTACCGTCCCCATGGCAACAAACAGATGTTCAGTAAGCTCTGGGTTGGCATCTAACACACACACACACACACACAAAATCACACACAGAGTAAAATGTGGTGGTGTTGTGTTATCTCTAATCAGCGTGGAATTTGGAGTTGTAAACTTTGATTTTGGCCTTGAGTGAGGAAAATCGTGTGTGTGTGTGTGTCCTCTATAGTCCTTTTACTCTCACAAATTATTCAACAGTCAAAGCAAAATGTGAATAATTCACAACACACACTTTCATCAAGACCTGAAAAATGCAGGGCCAAATGCGACACATGTAGCTGCCGCGTGTGTGTGTGTGAGAGAGTGTGTGTGTGTGTGTGTGTCTTTGCTGACACATATATTGCTCCTTTCTTCCTGCAGGCATTGCGGTGGATAAAAACGGATTAATCTACTTCGTCGATGGGACGATGATCCGCAAGGTGGACCGCAACGGCATCATATCAACACTGCTGGGGTCAAACGATCTGACCTCTGCACGACCTTTGACGTGTGACACGAGCATGCATATTGGGCAGGTATGTGTGACTCCTCCCCTTAATTTATTATTCATTATTCAACACACACAATATATTTTCATCAATTGATTATAACATTTTATCAGAATAAATAAATATGAAATACCTTCTGTTGTTAATCACAAGGGATGAAAATAGATGATTAAAAAAATTAAGTTAAACTAGGAAAAGCAAGTGAATATAATATTGTATTAAAGAACTTATTTATATTCTAAAATATTTTCTATTAAAAAAATAAAATAATAGCAGTAATAATAATAATATCTGTACAGTATAAAACTTCCAAATTAGTAAGGAAAAAAGATAATGTAGCTTACATGAGTCTGTACTACAGGCTGATTATATATATATATATATATATATATATATATATATTTTTTTTTTTTATTATTATATTATAATTATATTATGTTGTGTTATATATTCAGTATAAAAAGTTTGAATAATTATTCACAAAATCATATATGAATGCAAAGTGTGTCTAATCACTGCTGAGCAAAATACCTAGTGTAAGGTTATTTTTAAAAATATTTTATAATATTATATTTACGATGAATATATTATTATGAGAAATAATACACAGTGCACTGGTATATAATTTATACTACAAGGTTAACTACGGTTAACGTGAAATATGGAAATATTCATAGCAAATTTAATTTAATTTAATGTTGCATTTTGTAACAGACGTTATGTACAAATCAGTTATGGATATTTTATAATTTTTCGGAGATAAATTGCTGATGGTTGTGTGTATAAAGAAGTGCGTAGTCTCGACGTCGTCCTTCTGTAACGGTTCAAATCGCATTAAAGTGTCTGGACTCGAGCGTCAGTGCTTTATTATTTAAATTTCATCCACTGATATGAAATTCCAGTGAAAATAAGAGCAGACGGACACATAGACACGTAGCTTTCTACGCTTTATATATCAGGTTGTAGCTTTTTAAAACCAAATCATAACGTTTGAGGTTTTTTTTATTTTTTTTAAAAAGCAGGTTTGACACACGTTATTGTTTCAGCCAGTAAAGTGAAACTGAATCACCGGCGAGTTAAAGCGACAGTCTGCATAAAACATCGAGCTAAACGCATTGCGTTCCCTCAGGCCTCCGTACGATGTCATTACAGCGGCATTATACTGTCATTACCGTGACCAGCGCCGAAAACGCATAAATACAATATGTTTATTTGAACGCAGTGTTTATTACAGCGTTAATATTTGATTCCACTGAAAATAGAAGCAAACTTGCATCTGTGTGTGTGTGTTTGTGTGTGTGTTATACAGAACTCTCTCTATATATAAAAAAAATACTGTTTTTATTATAGCACTTATTTATTTTCTGAAACCGACGCCGTGAAATGCAGTAACGACGTTATTAATCAGACGTTTTACAACCGAGAGCAGGAAAATAAAGAGCTGTGAAGCAGTTTATACTTATGTGTGTATTTATACATGATATATATGATAATGAACCAAAAACAAATATGTCTTGTTGGTTAAAATAAATCTGTTTGCGTTATTCGTTTTGTCCTGTGGGCAAAATGTTTAGCTCCGTTCGAAAATATATTTTCCATATAATATATTAGAACATATTCGCTATGCATTACGCCGCTAATTAGAGGCAAAGTAGCGGAAGTGGAAAATAAGGATGTGATGCAGCAGGAATTAAAAGCTGGAAATGTTATCAGAAGTGATGCTTCTGTAATCTTGTACATGTTTAAAGAGTTTAGATCTGTTTAGAAGAAATTATCAGAGTGAGCTATAAATTATTTTAGAAATATTCTGTGTTTAAACTGATATCATTTACATATTTTTCACTATTTTTATCTTAACAGACGTCATTTGAACGTTTTTGTTTCTCATCATAATGAAGAAAATTGAATGAAGGTTTATTGATTTAAGAGCAGGTTGCTGATGCAGACCAAAAATAAATAAAATAAATATTTTTTAAAATGATGGTACACACATTTAAATGCAGATTTCAAACAAAAACAATTGTAAACATTTCGACAATATGCCTTTAAAAAAATCCGTGTGTATTTAAAATGCTAAATCTCTAAAATAGTAAATAGATTATATTTATTCTTTTATTTATTCTTTTTTTTTAGAAAATTATTTTTTTTATGCAGTGTTATTTGGGAATATTAAAAAAATATTAGTAAGTCAACTGCAAGGTCATTGCAACTTTACAATCCTTTACAATCCTGTTGGCACACACACACACATACACACACACATATACACACACACACACACACACACACACACACACACACACACACACACACACACTGCAGTATATTCCTCTCTACACTGACAGCCTGAACACTGATCAGCGTTTCTCGGAAACTTAAACACACGGAAATTCCGTCCAGATTTTTTTTCTAGTGTGTATTAGACACGAGAGAGAAGCACACACACACACGCACACACACACACATTCTTCTCCCTCTTTCTGCAACAGAGAGCTACAGCGCCCCCATCTGTCTGTTCTAAAATAAAAAAGCTCATTTAACCTCTTCATCAGTTCAGTTCAGTCTCTGATACAATAAAATAAAATCACAGCGTGGCGAACGTCCAACGCCATCTGATTACAGCTTTGCGTTTTTAAATTTTTTTTTTTATTTTTAGATTGGATGATGTTAACGTGCACTTCAGCACATGGAAAGCGTTAGAGTGTTGAAGTGGGCTCATTAAGAGGCTCACACTTAGCCTTCAGGAGTCGTTCATTATAATGTAGAAACACGGCTGTGTCTCATTTTCACATGAGTAAAGCGGGTGAGACGCTGCAGCCGGGGAGACGCTGTGGCTTTAGAGCATTTTAAATCCTTTATGGAAGAAAAAAGCAGTTTGTTTGCGGTGAAATTAGAGATTTCGAATAAGCACTAGTTTGTCAACTTGCACCTTTTTTTTCTGCAGAATAAAACAGAACGTTTGTGTTGATTCATCGTTTTACACACAGAGCACTTTTTTATCCACCATGTAGACACTTAGAACATTTAGAACGCTTTTATCTCTGAGGGAACAGTTCTGTAGACTGAGTTTCCTATAGACAGAATTTCCTATAGACGGAGTTTCCTATAGACGGAATTTCCTATACAATGAGTTTCCTATAGACGGAATTTCCCATAGACAGAGTTTCCTATAGACTAAGTTTTCTATAAACAGAATTTCCTATACACTGTGTTTCCTATACACTGAGTTTCCTATAGACAGAATTTCCTATACACTGAGTTTCCTATAGACAGAATTTCCTATACATTGAGTTTCCTGTAGACTGAGTTTTCTATAGACAGAGTTTCCTATAGGCTGAGTTTCCTGTAGATGGAGTTTCCTGTAGACGGAGTTTCCTATAGATGGAGTTTCCTATACACTGAGTTTCCTATACACTGAGTTTCCTATACACTGAGTTTCCTGTAGACAGAGTTTCCTGTAGAAGGAATTTCCTATAGACGGAGTTTCCTATACACCGAGTTTCCTATAGGCAGAATTTCCTATAGACAGAGTTTCCTATAGATGGAATTTCCTATACACTGAGTTTCCTATACTCTGAGTTTCCTATAGACAGAGTTTCCTGTAGAAGGAATTTCCTATAGATGGAGTTTCCTATACACTGAGTTTCCTATAGACAGAGTTTCCTGTAGAAGGAATTTCCTATAGACGGAGTTTCCTATAGACGGAGTTTCCTATACACTGAGTTTCCTATACACTGAGTTTCCTATAGGCAGAATTTCCTATAGATGGAGTTTCCTATAGACGGAATTTCCTATACACTGAGTTTCCTATAGACAGAGTTTCCTGTAAAAGGAATTTCCTATAGATGGAATTTCCTATACACTGAGTTTCCTATACACTGAGTTTCCTATAGACAGAGTTTCCTGTAGAAGGAATTTCCTATACACTGAGTTTCCTATACACTGAGTTTCCTATACACAGAGTTTCCTATAGACGGAATTTCCTATACACTGAGTTTCCTATAGACACTTCCACTTCCACTCAAAAAAAACACAGCTTGTTATGTTACATGTTAAGAAACCACAAACCGTAAACATCTCTCCTTAAACTTACAGCTTCACCACTGACTGTTACAAAGCGCTAACACTGGAGACTCCTTCCATAAATGTTAAATAAATGTCTCCTTACAGATTACGTTTTTTTCATTCATTTATGTGCAGCGTCCGCCGTACAAGTCCCTGTGAATGAGCTGTTACTATAGAAACGACAGTGTATTAGAACAAGCTCATTAATATAAACCTATTATAGAAAATTAATCACCAATTTCTGACCAATCAGAATCCAGAATTCAACAGTGCTGTTGTATAAACATGTATAACATTTAGGTTTTAGAATTTAGTTTAATGACTTTAGTCTGGTTTTATATCATTCTGTATTTTCTCTATTAAAATTTTAAGGAAAAACAAACTTTACCCAAACCAATTAGCAGCATCCATCTGATCTCCAATCTCCTGTCTGATCACAGAACACCAAATTTAATGTGAAAGTGAAAATGACACAAAACAAACGAACTAGATTAGCAAACAAAAAAACAGCTTTATACACGTTTATGAATCTCTCAGCCAATCAGAGCGTCTTATTCACAAAAATAAAGGCCCGCAGGTGTGTGGGCGGAGCCTCTCCATTCTACACAACGAGTAAATCTTCATTTTTGTCTCAAACTCATCAAACCATCGTCTATCGCATTAGCTGCGGTAGACGAGGACGCAGGTGGACACTAGAAGCTCAGTGGTTTTGTCTTTTGGAGCTTTCAGACAAATGATGGATGATGTTTTTATGTTTCTTATTGCAGGACAGAAGGTAAAGTCTTATTTCCAGTACAGTCATCTAATATTTTAAGATGAACTTCATATATCCTTGTCCATTTCAGCATTCAAAAATAGCTGCCATGAAATTGTTTCATATAACACGCCGGGCTGCGTTTCCCAAAAACAGAGAGGTATTAACATTTTCTGAATCGTTTAAAAAAAAAAAGTATTGAAACGGATTGCAACACTTTGGAGAAACTTTCCTGTGTCCTACTTATATTTTAACTCTTTCAGACCTGCATTAAGGCATTTCTGCCGTTGTGTACCTGCAGCTCATTATCTTCCTTTTTTTAAATTAATTGTATTTAATTGAAAGTACTATTTATAATTTAATTTTATTTTTATCTCATTATTATAAAATTATTTTAATATTATAATTATTTTAATTATTTTAATTTTTATATATACTTCTACTGTATACTTTTGGACTTATATTTTCACTTTATCTTTTAACTGAATTTAATTTTTATTACGTGAATGTAAAGCGCTTTGAGCGAACGGTGACGATCCTGCGGCTCTCCGTCAAACTCAAACACGTACGCCAGAACTCCAAAAACACACAAACATCTCGTCATCCAGGATATCGTCCTGGTTAAATTGGGCAAGTGTGGGTGGAGGCGGTGGTGAGAAATCCTCCACAGCTGAAAAAAGATTCTCGCTGTAAACTCTTCTCCACATTTAGCTAGCTCACTAAGCTACTGTCAGCTTTCTTTAGATTGAGTGAAGGTGTGGTGTTAATCAGTCAAGCACTCCAACACGCTGCCACACTGACTTCCTGTTTCTAAAGGAAATAAATCAAATCGCGGCCCCGAAGACGTTTCACGCGTCTTTAAGCACGTATGTGGCTCAGTCCTGCAGCGAGAGCGCTGAGTGGAACTTCACATTGTAAACCCTCATAAGTAGCAGATTATGAGAGCTGAGGAGCGTATAAAGAAGAGATAAGTGAACTTGTGCCGTGTTTAATCTGCGGATTAACGATCCTCAAGGAGCATTAAAGTCTACCGCGTTCAGAATAAAAGCTTTGTTACAGTGCGGATCAGGGGAAGGTGCTTAAAGTTAAAAAGTGGACATGGATAGCAACCAATATTCAAGCAGAACATAGCACAGCATGACGTGACTATAAACGGATAAAAAGTATCACATGTCCTTCTTTAAAAAAAATGAAAAATTGTAATCGTTGGCAAATTGCTGTGGTGTAAAAGAAATGAAGTACTTGCAGGCGTGCTGTCACTCCTGTTTTACTTCCCTGCTCGCTCTCTCTCTCCTCGTCCGTCCCCCGGAGTGTGTTTCTGTCCCCAGCGTCCATCAGCCTGAGGACCCTGACCCCGTGTTAATGGTCAAACAGTGTTAGCAGAGAAGCTGAAGTGGATCATGTATAATGCAGATGCAGAAGACGAGAAAGCTTTTATTTCTACAGCATTAGTGTTTAATGTTCCTGGAGGAGAGAAAGAGCGAGAGAGAGAGAGAGAGAGAGAGAGGAAATTAGAAGGAAGCAAAGAAAGAAATCTGACATAAATGGAATATGGGAATTAGAGAAGAACAGAGTTAGGTGGAAAAGATGGAGAGAAGTGAGGGAAAGGACAAGAGAGAGAGCAACAGAAGGAGAGAGACACAGAGCAAACAAGAGAGAGAGAATGTAATGGAAGGAGAGCGACAAAGAAAGACAGACAGAAGGTGGTGGGGGAGAGAGAGAAAGAGGAAGAGAGAGATAATGTAATGGAAGGAGAGAGACGAAGAAAAACAGGTAGAGGGAGGGATGGAAGGAGAGAGAGATAGTGTAATGGAAGGAGAGCGACAAAGAAAGACAGACAGAAGGTGGTAGGGAGAGAGAGAGGAAGAGGAAGAGAGAGAGAATGTAATGGAAGGAGAGAGACAAAGAAAGACGGATAGAGAGAGGGAGGGGAGAGAGAGAGAGACAGAGAGAGAAAGCAGGCAGAAGGGGAATACGGGAATCAGAAGAACAGAGAGAAGAGAGAGACAGAGAGAAAAGGGGAGAGAGACAGAGTAAGAGACATAGATAGAGACAGAGAAACAGAAACAGAAAGAGAGAGAGAGACTTTAATATGCCTTTAATGCATCAGTTCAGCATTTACATATTTAAAAACAAAACCCCTTTGACCCCACACCCACTGACCCCCCCCAAAACCCCCACCCCAAAACCCCACCCACACCCACTGACCCCCCCCCAAAACCCCCACCCCAAAACCCCACCCACACCCACTGACCCCCCCCCAAAACCCCCACCCCAAAACCACACCCCAAACTCCCAAAACCGCAAAACCCCTTCAGGGTAATTCCACTTCCCAGAGCAGTCTGTAAGAATGTCCATACGAGTGTCTCTAACAGATTTAAGGTGGAGTCTTTGGTGCAGCTGCTGTCCATTTTCTGAGTCTGAATCTTCTCCTTGGTGAGAGCACTGTCAGATTTTCGCTCTTTGTAACATGTTGTGCTGATCTGACAAACGTTGCTTTATCCATGAAATAACTTGCGAGTGAGAATTCCTTTCACCTTTAGTCAGTTACAGGAAGTGAACTTTCTGCACAGCTCAGTGCCGACAGCCCAACTTCCTGTGCCTGACGTTCTCGCACTCCGAGCGCCTCAGGCTTTCAGTTTCTGTAAACACAGTGTAGCTGCTCTCACCGCCTTTGCACTTGAAACTCATGTCCAGTGTCTCATCTCGACTGCTTAGGAACATAAAAACCTGTCTATGAAACGACAGGACATTTTTTCACCGCCGGGTTTTTGTAGCCAAGCGAGATTATTCTCCTGGAGCCGGTGAACTTTCTGAAGCGGGCCAGCTCCTTCACGAGCACTTCGTTCTTAATGAGCCGGGGCAGGTTTGAAATGACGACTCACGTCGCAGGAGCAGATAGAGAGGAAAACTGTATCATGACTCTTTTTAGCCATATTTCACTTTCATTTAACGCACTGACGAATCTTTCCTTTTTCAGGAAATTCAATTCAGTTTTATTTGTATAACGCTTTTAACAATGGACATTGTCATAAAGCAGCTTTTACAGAAATAAATACATTCAGGATATAAATTGTAAATGTATAAATTTATCCCTAATGAGCGAGTCAGAGGTGACGGTGGTGAGGAAAAACTCCCTGAGACGACATGAGGAAGAAACCTTGAGAGGAACCAGACTCAAAAGGGAACCCAAAAGGGTGACACCGGATAGTGCGATTATAAATCATTCCCTTCTATAACTGTGTACTACATGATCAAATAGTGCGATTGTGTAACCAGGAAATTCATTTCAGCTTTCACATGAAGTCTGTTTTGTTGAACTTGAATCCACGGTTCACTGATGGAGACTTGAGTGAAAAACTGCTCGCAGCAGCCGCAGCCACCACCACAGCTTTGTTCATTCAGGAGGCAGAGTAGATGTTCTCACACCTGCTAACAGCACCTCCTCCACCTGTGCTCCACTCTCCGGCACACACCTGACACTGTGTCAGAGAGACGGCGTCTCCCCACCGGCCTCAGAGAGGCCATGGCATCCCGCTCACCCTCCCCCGCTCGCACCTGTTTACAGTGCACCTGTACTCACAACTTCACAGTTTATTTAATGAAAAAGAAAGGAAAGGATAGAAAGTAGAAAGTCAGAAATATTCCCATGCATTCCCTCTGCACTTGCACATGCACAGAGAGCGAGAGAGAGAGAGAGAGAGAGAGAGAGAGAAAGAGAGAGCGCAAAAATAGACATAGAATGAGAGAAAAACAACATAGTGTGAGTATATAGCATAAAGTTAGAGAGAGCAGAAGAGATCATTAAGAGAAGGAGAGAGAACAAGCAGTAAGAGAGCAAAAGAATGAAGATAAAGAAATAGAGATGGAGAGAGGGCAAAGTGGAGTGTGAGAGTGTAAAAGAGAGCAAGAGAGAGAGAGAGAGAGAGAGAGAAAATAATACAAGTATAGAAAAAGAATAAATAGAACAAAATAGAGACAGAAGATCAGTGACTGAGTAGCTTTATACAAGAGATGCAGAGAGAGAGAGAGAGAGAGAGAGAGAGGGAAAGAGACAGAGAGAGAGGGAAAGAGAGACAGAGAGAGATGATTGTCATTATAAAACCCTCTGGTGTTAATTGTAAGTGAAAGGACTTTCAGCTTGATTCTCATCACATGCGTAGTTTGGGCTAATTGTGATTTAACTGCACAGCTGTTCCTCTGTCTTAAACACTGACTCACTGCGTCTGCGTTAGATTTCCTTATTTTTAACAAAATTACTGAAAAGAATGTCCTTTTTCTTAATAGTTTACCTCTTCACAGATTCAAACAGATTAAACACCGCAGATGTGAAAGTGCACTAATGCTCATTCCCCATGTACAGTGTGTCAATCAACCTCTAACCTCCTGATTGGTTGGTTTCTCAACCCAGTAAGAACAAGCCACCAAATCACATTATACGATATAACGATCATTTTCCACTGGAGTAATGAATAAAGGTCACTTAATGTACCTGTGTGGTGGGCGGAGCCATTAAATTGGCCAATCAGGGTAAATGATAACATTAGTAAAGACAAGAAGATGAAGAAGGTGAAGAAGATGACGAGCTCGCTGATGTTACTGCTGTAATGGCGGCTGATTCAGTTCAGACTGCAAACGGAACTGGACTTCACTCGCCTCGTTTCAGGACGCGTAGGTCTCGGTCCGCTTCCACGTGAACTCGAGTGAGAAATTGATTCGGCTCTGAAACGACTCCACTGCAGGAAGTGAATCAAACACGCGGTGTGGTTTTTTTTGTAGATGTGAGCTGAAGCACAGAGCTCTACAGCGCTCTGCAGAAATGCCGTGCCTTCTGGAGATTTGGATGAAAGAAAAGAGAAAAATAACTGCTGGATGTGACAAAAAATGCGTTAACCTAGTCATTTATATAATCATCTAATCTTTTTTAAAAAATTTATTTAGCACCGACTCTGTGTTCTTTGTGCTCAGATGATTTTTGTGGTTTCTACACGCGCTTAATCGGTTGAAAGAGTTTTACGAGGACGTTTTCAGCCCTACACGCCCCTTTTTTCTTGTTTTTTGATTCGTTTAATTACATGCTTTATGAAACCAACCAGCAAACGAATCAAAAGAAATTTCACTCAGATTCAGTCTCAGCAAACAGACTATTAGTGGCGAAAGCGCCATAAAGTCCTCGTTAAAACGGATCTGCATCGATACCCAACGCTCAAGATTTTGCTTCAGCTTCTTGTTGTTGTTGTTTATCCCCTCTGGCACAGAATAAATGACCCAGTGACAGCAGAATGAAATAAAGCACGGTCCCGCATTGTATTAGAGCTCCAGAGTAAAGGATTCTTCTTCATCAGTGTCACAGTGACGTTTCAGCCTCGGAGAAAGAGACAGAGACGCAGGGATGAGAGGAATTAAAACGTGTACTCACTATAGGCCATTTTCCTTCCAAATGTTGAGCAAATGGAGAGACTTAAACACACATTCAGTGTGACATCATTTAATATAATCTGTTCTCATCCTTTATATCTTTCACGCCATCATCTTCACCTGTGTGGAAGGAAAAACAAAAAGAAAGATGTGTTCTGGAGTC
The DNA here is from genome assembly GCA_037576675.1 of Pangasius sanitwongsei. Classification (NCBI taxonomy): domain Eukaryota; kingdom Metazoa; phylum Chordata; class Actinopteri; order Siluriformes; family Pangasiidae; genus Pangasius; species Pangasius sanitwongsei. The sequence continues at coordinate 1,602,041 of CM075005.1, read as the reverse complement.
AGATTAGCTCGTAGTAACGTCATTAATGCAGCTATACAGCTAAACCCCATGTGACTAGCTAAATGTCGGCCATTTTGTTAACTTCTTCTACGAAACGTAAGGCGTAAAAACATTGAATTAACCTGTTAGCTGGGCTGGAGTTACAACATTTTATCTCAGAAATGACCTTTTCAGCTGTACATGTTCAGGCTTTCTTAAAAACTCAACTAGTGATACACCAAAACAAAAGTTATAAAGTATGTGCAAGTATTAAAAGTGTGTGTGTGTGTTTGTGTGTGTGTTTTGTATTGCGTATCTCTGACATCTGTGCTGCATCTCATTTCCCCGCAGGTGCGTTTGGAGTGGCCAACAGACTTGGCCATCAACCCCATGGATAATTCGATTTATGTGCTGGACAACAACGTTGTTCTTCAGATCACGGAGAACCGGCAGGTGCGTATCGTAGCGGGACGCCCCATGCACTGTCAGGTTCCAGGCATCGAGTACGCTCTGGGAAAACGTGCCATCCAGACCACCCTGGAGGGCGCCACGGCCATCGCCGTGTCCTTCAGCGGTGTGCTGTACATCGCCGAGAGCGACGAGAAGAAGATCAACCGAGTACGGCAGGTGAGCACAGACGGAGAGATCACACACCTGGCGGGGGCGCCATCCGAGTGTGACTGCAAAAACGACGCCAACTGTGACTGCTACCTCACGGGAGACGGCTACGCTAAAGACGCTAGGTTAAACGCCCCCTCTTCGCTGGTTGTTTCTCCTGATGGAACTCTTTACGTCGCTGATTTGGGCAACATTCGTATCCGAGCCATTTCACGGAACCGTCCTCCCCTGGCCTCCTCTGGATTTTATGAAGTGGCCTCTCCAGCCGCGCAGGAGCTCTACATTTTCGATGTGAACGGCACGCACCAGCACACCATGAGCCTCGTCACCGGGGACTACGTGTACAACTTCAGCTACAGCAACGAGGGTGATGTCACCGCTGTCGCTGACGGCAATGGCAACACGCTGCGTGTCCGTCGAGACCCCAACCGCATGCCTGTGCGCCTCGTCGCCCCCGACAACCAGGTGATCTGGATCACCATCAGCACCAACGGAGGCCTGAAGACGCTGACGGCGCAGGGACAGGAGCTCACGCTCTTCACCTACCACGGCAACAGCGGCCTGCTCGCCACCAAGAGCACCCAGATCGGCTGGACCACCTTCTACGAGTGAGTCAGGCTGCTGTTCCACACACAGCTAACACACGTCTTCACACACTCCAGCTGGAGCATTCAGAAAACACCTCGAACCGAGCCTGGTGTGATAAAAGTTTTATAAACTAAAAAACTCAGGCAGAACTGTCAGAAAATTCAGGTGGAAAAAAAACCTTGTACAGCTTTAAAAAAAATATCCAGATAAAGAAAAAAAAAAGAGCATAAGGAAAATAATCTAAAACATACTGAAAATATTTATTAAAAAAGGGAAAAACTGGAAAAACTGAAAACATTACACACTACAAGCATTTTAAATTGGAACATTTAGTGTTCAGTATGAACAAAAACTAAAACATTAATAAAAACTATACTTTTTATTCTGTGTAAACTGTGTAAATTCTGTGATGATAAATCCAAATCTTAATCTACAACATTACAAAAAATACAATAAATAAAATCAAATAAACACTTATGGTACAACCTTTAAAAATGAAAACATAGCACATTAGAAGAATTTACACCACAGCGCAGCTCGAACCGAACCGGTCAGAAGCAGTGCGATAATTATTTTATAAGATAAAATATATAAGAGAATTATTTATAAGACAATTATTTTCCTAAGATAAGATTTATTTATATTTATAAGATTTTTATAAGATAATTATTTTCGTGTAACAGCACGGGTGGTTCCAGCCGTAACATCCGGCTACAACAGCAATATCAGCGTGTTCGTTCTAATACGTTATTGTTTCTATAGCAACAGCTCAAACACAGGGACTTGTACAGCGGACGCTCCACACAATCTAATACTAATAATACACAGATTTTAAAAACGTGTTTTTAAAAAATATTTAATAATAATGATTTAGTTGTAAGCACTCTCAGTTTTCCATTTCCTCCGTTTTCTCTTTAAAATGTTTTCTCGGCTGCATTTTGTGTGTGTGTGTGTGTGTGTGTGTGTGTGTGTGTGAGAGAGAGGCTGGTGAGGGAATGACTGCTTATCACAGCTATAATGTAAATGAGACCAAGAACTAACTCATCTCTCAGACGTTCCACAACATTAGACGTAACTATAAACTGTTAAAATGTGCGACGTGTCGTTCCTTAACAAATTCTACATTCTGTCTGTTGGGAAGTTGCTGTGGTGTAAGAGGAATAAAACACTCCACCCCGTGCTGTTCTATGAAAATAGTGCACTCATTTTTCTAACATTAGAACATTTTTTCAGGTAGAACATTCAAAAAATATCACAAAAAAAAAAAATCAAAACATTATAAAAACATTACACATAGAACGTGAAAAGAAGTCAAAGTCTTAAAAAACTTAGAAACCTTGAGGGTAAATATTAATAAAAACTACAGTTTACAACATTAAAAAATTAAACATTAAAAGAAATTAAAGCATTCCAGACCCACCTCTTAACAGTTAGAATGTTAAATGTTAATATTAATAATTACTAGAGTCTCAAACATTAAAAAGATATTTAAAAAAAACAATTTTTAAAATTTTTAAAAGAGATTTGAGCATTGATGAACTCTTAAAAAATAAAACATTTAGTGTTAAATGTTAATAAATGCCAGAGTTTAGAACATTTTTTTCATTAAAAAACCTAAATAAAAAAAAAAAAAGACTTCTCTGGAAAGGACGAGTGCTGCATTTCTCTGCTCTCGTCCGTCTTGGGTTATGATTTTATATTACAGCCGAGTGAACGTGGTGGATTGGATTTGTCAGAGAAAACACCACTGTGATCGTTTGTGCTGCAGCTGAATCTCACCTAATGGAAATGTGTGTAGGAATTAGAGCTGGCTTTGGCTGTGTTCACTTTACCAGGTTGAAGTGGTAGATTAGATTTTGTCAGACCGTGTGATGCAGAAATCCAATCAAGTCCTTGATCGAGTACATATCCAACAGTCGTGACATGAAGGAGAATGCTCCGATCGGAATGCGGCTTTTTCCCAACACAATTTAATGCACATCTAACGTTCACCGTCATCTCGCGTTCATCGTCATCCCACGTTCATCATCATCCCACGTTCACTGTCATCTCACGTTCAACGTCATCCCACGTTCATCATCATCTCACGTTCATCGTCATTTTGCGTTCAACATCATCTCACGTTCATCATCATCCCACGTTCACCATCGTCTCACGTTCATCATCGTCTCACGTTCATCGTCATCTCAGGTTCATCGTCATCCCACGTTCATCATCATCTCACGTTCATCGTCATTTTGCGTTCATCATCATCTCACGTTCATCATCGTCTCACGTTCATCGTCATCTCAGGTTCATCGTCATCTCACGTTCATCGTCATCTCGTGTTCATCCTCATCTCACGTTCATCGTCATCTCGTGTTCATCCTCATCCCACGTTCATTATCATCTCACGTTCATTGTCATCCCACGTTCATCATCATCTCACGTTCATCATCACTCGTTCATCCTCATCTCATGTTCATCGTCATCCCTCATTCATCATCATCTCACCTCAGCAGCTCTGTGTTTGAAACAACTGCCCGAGAAATGACAAAGCGTGCCGCTAAACCAACACAGCTCCAACTCCAACTAAATACTCTCCTGTAGAAATACTCTGCAAGCCTGGGTGTAAACTCGTACACACACACACACACACACACACTTAAGGTACATCGTAACCATTAGTGCACAGTGATTATAAATCACACCTTTTTACACAGAATGACGTATTTCATCATCATCAGCTAATCAGAAACACGATCCGACGTAAACAGGAAAAGGACATCCATGATTGAGATGCTTGAATACGAAAGGAAGCAGTTAATGTCCATTTTGTTTAGTTTTTTTCCCCTCAGTGTACTATATTTACCCCAAGTCACTTATATTGTAGATACATGATACATGAACAGACTCAAATGGATTGTAAAATGGTGACGTGAACCATTAGCAATGAAAAATAACGAATGCCTGCAAACATAATCCACATTTGAAACTATGAATGTATAAATTACATTTATGGTACACTTTGAAAATATTCTGTGGCGTATATACAATCAGGATGGACACATTCGATCTGAAAAAAATCGGGATGTGCGATGAAGCTTGTAATGTGCATGTAGCCTCTGGAAATAAAAAAAAAAAAAACGACGATCATAAAGAAAGATGTGGGGACGTTTTGGAGCTGGAGTCTGGTCTCTGCTCTCTCCATCTGCATCACGACAACATGGATTTATATCCTGCATGTGCTGTTTACATACGTACAGAGAGAGAGAGAGAGAGAGAGAGAGAGAGAGAAAGCAAGGGAGCACTTATATATTAGATGGTGGGGTGATTTTCTGGAAAGCGAGACTTCCCCAGAACATAAAAACATCTGTGCTCGAGTCCCGTATCAGCGCTGATCAGTCTCTGCCTCGGAGCTTAAGAGGTCTGTGTCTGGTTGGTCTCGATGGTCTTTAATGGACGATTCAGCGTGATATTTTTCATCCCCGCGAAGCTCGGAAAGTCTGTGATCCCATCTGATGTGTATTAAGCAATGCTACCGTCATGGAGTGTGCTGTTAACATGGCTCGGTGTACATTTCAGCACATTCAGCGTCGTCATGCAGCCACTTGACAGAAAAAAAAACTGCGCTTCTCAAAAAGCTGTCATTTGATCTCAGCACGCACACCATGAGAAAAGAAAGAAAGGAAGAGAAAAGACGTGGTGGTGAATGTGCCACATTGCCACGAATATAAGTGTGCTCGTCTGGTCTAATACGAACATGCAGCATGTGTGTGTGTGTGTGTGTGTGTGTGTGCACATGTGTGTGTGTGTGTGTGTGTGTAGAATTAGATTAGACCTGTCACTGACAGACGGCGCTTTCTGGCTAGCTCTAGGTTATAAAACTAATCTCATTTTTAATGGTGCTTCATCTTTCAACAGCAGGATTTATTATTCACTGTACAGGACATGCTGGAATTTCACTCAGCACATCAGCCAAAGCACACGCAACACACGTGCAAGAACATACACACTACAAAAAAACACATTTACGCATTAATCGTACACACACACATACACACACACACCACTGTACAATACAGTGCAGTCTAATAGGAACCAAATGGACGAAGCGGATTTGAGTAAATAAAGTCAGTCAAAGGTGTTTAGTTAAGCTTAACATTTATTTTTTAAATGTTTAGAGAAGAAAACTTCTTATCTTTTATACGGAAATCTGACACCTGACAGGCAGAGGGTGAATTAAGTCCCTGTACAGACCAGTGATATAAATTCTTTTCAGGGGAAAGTAGTTAATGCATGCTCAAAAAGCTGACAGACGTCACCATTTAACATCACAGACTAATTTGCATATTAATTGAGGCGTTGTGTTCATTTGCATATCAAAAGATGTTACATGAAGAAGAATGAATTTCTGAAGACACTCAGAAATTAAAATAATACATTGGTACAGTAGTGATCAGTGATTGGCCATCAGGAACAGTGGAGATCAGTGATTGGCCATCAGGAACAGTGGAGATCAGTGATTGGCCATCAGGAACAGTGGTGACCAGTGATTGGCCATCAGGAACAGTGGTGATCAGTGATTGGCCATTAGGAACAGTGGTGATCAGTGATTGGCCATCAGGAACAGTAGTGATCTGTGATTGGCCATCAGGAACAATGGTGATCAGTGACTGGTCCCAGGAACAGTAGTGATCAGTGATTGGCCATCAGGAACAGTAGTGATCAGTGATTGGCCATCAGGAACAATGGTGATCAGTGATTGGCCA
>CM075005.1:1572950-1596095 GCA_037576675.1 Pangasius sanitwongsei | reverse complement strand
TGATCAGTGATTGGCCATCAGGAACAGTAGTGATCAGTGATTGGCCATCAGGAACAATGGTGATCAGTGATTGGCCATCAGAAACAGTAGTGATCAGTGATTGGTCCCAGGAACAATGGTGATCATTGATTGGCCATCAGGAACAATAGTGATCATTGATTGGCCATCAGGAACAATGGTGATCAGTGATTGGTCCCAGGAACAATGGTGATCATTGATTGGCCATCAGGAACAGTAGTGATCAGTGATTGGCCATCAGGAACAGTAGTGATCAGTGATTGGCCATCAGGAACAATGGTGATCAGTGATTGGCCACCAGAAACAGTAGTGATCAGTGATTGGTCCCAGGAACAGTAGTGATCAGTGATTGGTCCCAGGAATAGTGGTGATCAGTGATTGGCCATCAGGAACAGTAGTGATCAGTGATTGGTCCCAGGAACAGTAGTGATCAGTGATTGGTCATCAGGAACAGTAGTGATCAGTGATTGGCCATCAGGAACAACGGTGATCAGTGATTGGTCATCGGGAACAGTGGTGATCAGTGATTGGTCCCAGGAACAATGGTGATCATTGATTGGCCATCAGAAACAGTAGTGATCCGTGATTGGCCATCAGAAACAATGGTGATCAGTGATTGGTCATTGGGAACAGTGGTGATCAGTGATTGGTCCCAGGAACAATGGTGATAAGTGATTGGCCATCAGGAACAGTAGTGATCAGTGATTGGCCATCAGGAACAATGGTGATCAGTGATTGGTCATCGGGAACAGTAGTGATCAGTGATTGGTGGTGGTTTGTTAACATTCCGTTTGATTTTTGTGTGTTTTTTCAGCTATGACAGTGAAGGAAGGCTGACAAACGTCACCTTCCCTACAGGAGTTATCACTAGTCTGATCGAGGAGATGGACCGAGCGCTCACAGTGGACATTGAGACTTCCGGAAGAGACGATGATGTCAGCATTACCACTAACCTCTCGTCCATCGACTCATTCTACACACTTGTACAAGGTAATAAAACATTTCTCCTCCATGTGCTTTAGTAGCACACCTGATGGGAAAAGCCACAAATGTTCACAAAAACCCAAATATCGTAAACAATGCTTTCCTGAAGTGTTTTATTCCTCTTATACCACAGCAATATGCCAACGATTACAGTTTTTATTTATTACAGAGCGTCATGTCCTCCTTTTTCTACGTTTACACTAACATCTAATGTTGTGGAACATCTGCGCAGCAAGTTACTTCCTGTTTTTACTTACGTTATAGCAGCTATAAACAGTCGTTCCCTCACCAGCCTCTCTGTTTTCTCTCTCTTGAAGTTAATAAGACAAAAACGCAGCTTTTCATGTTACCGAGAAACCGCAAAAGAAGCGTAAACTCCTCTATCCTGAAGATGTGGGAAAACTTAAACTTACAGCTTTACCTCTGAGCGATACAAAGTGCTGACACTGGAGACTCCTTCCATAAATGTTAAATAGACGTCTCCTATGATTGAGCTGTTACTATAGAAACGATAAGGTATTAGAACGAGCGCATTAATATAAACTCGTGATTTGCCTTGCCGTGCTGTTATAGGAAAGTAAAGACAGTCTGAGCAGTCAGAGTCCAGAATTCTGCAGCGCTGTGGTATAAGACAGAGACAGTTTGGAATAAATGATGGAGTGAGTTTGTTCTTCATGGCTACAGTTGTGTAAGATGGATTTTGACACACATACTATTTATTCCAATCTAATCTAACAGATCAGTTGAGGAACAGTTATCAGGTGGGTTATGACAGCTCTCTGAGGGTCATTTATGCCAACGGCATGGACTCACACTATCAGACCGAACCTCACATCCTGGCGGGCGCAGCGAACCCTACGGTGGCCCGGAGGAACATGAGCCTGCCTGGAGAAAATGGCCAGAACCTGGTGGAGTGGAGATTCAGGAAAGAGCAGACCAGAGGCAAGGTCATAGTGTTCGGACGCAAGCTGAGGGTGAGCACAACTTCTCAAACTGCACTCCTCTAAAACAGCGTGGCTGAAAGCAGTCAGGATGCTAACACACAACTGTGCCAAAACTCATGCACTCATACTCACGCTGAAAAAATGGATTCAATGCCTCTTTAGTCACAACTACTTGACTTAATTCAAGGATGTTTCACGCAGCTGAAGATACCTGTCTCAGTTTTAAATAATGGATTCTTGAGTAATGAGATAGATAGTGTTAGTGTTCTGATATCAACTGAAACAAAAACAATTACTGTAAGTGTGCTTAGACTGTTGGCTCGTTTAGGAGAAGTGAAAAGAGAATTATTTAGCTACCTGAAGAAATTCAAAAGCCTTTTGAAGTCTATTAACTGGTGTGAAGGTTAGTTTGTGTGCGTGTGTGTGTTTTTTTTTTTGGTGTCCTGTGTACTAGAAAGTGGAAATTCAGTCTTTTGAAAGGAGCCCTTCAGGCATTTCCACCTTTCTGACTTCTTTCATTAAACTGGAAGGTCTAGAAAGTTCTCTGTAAAGTAGATGGTGGAGTTATTTCTTTTCTTTTCTTTCTTTTCCCAGTGCAATGTTTTATCCAGTTGCTTGCAAGCATCTCTTTCGATTTTCTAGCAATGCGACAGTGTAATTCAGTAAATTATAGTATCAGTATACATGATATTAATAGAAACTACGCACCTGCAGTTTTAATCTCTTTTTAAGCAGCACCCGGTGTTGTTTTATTCCGTGTAAAAGGTGAACGGTAGGAACCTGCTGTCGGTGGATTACGACCGCACTCTGAGGACGGAGAAGATTTATGATGACCACCGTAAATTCCTGCTGAAGATCGTGTACGATGCGGCGGGTCACCCTACGCTGTGGGTTCCCAGCAGTAAACTCATGTCCGTGAACCTGACGTACTCGAGCAGCGGCCAAGTGACGAGCATCCAGCGAGGGGCGACTGTGGAGCGGGTGGAGTACGACAGCCAGGGACGCATCATCTCCAGAACCTTCGCTGATGGCAAGTCGTGGAGCTACACTTACCTGGACAAGGTGAGGAGTTTAAATTTTACAAATATGCTTGGATTAGATGACGATCAGCTCAGTTATGAAAATGAAGTGGTGAAGATATAAAAAAGTTCATTAAAAAAAAAGTAAACAATTACTGAAATACTGAAAGGCTATCCTATTAAGAACAAGGTGATTATTAAGAAAATATCCTGTAGTCATTAACCTGAGAGAGATTTACTATTATTTATTTTATTAATTATTAATTATGAGTTTATTTATAGGACAAAAACTAAAATATGTTAAACAAAAAGGGAAACAATTACTGTGTGGAGCAGATTTGGATTAGTGCAGCTATGAAATAAGTAAATAAATAAATAGCAATTAATATTGTTATATTGTTAATATTATTGTTATTAAAAACAAAGGTATTCTAATTATTATTAATAATATTAATACAATTCATAATAATTATAATAATAATAATAATAATAATACCTTTTCAGTGTTTTATAGCATGTAGTAAAACGAAGACAGACTAACATTTAAAACAGAATAGTAAAGAAATATGCATAAACAATGTAAAAATGTTAAACACTTCCGCTGCAGTAAAGATGTTTCAGTGTGAAATTAAAGTTGAAGCAGCACAAAGCACTAGCTGGGAAAGTACTGCAACATGTAGGAGAAAGTATGTTCAGTGACCTTCTAGCGCCGATAAAGTTTATATCTGAAGTTGACGCTGGGTCGTGTGAGTTCAGGAACACACTCGTTTGCAGTCAGCAGACTCCATCCGAGCTTTGACTGGAGCTCGGTGTGACCACAGCGCTCAGCCGGAGATTTATCCGAGGTGCTGACTTCTTAATTTCCCTCTAAGGATTCAAAGGACACACTAATAGTCCTGTGCCAGCATCCCAAAATAACAACGAAAGGAAAAAATGTGTTTTATAGGACAAAGACCTGGACGTACTGCAGGTTTGTGAATTTTCCTTTGAATTACTGAGAATTTGTGGATCTGGTGTTTGCCATGGAGAGAGAGAAGAAGAAGAAGAAATAAAAGGCTGTTTGTGCAGGGGACGGCTTTAGGAGTACTGTAAAGAAAGACTTATGGGTAAAAAAAAAATGAGGCTCAAGAGAAAAGTCAGGGTTTAAAGGCCAAAGAAAGAAAGAACAGAGAAGAAAGAAAGGAGGGGGGTTTAGTTTGTGAAAACTCGGTGAGAAAGTTCACAAGTTCAAACTTTACTTCTTATTTTATTTGACCAAACAGGATTTATCATATGTATGTGTATGTATGTGTGTGTGTGTGTGTGTGTGTGTGTGTGTGTGTAGGAATGTATTTTTGCCATTTTATTAGTATTTCTGTTTATTATAACTGTTGACAATTTTTTAAAAAAACTAATGAACTAAATGCCCCCAGAATCTCTCGGCCACTCAAATTTACATATAACATGAATTTTTAATAGTTTTTCTTAATTAACTTTTTCTTAATTTAATTATTTAATTTTTTTTGTTGAAGTTTAGAATGAAAATTATTTTTAAAATCTTTATTGAGATTCCTATTCCTAGTGCTCTTCCTTTCCCTATTTTTCTTGTGTTCTACATGTATTTTAACTATTTAATTCAATTTATTTTATTCCATTTTTACAATTATTTTTGAATTAACTATATTATTATAATTATTGATTCCTATTAGCTGCTCTTCTTTCAATGCTCGTCACTACACAACTACATGCGTACAAATTACAAAACTACAGATCTGACTTGGGAGTGTGAACAGGTACTACCTCATCATTAAGTTAATGGCTGTGAATCTGGAAGGAGTAGGCTATAAATTTAGTTAGGCTGATCGATAAATCCAGAGGTTAATCAATAGCTCGTTAGGCTGTGCTCGTTACACACACCAGTCAGGATTTATATTAGAGTGATGATGTTCAGGTACAAAGTAAAAGAAAGTGAAAAAGGTGAAATTAAAGTGATTGGGGTTTATAAAATCTGAAGAGGTTAGTGGTGTTTCTTTCATCCTTTCTTTAAATCTTTGAGGCTCCATCAGGTTTCTAGCAGTACTGTTCATCCTGGTCACTACAGATTATGTGATTTTAAAATAAAATGACAAAATTCTAATTTTCGTATGAAGGAAATACAAATCCAGAAACACCCATAATGCCTGAGGATGCTAAATAACATCATCTGAATATGACTTGATATGATTATCATACGCATAGTCCTGGCAGGTTTCTGTTGCGCTGTTTTTCACTCTCACAGCAGAGCATGAATTGAGGAGATTTGGGAAAAAAAAAAAAAAAAAGGCAAGATAAATGATGTCGGGAATTTTGTTGTTGGCTTTGTGTAGCAGGCCATACAGCTAGACTCGCTTATTTATCATTGCTATTTATGCTGTCCATCAAAACCCCCACAAACAGGCTCAGAATAAACATGAGACCTCTTTCGATCACAGATCACAGCCGAGTTGCTGAGTAGGTGGTTTTAGCATACATCAGACGCTTATTAAAGATTCTGTTTGCAGTAGTGCAAAAAAAACAAAACGACGACTTCTCAACCACAAGAGCACCGGGTTTATCCGCTACAATATGTTGAGAGGGTTATTACCTGCTGCTTCACTAAGTGATTATGACTTTCACCGAAGCTTACCTTATGAGATAAGTGCAGAGGCAAAGGCCAGTAATTTCAGAACACTTCAGAATTATGCATCCGAGCGTATTAAAATGTGCTGCATTTAGAAAATGAGGACTCAAAGAGACCTCAATTAAATGAGGAAATCGGCACTGGAACTGCATGTTAATACCTGTCTTTGCACACTCTTTGCATTTTAAACACTTGCTAGAGTAATTAATTGCTTATTTTCTTCATTTCCAGTCCATGGTGCTCCTGCTTCACAGCCAGCGACAGTACATCTTCGACTTCGACCTACAAGACAGGCTTTCTGCCATTACCATGCCCAGTGTGGCACGTCACACCATGGAGACAATCCGATCTATCGGCTACTACCGCAACATCTATCATCCGCCTGAGAGCAACGCCTCAGTCACTGTGGATTACAGCGAGGACGGCCAGCTCCTTCGTGTGGCACACTTGGGCACCGGCCGCCGCATCCTCTATAAGTACAGAAGGCAGAACAAGATCTCAGAGATCCTGTATGATAGCACACGTGTGAGTTTCACGTATGATGAGACAGCTGGCGTTTTGAAGACAGTGAACTTGCAGAGTGAAGGTTTTATCTGCTCCATCCGATATCGTCAGATTGGCCCACTAGTGGACAGACAGATCTTCCGATTTAGTGAGGACGGCATGGTCAATGCCCGCTTTGACTACTCTTACGACAACAGCTTCCGGGTCACCAGCATGCAAGGGGTCATCAACGAGACACCACTACCCATCGATCTCTACCAGTTTGATGACATCTCAGGCAAAGTGGAGCAGTTTGGCAAGTTTGGTGTGATCTATTACGACATTAATCAGATCATCTCTACGGCAGTCATGACATACACTAAGCACTTTGATGTCCACGGTCGCATCAAGGAGATTCAGTATGAGATCTTTCGGTCCCTGATGTACTGGATCACCATACAGTATGACAACATGGGCCGTGTCACCAAGCGCGAGATCAAGATTGGACCTTTTGCTAACACCACCAAATACAGCTATGAGTACGATGTGGATGGCCAACTGCAGACCGTCTACTTGAATGAGAAGATGATGTGGCGCTACAGCTATGATCTCAATGGCAACCTTCACTTGCTAAACCCGGGTAACAGTGCTCGGCTCACGCCGCTCCGCTATGACCTTCGGGATCGCATCACGCGCCTTGGTGACATACAGTACCGGATGGATGAAGACGGATTCCTGCGCCAGAGAGGCACTGAGATCTTCGAGTACAACTCCAAAGGCCTGCTGGTACGAGTCCACAGCAAGGCCAATGGTTGGACTATCCAGTACCGCTATGATGGATTGGGGAGGCGACTGGCGTCCCGTAACAGCCTTGGTCAGCACCTTCAGTTCTTCTATGCCGATCTGAACTACCCTACACGCATCACCCATGTCTACAACCATTCCAGCTCTGAGATCACCTCGCTCTACTATGACCTGCAAGGCCACCTTTTTGCTATGGAGATTAGCAGTGGAGAGGAGTTCTACATCGCTTGTGACAACACCGGCACTCCACTAGCTGTCTTTAGCAGTAACGGGCTATTACTTAAGCAGGTTCAGTACACTGCTTATGGAGAGATCTATTTTGACTCCAACCCTGACTTCCAGCTGGTAATTGGGTTCCATGGAGGATTGTACGACCCACTTACAAGGCTCCTTCATTTTGGAGAAAGAGACTACGACATTCCCGCCGGCCGCTGGACCACCCCGGATATTAGCACCTGGACCAGAGTGGGAAAAGATCCTGCCCCCTTTAACCTGTACATGTTTCGCAACAATAACCCTATTAGCAAGGTGCACGATGTCAAAGAGTATGTTACAGGTAAGGACAAGTATAATTTTTTTTTCCTGATCCCCATCTGTTATTATATCTATGCTGTCTATCAACCAGGCACATTAAATGTATAATAAAATGTCTAAGGTGACAAGACATGTTATGTGAATATTTAGGCTAAATGCTCAAATGGATTTAAAAAAAAAAAAAAAGCAACAGTGCTTAACTTAAATGTCACATGTTTGTCTCTAGATGTCAACATCTGGCTGGTAACATTTGGCTTCCACCTTCACAATGCCATCCCTGGATTCCCGATTCCTAAATTTGACCTCACGCAACCCTCACTGGAGATGAGAAAGAGTCAGCTCTGGGATGACCTTCCGGTATTTATAGCCTGCCATAATCTCTCAACATCACACTTTTAGTTTGTTCATGGGAGTCAAATGAGTGAAAATCCCATTTTGTGCTGTGCTGTGGAGTTTACTACACTTGATTTAACCCATCAGTTAATTAACAACTCTTTCAAGATTTTAATTAGATATGTAAACTCGACAGTGCTTTGGCCTTCCAGGGTCTCAGTTTGACATGTTTTATACACTTTTGCACTCCAGTTTTCTCTAGCTTCCATAGTTAGAAAGTGTTACTTCCATGTGTTTTTCCAAGATTCATAGACCTAGAGAGGTGAGAGGAAGCTAAATCACTATGGGTAAACAACATTTTAATGTGCACTATGTGGGGTTAATTATGGCACCATCATCCAGTCAAATGAAACACTGTGGGTTATGATAAGTGGTCCAATTTGTATGTTGTTAAATCTCTTTTTTTTAATACCTTTTGTTTTGGTTTGCTTTGATAGAAAATTCTTATGATCACACAAACCCCTGTGATCTTGTTCTCTTGTGAAACCTGTGATCAAAATGATTTTGCCTGAGTCTTCATTTGTACTTTTAGACAATTCACTTCAGGCAGCCAATATATAAAAATCTTGTCACTTTTTTCCCTCTTCCCCTGTAAGTGTTTCTCTTCCTGTCCCATGCAGGCGATCTCAGGCGTTCAGGAGGAAGTGACACGTCAGGCCAAGGCGTTCTTATCTTTCGAGAGGATGCCAGAAATCCAGTTTAGCCGGCGCCGCTCTGCACGGGATAAACCCTGGCTGTGGTTCGCCACTGTCAAGTCATTGATTGGTAAAGGCGTGATGCTTGCGATCACCAGCAAAGGCCAAGTGGCCACAAACGCGCTGAACATCGCCAACGAAGACTGCATCAAGGTGGCAGCAGTGCTGAACAACGCCTTCTACCTGGAAGACCTGCACTTCACGATTGAGGGTCGCGATACGCATTACTTCATCAAGACAAGCCTTCCCGAAAGTGACCTTGGGGCTTTACGGCTGACAAGCGGGCGCCGCAGCTTGGAGAATGGCGTGAATGTGACCGTGTCTCAGTCTACCACAGTGGTGAACGGGCGTACACGACGCTTCGCAGACGTCGAGCTCCAGTACGGCTCGCTGGCACTGCATGTACGGTATGGCATGACGCTTGATGAGGAAAAGGCACGAGTGCTCGAGCAGGCCCGACAAAGAGCGCTAGCAAGCGCGTGGCAAAGAGAACAGCAAAGGGTCCGAGATGGCGAGGAAGGTGCCAGGCTCTGGACCGAAGGTGAGAAACGGCAACTACTGAGCTCAGGAAAGGTTCTGGGCTATGACGGCTACTACGTGCTCTCTGTGGAGCAGTACCCCGAACTAGCCGACAGCGCCAACAACATCCAGTTCTTGAGGCAGAGCGAGATCGGGAAGAGGTAACAACCGACTGCACAGCGATGCTTTAGCTGGGAAGAAGTAACAACAGACTGCACTGTGCCTAGCTGCCTCTCTCGTTTGCCATGTAGAAAAGACCTGAGATGAGCTCTGTAACCGACACGTCTCTCCCTCTGCAGCATCGAAATGAACTCTTTCTGAAAGCACTCAATAAGAACATTTTTAAAAAAAAAACTGCTTTAGCTAGGTAGAGGTAACAGACTGTTACTTAGCTGACAGTTTTCTCAGACTGAAGAGAGAAATACAGTGAAGAAATGACTCAAGCGCTCAGTACCGCCTCAGTTGCCTCACACTCTCTTGCCCCAATACCCCTCTCTATACTGAATATACTCACTAATAGCCCCCCAACACAGGGTAGACAGAAGCTGCCTCTCTATGTTACCGTGTACAAAAACCCTCAGACAAGCTCCATAAACCACGTTTCTTCACGCTGCAGCATTGGACAGACAAGCAAATTCTCTCTCCGAAGGACTCTTGATAAAAAATTTTTAAAAACTCTTCAATCTGAATCTTTTTTGTGCTTTTTTTGTATAAAATTCTTAAAGATGGTACGCTTAATGGATTAAAAAAAAGGAAGAAAAGAAGGAATGTGTTTACAAAACCACTGCACTTGGTTAACGGACTAACGTGTACAGAGCCTCTGGGTCGCATCTCTCACTCTGAAAGTTCTTCTTGCTATCAGTAAAAAAAAAACGTTTTGTGGATGTTTTGGGTACTGAGACGTACAGCCGTGAGAACTGAAACGGCACATGATTCTTTCCTGCTTCGCTTTCTTTTAAGGACACTGTTACGATTCAAGTATTCAGTCGAGTCTGCGTGTTCAATGTCATTGCTGAACCAGCTGGCGGATGTAGAGTAGAGAGCAAAACAAAACTAAAAATTATATATCATTACTGGCCTGTCTTTTGACAAGAGATGTGAGAGTATCTTTATGGATTTTTTTTTTTAAACTTAAAAAAAAAAAAAATTCCACTTATCCGTACATCAATATTAGTCTCAGAGAAAGTAATTTATGTACAGTGTTTATACATACAAAAAAAAACAAAACAAAAATAAAACCTTAAAAATATTGACTTTCTTTTTTTCCGTCTTGTCATGCATTACTGTTTACACTTCATGAAGTTTAATATTTGATCTTATCAGAATTTATGGTAATGCTAATCGAACTAAAATCAGCTGTACTGTCTCATTAATCTCGGCATTTTCATCTCTTACTGTTTGTTTTGCACACTTCTTTTTGTTATTTTTTTAAGCTCTTGGCTGGTTTCATTGCTTGGCTGCCTTTTCACTGTAATCGACATTACGATTGAGGTGATGGCTCTGCAGTACAGAACAGGCTTTAGATATTAGTTAGAAATAAACCAGACATGATTCTGTTAAAACAGTTACAGATTAAAATGTCGGGTGTTTTCTTGTTAATAGCCAAATTCTAATCGGCAATGTATTAATTATGTTTAAACGCAGGTCTAATTTAGATTAAAAATAGTCGCCACTTTCAGCTGCATAACGACACAAACAGCTGAATCGAATCATGAGTCAGTGCAGTGAACATGTGAGGAAAGCAGAAAAAATGGAGCATCTCACATTAAATTCTCTCTTACGTAGTAATAGCAGAAGGTTTGCGGGTGAAAAACAAAAGATCTGTCGAGTGATTTTTCCTCTTGTCTTCATTCATATTTCAGCCTCATGGCTGAAAACTTTTCAGTTCGGTTCGAGTTTTCAAAATTTATCATCACTACAACATCGACTTCTGCGGTCTTTTACGTAAAACAAAAAAAAAAACATGAGAACGTAGTGCGCTTTTTGAGTTTTTCTTTTTGTATGGCGAAGCCTATTTTTTTATTAATATGTGAATGAAAAGGCATCTAAAAAGGTAAAGTGGTGTTCTCCGTGGTTTTGGAACTACTAATCCTTTCTGGTCGTTGTGATTTCTGTCCAAGCGCTGTGCGTTTGGCTGCTCCGATCTGAGAAACACTAAACTCCTGTCCTGATTTGACAATCCAGTTCTCGCCATAACGTTACCACGAGGCGACACAGCCGCTTCGTGACCCTCGAGTATAAAAGCGGCTACATTCTGAACACGTATAACACTGCACGCCATTTCATTGGCACTTAATGTGAGATGCACTTACGAAGGCCATGAGCGGTTAGCGGTTAGCGGTTAGCGAAGAAGGAAAGGTAGAGAAAAGGAAGAGTGAACGAGGTTTTTGCTTTGCCATTTGTTGCATGCGTATGATGTAAAACTGCCTATCTGAAACCACTTCAACCACTGTAAAGGTCATTTTCAGAAGTAGGTGTTCGAACGCACTGCTTTGATGGATGATGTACTGTATCTGCTTCTACTCGAGCTCATTATGTAACAGTCATTTTTCAAATTAAGACTGCATCAGATGTGTGTGAAATGTACTGAATGTTTTCTTTCTCCATCTCGCTCCACTCTGTCCCGCAGGTCTGTATGGCCTCATGCAGGTGTGTCAAAAGTTTAAAGAGGATGTTAAAAAAAAAAAAAAAAAAAAAAAAAAAGTGTGCATTCAGCCTTGTTTATATGCATTTCTTTCTGTTTTATGGAAGTGATTTCTTTTTTGTTCTTTTTTTTTTTTTTTTTTTACAGAGATGTTCCTTTTTGTACTATAAAAAACGCAGCAGAGGTAAAAGCCGACGTGAGTAAGAGCTGTCTTACAGTCTCGTCGTGAAATGACTACGAACGCGCTTCGCTCATTTTTCTGTTTGTTTGTTTTTTTCCACAACAGATCTTGCGGTTTTCTTCTTTGTTTGATAAGGTAAAAAAAAAAAATGTTGGAGTGCAGTTAAGAGCCTGGATACACATTATTGGGACAAAAGAAATGAAAAATTAAAAAGCACTTGAGTTTCATGCACTGTTCAGGCAATCACATGCAAGTCCAATCGAAATTTCAGTCTGATGACACGTTTTATTGCCACTTAAGTTTGAAAGGCAGCAGAAATCTTGGAATGGTTATCTGATTGATTAACTACTGAAAGAAGCAATGTGTATGACATACGACAGTGGTGAAGTGTATCCAGGACTTTTAAGTGCAATTGTAAACTAATCTCAAGTAGGTCAATGCTGGACCCATTACATTTTTACTTTGCAACATGTTAATGCTCCACAGACGCCAATCATTTAAATAAAAACATAATACTCAAGGTGTTTCTGCTCTATTCATTTCTATAACCACATACCACAGATAGACATTACGGTTTCCTATACTGTCATTCAAAGCGATTGGTATGTTTACCTGCTCAGACAGCACACACATCTCTTTAATGGCAGCACAACACACACAAATTACATCTTACATCGCAGGTGCGATTTCAGCGGTCTTTGAAGACTATTACTTGTCACACTGTACGAGATCCCAATAAAATCTTTCACAGACTGTGTTCTGTGATAGCGTGTGTTCTCCATGTCAGCTAATATGATGATCCTCTAAAGGTAGATCTGAGATTTAAAAAATTTTATGTCATCAATCAGCAGGATCTGGAAATCGGCTCATCCAGAAAATGAGCTCACATGAACACTAAGTGAGCTATAGGTAAGAAGGAGATGTTTTACTGCCCATTAGCATGCTTCATGTACCGTGAACCCCTCTAGCGTATTTGTGGCTGTCTATGTGAGCTTCCTGTCCTCCTATCGGTGGATTTTTAGACAAGCGCCGTAGCAGCGCTCACACTGACAGAACGTTGTGACCCGTCGCAGTGGCACTAAATCAACCGGCGATGAGCGTCACATTAAGATTTCTAATAACGAATGAGAGCGCTCATGTCAGATCACGACCACAGATTTCTTTTACCATGTGCTTTTTTGTGGCAACAAAATCGGACCAAAAGCGTAAAGCTGGCTTCACGTGCAACTCGTTTGCTAATTGGAAAGACGTCAGGAAACACACGTATTCCAAACACCACACACGTGGACTGACTGGAATGAATGTTAGCTGTGAGTCACTTATTTTATTACTTGAAACCGAGTGAGTACTCTGTCCTCCACTTTTTTTATTTTTTAAACAAACATTCATGGAACTGTCAGCTGGTGAACAGAATTATGGGATTGCTTTTTTTTGCAAAGCTCCTTCAAATCTGGCCACAATAAGGAAGCTCAGAAGTCCATATGCTAGTTTACGAATGTGACGAATGGAACAGGCGTTATTTAATTCATTTTAACAACAGACAAAGCCACAAAACAGCTTTACAGAAATCCGGATGTGGACTTAGGCCTAGATCCCTTTCCCAGGAGCACCGGTACTACCCACAAATGCTGCCTACTTAAGAGCCATTTAACACTACACATTTTACATTATTCATAGTATAGATTAGGTTTTCTCCCCCGATATAGTGTAACTAAGTGATGGAGGCATCAAGATTTAATTTAATTAATTAATTTAAATAATTAATTTCATCAAGAATTAATTAAAGACATCAGTTGCTCGCACAGCTAAACACGTTTAAAGTAGGACAGTAACCTTGTGTACCAATGGGGGGGGGGATAAACCGCCAAAAAAAAAATTTCAATATATTTTTGATATAGTTGATATAGTCTTTTTATAAATCTCATGTCTAATGTCCTCTTAGAAAAGTCTTACATCTGGAACATCATTGTAGACCTATGTCATCTTTTTTCTGTTAGAAATTTTGCTTTTTCTCTTTTAACTTCCAGTTAAATCGAGTTCGTTGATGTTATATATTTATATATACTTGTCTAATGTTAGCTAAGTTCACATTAATGAACTTAACACATTCTCTGTTGACCGTGACAGAAAGCAAAGACGCTGCTTCAGCTCATCTTCCAAGCGAGAAAATTGAGTCGAGACAAGCGCGCCGGCCGAAACATTGCTAGTGGGAGTTTGGAGGAAGGGGGCGGGGCTTTCAGGGGGTGTCAGTTAATATGGAAGAGTTCGAAAACACCTACGCAACTGTCAGTCATTCCAGATTGACATGTCAATTGGTACATCAGTGGTTTTTATTGGGGGGAAAAGAAGACTGACTTTTTGCCAGTTTTTTTTGTGAAAACTTGCAGCCATATACGCCAGTGTTAAAAAGTTTGGCAGGTCTGTGGTGGTAACTTGTGTGGCTTGTTAGCATTGTCAATTGTGGGTGTGGCTTGTCTGGCATTTTTAAGCTCAGATATGCCAAAATGTGCACTCTAGAGTAAAACTAATAACCATCACCATGTTAGCTTTATTTAAAATAGATTTTATATTGTAGTTCAATCCAGGTAAGTACAAGACATGGGCAATGGACAACTCACCCCATAGTACAGCTCTGAGGAAATCATTAGAACCATTCGTTTGAATTTGAAGCTTTACAGCATCTAATTTGATTACGTAAATTGTGAAAAAATTTAGATTTGATTCTATTCTTGAGTGGATAGTAATAGCACTGTGAAACTCTAAGGGGCAGCAGCAGCGCTCTTACTACTGCACCACATAAACTGTTTTCAGTCCCGACATCTGTTAATGCAGTTTTACACAACACAAAAAAAAACAGATCAACAAATTTCACTTGCAACATATTAGCACCGATGTTAGAGAAGAAGAAGTCGAACAGAGCGGTCAGACTGAACGAGGAAACAGATGTTCAGAAACAGTGTTGTTTCATGTCAAGTTTAATGCAAATTTGCTACCATAAAAAGTGTGACTGATAGAAAACACAAGAGTGAGCCGTGCTGTCTTCTTTGAGTGACAGCAGTAACAAAGTAAAATGCACACAAAGCAGCACATCAGTGATGCTGTGGATAATAATAATAATAATAATTAGATTAGCTCTAGAGGAGAAAGTCAGTAACAAGATGTTAAATGTTAAGCTCCTCACTGCAGTGTTTTATGTGTATTATTGAAAAAATAAAACACTAAAAAAAATGCTAAATTATATTTGTCATTTAAAAGGCACATTTAAGCTGATTCATCATTGATTAGTTGATTAATTGACTGTTGAATTAATTCATCGACTGCAGCCCTAATTGACATCAGAATCCTGTCATAGTTACATAAAATAAAATTTCGCCATGTCCATGAAGATAACATTCGTACAAGCTGAATATTGCAAGATATTGTACACATGATTATCAGCACATATTGCTGTAGGTGCTATATAATAGTTGGGTTATTTTTACAGGCTCCTTAAAGACTCAGTCCTTCGATTAAGTTCTCCAAGTCTGAGAAAAATCACTAGTGTAGGTGAAATATGAAATACACACAGTCCCTCCTTGTCCAAACACTGAGTGTTCATTCATCATGATTGACTTAAGAATGATGTTACAGACCCAGCGAGAGAGAGCGAGTGTGTTTTTCTGCCTCCGATTGTTCCTTTGAGGTCCTAACACGGTCTGAGGGCTTAAGATAAACGACTATTCCCTCCATTCCTGCGTGACCCATCAAAAACACGCAACGAGCCAAACCTTCTCCTCCGTCACGGCCCGTTGCGCCTCTCTAATTCTCCTCACAGTCATCCATCAGCTGCGGCTTCAACACAAAACCCCAGAAGAAACAAGCTTTCATCATTAGGAGAGCGAACAAGCCGCCTCCATATATTACCCAGAAATCCCATGCAGCGGAGAGATACTCCTCCGCTTAATGTTTTCTCTAAAGCACACAGGCATCATAAGCTGAGCTCAGGATCTGGGCTTCTATCCAAGAAGCCACTGCTTGGGGGTTGAGACACAGCCGGTGAGAACGGGTCAGAAGATGCTGAGAGGGTTGTTAAAAACACAGAGCGAGTGTAAATGACTTCTGCAGAAGATCTTAGCGCTAGTGTCAGGGAGAACATACATCACACTCTGTGTTTACAAGGCGAGGAAAACAATAAATCCAGGACCTTATGGTGTGTTGAGTCAGATGGAACTGGAGAGCGGTGGTCAGTCCCCGTCGTACGTTCCACACCTGTTCACCACGTTCTCCGCGGCTCCATTACACAACGGAGAAAAACTTCACAGGTTGCCGTTTTTATCATCGCACGATCGCTGACACTTGCGTGTATCGCAATTTAGTAATGAACAGATGGACTTAAACAGCTGTTCATGTAGACACGAGCTCCGGGTTGCTACCTGAGGTATCGATAAAAACATGAAACCTACATCAAAGTGCTCATTTACCACAGCAACTTTCAGCTGTTTTATTCAATTTGAGGTCGTTTTTGCACTTTGCGTTTTTTTTTTTTTTTTTCCCCACTCTCAGGGTCGCACACCAAATAATGTGATTGGTTCAACTTGTGAAGTTACTTCCTGTCTCTTCTTTCTTGACTGAAGAAAAGGGTTGTTATGATCAGAGGTGTGAACGTCTGCACTGAGAACAAATCACAAAAAAATGCTTGTCTCATTTCGGCCTGAGTAGCTGAGAATTTGTTTGAGAAATTGCTTATTTCTATCAATGTAAAATTAAAATGGAAACCTAAGGCACAAATTCAGGCAATGTTTATTTTTGCTGTAGTGAAAACTGCACCACAGTGCTGTATTGAATCAAATTTAAATATTTTGTGTATCATTATCCCCAGCCTTTGTCTTTCTTTCTTTTTTTTTTTTTTTTTTTTAAACAGATGTGCACAAAACAATAGTAAGAAATAAGTATCTCCTCCATTTTTTAACAACTAAATAAGACTTGGTCTCTGTTGGGTAATGAGACTGTGGTTTGTGAAAATCAGATGTATCGATGCATATTCAAAAGTGACTGTTCCCACAAACAAATGTGCATCTTTCACATCCTGTGTCCTTTCCCTTTCAGTGAACTGACTTTGCTGTAGGGTGAATTTTTTATTCGTATTTGGTCCAATATATCACCGTAGCTACAGATCAAAAATCGTAAACGCTGAGGCGACACTGTACATGTTGTTACCCCTGTGAGCAGAAACTCACACTGCTTAATATATGAAAAGGTCGACATTTACATGGTGGCTGTATCACACAAGTCCCGCCCCTCAGTAAAAAGAGCCAATCACGTTGATGGTAAAGACGTTGGATAGAAAACACCAGGTCTATCAGATTCATACACTGATTCATGTGCAGATATAGAGCGCTTTGCTCAGAGCTGCAATTTCAGCAACATCAACAAAGTGACATTTCAACTGAGATTTTCTCAACTCTATGCAGTTTAGGTATGACGCTATAAAGCGATAAATCAAAATTGATTTCTCTTAACTGTCTCAATGTTTCTTCAGTTCCCCACTCACAACTTTAGTCCCAGCCTGCAATTAGCTCCTATTTACTGTTTGATGCACAAAACTGGAAGAACCATGGTTTCATCTTGTCATACGCAACCTCTCATTAAACTAGTGTTTAACTAGTTAGCTTTAGAAGTTATCTATAGCTACTAATGTTACTCACCGACACTAAAACAAAAAAAAAAAACACAACAACACTGGTCAGACCACGCCCACAAGCGACAACAGTAGCAGTTGCTACACGTCCACAAGAGACAAACTACAATCGCCACAAGCAACTTGAAGCTTTGAAATATTTATTTATTAAGCTTTAAAAATGTGATTTTTGACCAAAGCACTATTTTCATTGAAGAACTGTGATGAAGGAGAGTTATTCCATTATAAAATTGCTAAACAGCTAGCTACTCTGTGTTGTTACGCTAACTTACAGTTGTTACAGCTACTGTCATGATCACGTGACCTAATTTAGGTTACAGCAAGTCAGTGATATTTGATTTCCTTCTGATATCCAATTCAACAATTTCTACTGAAATCAAATCTGTTCACCCCATGAGTGCCTGTGTAGAAAGGCTAATGATATTGGCTATTGGCCAATGCTGCCATCTTGAGTTCACCTCATCGCTGAGTAATTCTGGGTTTCTCCACGCCCTTTTAGTTATTTTGGCCCATGCCTGCGGATGAGGCTGTCTCATGTTGGACATAATCATCTCTCACTTAAACAGCCCTGACTTTGTGTCTCTCCTGAGAGCTGAAACGGAGCCAAAGTCAACGATCCCGCTGCTGCAAGACGCACCGCTTATGACAACCAGGATTAAGACGTTGTCATTTAAGAATCGAGCTGATTGGCCTGGCGTCCAACCAAAACACAATCACTTCTTCATCACACACAACGTTCTGAACTCTTCATCTGTCCTGCACTATAGACTGAAGTGGCACTCGGTTTCAGGTCCAAAAGCTGAAAATAAATTATTAATGAAGGTTAGAGTTCGTGGTCATGGTAACTGGTCAAAACTGTGCCAGGATTGTTGCATTCTGTTTGGAGTTCAGACATTTTATCAGGAAAAAAAAAGAAGGAAAAAGGAACAGAAACACAAACTATGAAATGATCAAAACTTAAGCAAGACTGCCATCTAGTGGTCAATCTCCAAGAATTCAGCAATTCAACCTTAGCAGATTTTCTGACATTTTCACTTGTCATTTCAAGAGGAAGGTAAATAAATCCTTCTCCAGTACGTCATCACTACATCAATAAACGACAACAGAATTTATTTATTATTATTTATGAGTGCAGTTTTTCATGTATATTAAAAGATATGCAAAAAAAGAAAGCGAGAGTTTAATCAGATTTATTATTAATCATATTATCATGGAGGTATAAAATCATCACCAGTACATGTGGTGTGACGTTTAGATTTTATTCTTAAGGTTTATAGTTTTTTAATAATTTGTAAGTTTTGCACTATTCTTTAACAAAGCCGTGTTCGTTTTCCTTATCGGGAACTTACAGGCTCTATAGTGAGTCTTTAATCCTTTGAGTGTGATGCAATTGACCTAATATAATATTTAATCATGCTGTATTTTTAACATTATATTTTATGTAAGGAATAAAACATTGTCATGTCGGTATTGTAAAATAATGACTGACGAAGTGAAGATAACGTGGAAATCTTGTTTGTTTTCCTATAACAGCATGTCCCAAAGTGATGTATCCCTCTTTCCCTCTTTCCCTCACCAGCCTCTCTTTCTTCTCTCGCTTGACAATAAAAATTCAAGAGAAAAGAAGCTTGTAACGTAAACTCGTCTGTCCTGAAGATGTCGGAAAACAAAGTTGACACTGGAGACTCCTTCCATAAATATTAAATAAACATCTCCTTTAGGAAAATTTCACCAATATCAACAAACACTGATCTTTTATTAATCTGTTCATTATTAGGTTAAGATTAGATGAGCGAATAAGCGGTCACTATGGAAACGATAACTTATTAGAAGGAGCACATTAATATAAACTGATCATTAATATAATGTACTAATTAACTATGAATTAACTAACGCTTAAGGTTAGGTGATATTAATTATACACAACTGGAGAGAAATTAATTATTAGTCCATCACATTCAGCATGAGTTTGTTGATTTAAAAGGAAATTGTTCAGCTGCTAGAACCTTAAAAATACTAATGCAGAGTTAAATTACAGTTCTAAGCTATTACTAACACTTAATAGAACAAATTACAATTTAAAAAAAGAAAAGTTCAAGGATCATTTAAAAAACCAAATGAACAACCATTAGTCTAAGCACATTACTAACACGCTAGCCAAGTTAACCTGATTCAACTCCTTACCAGTTAACGAAGATATTAATTTTATTTAAACTACAAAAAGTTTAATAGTTGGGGCAATAAATGCACAAAAGTAGGAAATACAACTAGCAGTCATTTCTTAATAGTATTTTTGAGCCACATCTGCTCAAAAATACCTGTAATACTTATTTTACTTAAAAATAATACTTTTTCTTCATTACAGCTCCTGATGAATTTATGAATTTATCATAAAATCCAATCCATTAATCATTTAAAACGAATCTTTTAACTGTAACTCTACATTGAATCACTATCTAAACAATTCATCTAGCTTTTTGGAAAATACCTTGAGTAGTTTTGTTAAAATATACCAAAATCTCTGAAAATTAACCACAATTGCACCACATTGTGCATATTTAAATTAAAATGCACTTAAATTAAGTAATTTTTTATTCCCAAATGAGGAAGTTATATAACGAAATGGTGAATAGAAAAATATTAATCATATTTAATTAATTTCCTTAATTAGTACCTTTAGGTATAAAAAGATAGACTTTGTGTACATTTATCACACATTTGCCTTGTTAAATAAGACAAATCCAACAAATCCTTTTTGTTGCACATCAGATGTGTTTTAAAAACAGTCCCTAAATCACAGGTCCTACAGGAAAACTATGAAAAATAAAAAAAATTTGAAATATTTTTACACTTGCTGGTAGAGGTGTAAACCTCAGGTTTCCACATGATACGATACAATTTCAATTCTTAAGGCAGCAATTCAATATTTGACATATTGACACATCTCAATCTGCTATGATGTGATAAGATTGGATTTAGTAGCTTCTGATCCAGATGTGACCGACTTTGTGCAGAATCTGGGGCAGGCCGGACTGTCAATTTGTGGATGATCTAAAATCTATGCTCGTCAAGGACCCCCTAGTGACCATGGCCCCGGGCACGGGCCCAGGAAGCCCGGTCGGTAATCCGTCGCTGCTAATTACACTGCTTATAGTAACGAACAGCCCTGTGTCCTGCATGTTAATATTCTTCTATTAAAAGCTGTATCCTTTGCCATTTACTCTTTTACTGTTTTATATAATTGTCATTTTGTAAAACACTTTGAACTGCTTTTTGTATGACAGATGTTATATAAATTATTATTATTATTATTATTATTAAACAGCTCTAAGGTTTCTAAGAAAAACAAAGACACAGTTCGGTTTAACACATCACTATTGTAGTACTTATTTGTATGTTTTAAGGAGAAATTAAGAAAACCTGAATAGAAACAATAAATTTGAAAATACTCCCAACATATGACATTTCATTAACACTCAAATGAAGCGTTTTCACAGGAAGACAGGATTACAGGTGAGAAAACTAGATATCTGAGAATCAAATATTGATGGAACACAAGTGTGTGTTCCAGCAGAGGAGTCATTTACGTACCTGTGAGTGATATCATTATTAGCTACAGACTAATTATGAACTTTATAGAGAAGCATGAAAATGGGTTTTGGCAGAACCTGGGTTATCCGTTACTGTAATGATGTTGAGTTTCACTAGTTTCACACAGTGATGTTGCCCAACTGACTGATGATTTAAATTTGCTGCCAGTGGGATTTTTAACCAAGATCACATCTCCATCTGGCACTCCGTAAAATATCTCCACCTGGAGGTAATGCGTCAGGTGTTTACCACTGACAAACTATTTACATCATTTTAGTACCGTGTACAGCGAATAGAACAGAATAGAATGCAACAAAGTAGGATGTAATAGAGTAGAGCAGAGTAGAATCGAATGGAGTACAGTGTAAAGAAAGAGAAAATAGAATAGATTTGAATAGAATGCAATAGAATATAGTAGAATAAGAAAGAGTAGAATAGAGTAGATTAGAATGGAATGGAGTAGAGTGTAAAGAAATAGAATAAAATGGAGTTGAATAGAACGCATTAGAATATCGTGGAATAAGAAAAAGTAGAGTAGAATAGAGTAGAATGGAATGGAGTACAGTGTGAAGGAATAGAATAGAATAGAATAGAATAGATTAAGAATGAGTAGAGTAGAGTAGAGTAGAATAGAGTCTAGTAAAATAAAATGGAGTACAGTAAAGTAGAATGGAATGGAGTCAAATAGAATGGAAGAAAGTAGAGTAGAATAGAGAAGAGTACAATGGAATGGAGTAGAGTGTAAAGAAATAGAATAAAAAAAAGAGTTGAATAGAATGCAATAGAATATCGTGGAATAAGAAAAAGTAGAGTAGAATAGAGTAGAATGGAATGGAGTAGAGTGTGAAGGAATAGAATAGAACAGATTAAGAATGAGTAGAATAGAGTAGAGTAGAATGAGAATGGAGTAGAGTAGAGTAGAATAGAGTATCGTAAAATAAAATGGAGTAGAGTAAAGTAGAATGGAATGGAGTCAAATAGAATGGAAGAAAATAGAGTAGAATAGAGAAGAGTACAATGGAATGGAGTGGAGTGTAAAGAAATAGAACAGAATGGAATAAAGTAGAGCAGAATAGAGTAGACTAGAGTAGACGTAGAAGGAGTGAAATAGAGTTGAGTAGGATAGAACAGAATAGATTAGAGTAGGATAAAACAGAATGGAGAAGATTAGAAAGGAATGAAGTAGAGTCAAATAAGGAAGAGTAGAGTGGAATGGAATATAATAGAATGAATAAAGAATAAAGTAAAAAGATAGAGAAGAATAGAATAGAACATAGTATATTAAAATGAAATGGAATAGAATAGAGTAGAATAGAATGGAGTAGAGTAGAATAGAGTATAGTAAAATAAAATGGAATAGAATAGAGTAGAATGGAATAGAATGGAATGGAGAAGAATAGAGTAGAGTAGAATGGACCTGAATAGAATGGAATGAAGTAGAGTAGAATAAAGTAGAACAGAATAGAGTGGAGTAGAATGGAATGGAATAGAGAAGAGTAGAGTAGAGTGGAATGGAGTAGAATGGAATGGAGTCGAATAGAATAGAGTAGAATAAAGTAGAATGGAATAGAGTAGAGTAGAGTAGAATGGAATGGATTGGAGTAGAGTAGAGTAGAGTAGAGTAGAGAAGAGTGGAATGGATTGGAGTAGAGTAGAATGGATTGGAGTAGAGTAGAGTGGAATGGATTGGAGTAGAGTAGAGTAGAGAAGAGTGGAATGGATTGGAGTAGAATAGAGAAGAGTAGAATGGAATGGATTGGAGTAGAGTAGAATAGAATAGAGAAGAGTAGAGTGGAATGGATTGGAGTAGAGTAGAGTAGAGTAGAGTGGAATGGATTGGAGTAGAGTAGAATAGAATAGAGAAGAGTGGAATGGATTGGAGTAGAGTAGAGTAGAATGGATTGGAGTAGAGTAGAGTAGAGTAGAGAAGAGTGGAATGGATTGGAGTAGAGTAGAGAAGAGTGGAATGGATTGGAGTAGAATAGAGAAGAGTAGAATGGAATGGATTGGAGTAGAGTAGA
>CM075005.1:1561288-1572850 GCA_037576675.1 Pangasius sanitwongsei | reverse complement strand
CAGGCCAAGTGATTAGGACACCTGATTCTGATCATTTGGATGGGTGACCGAATACTTTTGGTAATATAGTGTATTTTAATATTTTGTACCTTACTCTTTGCACGCTGTACTTAGGAGGCACTGTTTCAGCATTTAGTTTTGTTTTGTTTTGTTTTGCTTTCAACTCCTGTGACCTTTGCCTTTTATGGAATTTTCGGCTAAACAGTTTCTAAGATTCAGCCTTGATGTTGCAAACAATCACCAGCATATTTTCACGCTTTATGATCAATACCTCCTACACAAACAACAAGATATACTTCTTCTCCCTTTGGGGTTAAAAGGTCTTTTATAATCTTCAACGAGACTTGTGATCCATTCAGCACGTAAATTAAAAAACTTCCATCGGCGTTTTGGAGTCAAAATGATTAAACGGAGACAGACAGCGGAGATGATAATAATAAATGCTGTCATGCAGCAAATATTTTTACAGCTAGAAGACAAAACCTTCAAGAAGAAGTAGAGAGGGAATTAACCTCTGACCTCACAGCCAGCAGGAAGGCGTCTTCAAGGATTTTCTCCATTTTTATCGAACCGTTTTCTTTTGTCCATCCATGTTTGATCCACCTCTAATGAAAGTCTCAGGATTTTATTTACTGTCAGACTTTATACAGTGAGTACACGGGATTTCTCACCCAAAGAGCTTTAAGCTCAGAATCTCATTACAGGAAAAGTGAAACATGGGTTAAAAAAGTGCCACCCTGTGGATATATATTAAAACATGTGTCATTCAAATATTAAATATTAAATAAGAACTAATTAAAAAGCAGGCTGTTGAAACATTGATAGGTTTCATTCCCACAGGTTGTTAAGCGGATCACGATGACATCGAAATTAGATGAACAGCGGTGACACGTTTCATCATATATAAGTGTCAGGAGAATTGCCTAAAACTGTAAAATACAAATTAAACCCCAAGGCCTCACGGTTATGTAACATCACACTTTAGACTAATGATCAGGACCTCATCTGAACTCTGGAAGCAGCTTTTAGAAGTTTAAACTCTAGAGCTAAAGCTAAAAAAACACACAAAGATACAAAGACATCATATAAAAAAATGTGAAAATATCTTATAGTCAAATTTGTATTGTATTCCTATTATAAGATTATAATAAACCAAATGTAAGATTATTAAACCTATTTCCAGACATTGTTTACTCATTCAGGCTTTTAGCAATGATCTGCTAACTGAATAAGAAAATGTAAAGCTTGAATAATCTCATATTTGATTTATTATAATCTCAAAATAATAAAATGATATAAATTTGCCCATATTCTAGATATTTTCATATGCTAAGATATTTTTTTGCATATTATCTATAATGAGCCATCTACATTTTCTGTTCTACAGCAATTATTAAAATGACCAACAAGACAGATTTCCAGTCGCAACACAGACAGTGAAGATGATCTTCTGCCTCTGCTGCTACAAATATATGGCAAAATATTTAAATTTATGTTTGCTAGCTAACATCTATATAAGGTACTACATCACCTGCCCCAAATTTTGCACTTGGTCTTATACTGACGTATTCAGAGTTGAGTTAAGTGAAGATTTAAGAATTCCACACGTGTGTTCAGACCTCAGACGTAACTACAAACGTAAGAGCTTTTTAAAAGTTAGGCGAGAGTTTTGCATACATGGGAAGAGTTTGAGTAAAACAGAGTATGTTTTGGCTGCAAATACCCTCATAAAACCTATGGAATGCCATTTAAGGCCAATATTAAATACATAAATATGACTATTAATAAATCAATAATATCGTCCCTTTAAAGTCAGAGTGCTGGGTCAGCTTATCCTTCAAACCATGAGCAGGTTTTCTTTAAATTAAATTAAGAAAAACATTATTTTATTAATTTGATAAATCAAAAGAGTGAATTAAATGCATGATCACATTTAATCGCCCACATCATGCTTACATAATTACAATTTCATGATCTTGGTTTACCTTGTTGTGTGCAAATGCGCTGGATCACGTGCTATTCTGAATATAAGCTACTAAATAATG
The DNA here is from genome assembly GCA_037576675.1 of Pangasius sanitwongsei. NCBI lineage: Eukaryota > Metazoa > Chordata > Actinopteri > Siluriformes > Pangasiidae > Pangasius > Pangasius sanitwongsei. Next base: position 1,570,805 of record CM075005.1, on the reverse strand, counting down.
AGCGTGGAAGAGTTTAAATATTGCTAAATCAAAACAAAATAATTCGGTGATTATTTTTATTAGTATTAATGGCCCCAAGATCATAGCATTCAGTAGAACAGGAGAAAAACCAAGACACCAAGTAAAGACATCAGATTAGGGTTTGGCGATATGACTTTTCTGAGATATCACGCTATCGTAAAAAAAAATGAATGTAATTCGTTTATAATTAAATTTAATTATAAACTGACTAGAAGGAGCTGATTTGATGTTAGAATTTTGTACTTAATTTTTAAAATTATTATTAACTTTTTTTACTGATGTTTGTTTTGTTAATTTTCAATGTTAATATTTGTAAATATTTCTCTAGACATTATATAAATCAGTGGATTGAATCTTTTTTTTTTCCAGATGCAACACTGTGAACAAACCTACAGTATACATGATGATATAGTACGTTATGTATTGTATTAATGCCTTCAAGAATCATATAATATTTTTGTCATATCACTCACCCTTACATCAAATGCCATTCTTGATTGATCAACTTACGTTGACCAGCTATAATTTCCACACTAGGGAGACCAGATTGAGGCAAGACTATAGTCCCTGATTTCAGAGAAATGGAAAAGCTGGTGCAATTGGAATTAACAAAGGAAACCTGGCAAGTATGAGAAGCAGGTCAGCATGAAAATGTCAGATCTCAAAGTGCAGAACTCCACCAAAGCCTCTGATGGGTAAAGTACAACAGTGAACCAGGAACCCTGCTAAACTGGACCCCATCTCACTCACAGGTGGAACTTATTTTGAATTGTCTCACTTTTCAAAATGAGGAGAACTTATCAGTCTGGAAGCCGGACAAGAAAGAGAAAACCAGAAGAAGAGGAAAAGAGGAAGCAGAACTGTGGTAAGTGGCGAAGATATATTATCTAAATAATTAAATAATTAAGGATGACAATTGAACTGTAGTCATAAAGTCATAAAGTAAGCTAATGCTAGCCCTACATAATTTTGGGAAGCAAGCAGCTAGCTACGAGTTTGGAGCATTTTGCTCAAATTGTCTTAAAAGCTCAGTCTTTGCATGAGTGTCCACACTTATAGACAGTCCGAATATAAGTTATCAATCACATCCAGAGACCATTACTGTAATTTCATGTAAATTTTATCTAAACATACATTTCTACAGGTTGTTGAGCCTATTGTTCAATCCCAGTGTCTCTGGTGTATCAGTACCAACTAATTAAATTAAATTTAATGAAATCTTTCTCCAGACGTTAAAAATGCCTTAGCTTTTTCGAAAACTATTTTTTTAAAACTGAAGATAGAGTTGTTGTTTTTTTTTTCTAAAAATCAGCAAAATCATTCAACAGTCCTAAACTAAATGCCTGGAATGTAGCTACTTTTTGTTTTAAAAAATGATATTTTTATCATTTTGGTCATCAAATAGTTGGTCATTAAATATTGTAAATATTTTAGACCTGAACAATTTTTCACAAACATATAGGAAGATTAACATTTTTTTTTTTTTTTTTTTACAATTATATGCCTTTTATAAAGGCATAATTTTTTTTTTTAAACTCATGGTATTCCTACACACTGATAATCCATTTAGTTTTTAATAGTGATAAGTGCTACTTAGAAAAAGATAAAATTCATATGACATGCAATTTGAATTTTTTTTTTAAAGAAAAAAAAAACATCTAAAGAATCTGGATATGTTGTTTAAACACTTTATGCATGAAAGAGTTAAAGTCTATACAGAGCATAAAAGCCAACACTTTACCAAAGGTGTGATGTTTTAAGCACTGGTTTAATTTTAATTGGATTTAATTTAATGATGGTATAAAATCTAATTGGGAAGCTTGATCTAGCACTACATCTAGCACTCAGAATATAACACTAACATTTTCAGACACTTATACTAAAATTAGATCATCATATTCTAATATAATATAAACCAGGACGGCCCTTTGCGTTTTTGTGCCTGTGTCTCTACAATCACTTCTGATGGCACTTCGTCTTCCTCTTCATCAGCAGTATCTGATTCTGTTACCGAGTCTGTGCACTGAACTTCTTCAGGCAGCAGATGGTGTTGTTGCTCAGACGAGATGTCGAGGAGACGTGTACGTAAAACACACGTGACATTTTCACATTTGTGAAAAACTGTAGTGATTTTGATTTCTTAGTGTTTCCCTCAATCATGTTTAAAGTAAAAATTTTCCATACGTATCAAAAAAATTGACCAGTACGTACCTGCTGATAAATTATAATCTGATATACAACAAATTTATACAAACTCAACACTTTATAATATTGTCAGTAGATGTGACTTGACTGTGCATTTGTAGTAGATTTTATTCTTATTGATACTTTTGGACTCTTCCTTAAAGCCTTCATTGGAAACCTGGCCAGAAAATTAGTTTTATATTATTATGAATGAACAGTTTTCAAGACTCTGAAAGTTTTTGTTTATTGGCTTTGGTTCTACTAAATTGTATCTGTATAGTTTGATGTAAGATTTTATGAGGATAATGTGATAATGGGTCATATTCAGAGTAATGTTAAGCACGTTTAATGAGGATTTAATACCAAAATTGCTTACATTGGTATTCAGCTCTATTCAGAGACGTAATTTAAGATTTAAACACTATTCGATTGTTTCTCTCACAGAGGACATCGGAGGAGACGCATCTTAATCTGAGACTTTGCTCATTTAGTGGACTGTGTATATACATTATAATTCCATGACTGGCTTCATTAAGTTCTGTGTATATGTGCTGGATCAAGTGCTATTCTTTACGCTGCTGAATAATGAGTGCGGAAGCCATTTTGTTGCATTAAACCAGTGAATAATGTGACCATTACAACTAGGATTATTCATGCAGCTGTATATTAGTAACATACTGGATTCCTATTAGATTTATTTAAACTCTCATCATCTTCTCATTTATATATCATCATATTAGACTTTTTATTTTACATTTTTAAATTGTTTCTTGCTTTTATGTTACATTGTATTATGTTTCACAGCAAAAAAAATACACTATTTCCTTCTTCATTCTTCATTTTCAATACCTCAATATTTGGGGTTTAAAGGCAGTGGTCTGGATCCTATTAAAAAAATCCCATCTTGGATACTTCTACTTAAAAATAAAAAATCTGGTAACATCAGAGACAAACTACACAAATGTGATTTTAATAATTTGAATGTGGAGCTCAGAAAATCCACTTTCATAAACCGACTCTGTGGGACTTTCCCCAAGTAAATATTGATGTAACATTTGGACTTAAGTTCACGCTGAATACAGCCCTAAACATAGAATCTGAAAAATGAGAAATCTGCATATGAAGTTAATTATATATGCAAGATGTAGTTTATTAAAGACATCTGAAAAAAATAAATAAAATCCACTGAGGATGAATAAAATCTATTCAATTCAGCTGTTCAGTTTGGTCAAATCAACACTCAGTAATTAATAATATTTAATAATCAGATATTTGAAAGAAAATATAGAAAGCAGAAAGTGAATTAATATAATTATCTTCATTTTCACCCACCGAAAAGCTAAAGATGATTTAAGTTGATTTAACAATAGTTTCATTACATAAGAAAGTGTATATGCACTGAGAAACCTCTCACTGGTTAAATAAGACACAACACAGAAGCTGCATAATGTCAGAGGGGGAAAGGGTTTGAAGGGCTTGGTTTAAAATTCCTGTAAGGAGTATTTTTGATTTAAATAAAAATTATTTATTTTTCATAATTGATCTTTTTCAATAATGTTTAAAGTGAATTTCAGTATTTCAGTAGTTTGGAGTTTTCAATTGATTTCAGTGACATTTGAGTTAATCGGCTTTCAGTTAATTAGAAATTTGAAGTCATTTTGAATATATCAGGATTTTTTTTTTCAATGTTTTGGGAAAGTGAAATATTTCAGTAACATCTGAATGTATTTCAGTGGTGAAGAGCGCAGCCCCGGCCTCATTCACTCAGCGAAGGGATCGATGGATGCCAGTAAGTCTGCGACTTCACGTTTTGACAGAAACTGTCTAAAAAGCCCAAAACAGAAAAGAAATTAGTCAAACTTTAAAGTATGATATCCACATTACAATAAAGGTCTACAAAATCCATAACATGATAAATCTGTCCACTCCCACATTTATAAGTGTAGAACAGCAGAGAGGAACAAAAGATCAATAGGAGTGTTCCTGAGTGCTGTGATTGTGTTACTGTACTGTACTGGCTGAAAAATAGAGAGCAGACACTCAGTGTATACGTTTTAAATGTACACCTCCTCTTCTGCTTGATCAGGCAACAAGATACATTTTTTTCAGCCGAAAAACTCTGGACAACATCAGCGACTTGTCATTTGTCATAATGTGAAGTATTTTCTGACGTAAGTGTTTAGGTGAATGCCAGATTAATCCATAGGGGCAGGCTGTGTACAGCCCCAACATATATCTCAACCATTCAACAAATGTTCTTCATAAAGTCCACATTCACAACTATATACATTTTAAATTCCAATAAAACACTAAACCCCTAATTTGAGTGACAAACAATTTTATAAATTCACTATGTGACAGATATAAGCTGTTAATATCTGCCACAATCACACATGACACATTAATCCAGATCTGAAAACTGCATTTTTGGTTTAAAACGCTTTCCGTCTACACTGGCATTTTCATACGTTTTCCAAAAGTTGCTCATCCACACTGAAACATCAGAAAACACTTACATCCCTAAACTGCGCGTGCGTAACAAAGTAAGAAGCTTTGGCCTGCGTCATTTCCGTCAGCCGTTTATTTACTTTCCGTCTCTTTGAATTGATGCGGCGATGTGGAGGAAAAGCAACAAGTTTTTTAAATGGACAGACAAAGAGGTGGAGTTGTTGCTGCGGGTAACCAAGACTATAAATTTGTTTGTTTTGAATTGAATGGGTCACATGATTGTGTCACATGACTATTTAGGGCCATTTAGGTCCACAGAGTTATTACTGCACCTCGTGTTCAAAAACATGAACTGCAGCTGGCACTAATACAGGCTAACGACAAGTTTTCCAGATTGGGCTTTAGTATTTGAAAATACTAAACAGCCATCAAGATCTTGTTTTATAGAAAATAATCAGAATTCTATCTAATAAATTCACACAAAAGAGCAAAATATAAGTGTAGACAGTGTGTCTATAATGTACTGAAGCATGTCCATTGTAAGACACAGTCTCCTCCCAAAGTACTGGAACAGCAAGGCCATTTATTTATTTATTTTTTGCTATACACTGAAGACATTTAGGTTTGAGATCCTTAAAGTAAATTAAAGTAAATAACACTTAAACTTTGGTTGCATATCCCTTGCTTGCAATATCTGCATCAAGCCGGCGACCCACTGACATCACCAAACTGTTGCATTCTTCTTTTGTGATGCTTTTCCAGGCTTGTAGATAAACTAACCACTATTGGTTAAGCATTAAAAAAAGCATCACTTACACAGACTATGCAATGAATTTTAAGCAAATGGACCTTTACATTTTTTTTATTTATGCTATCTTTATCTTTTTTCTGTGGCAAGATGTACAACATAAGGAATTACCACACATCTCTGGTTTTGTAGAAAATATGAAATGCAGATACAAACAAAAAGCAGTGCAGGATTGCTTAGAATTCCTTCAGATGACGATACACACACACACACACACACACACACACACTTTCGGAGACTCACCTGGGTTCAATACCTGCTGAGCTGAACAGTTTGACAGCTGCTTTTGTCTCAGGATCATTTTTGTGTTTATTTGACAAATAAACCACACGTTTTATACCTGTAGTGGAAATATTAATAGATAATAATGTTTCCTGATGTGTACACACACACACACACACACACACACACACACTTATCAGACAACTGGCATCTGAGCTTAGTTAAAAACATAACTAGACTTTTTAACTAAAACTTCAGCTCTTTACCAGCTAGCTACACTTTCTGCTGGGACACCTCACAATAAGTGAGCTAAATAAAACAATGGAAACTTAAAGCACTCATAGTATTTATAATTTAATTAATTAAAGTTTGCTACGAGACAGATTTACGTTGTAAACTGTGTAAAATGCATGCAGAATATTGCAGACTAGTGTATAACAGGCATAAAGCTGTATTTATGTAGGAGTGTGTGTGTTTGCTATCACCTGACTGGATGATGAGTTTAGCGCACTCGTTACAGGGGAACAGAGTGACGTAAATGGTGCATCCTTTCACATCCATGGAGGTTTTATTCATGATGGCATTCAGCTCCGCATGGCACACTGTTACCAACAGGAAGACATTTAAAATAATATATTTTTAGATTGCAGAAATAAATACTGGGGATCCAGAGATATTCCTCTGGTAGAAATATATAATTGCAAACAAGACAGCAGAAAATATTGTAGCGCGCACCAGTGTGGTTTTCTGAGGATGTAGTTATCTGCTGCATTGTAGTTCTGTATTATAGGAGTGTTTATAAATAAACCTTATAATGGGTTTACAGTTTACCCTGTAGGCCTCTGAGCAGCGAAAGAAGTGGGAGAAAGAAGGAGAAAATAGTGGCTACCTAATTAGATAGCTAGGCTTGAAAACAAGTAAAGCATTTACATTTTTAAAATGAAACACAACATTTAAAGCAGGTTGCAGTGCAGTAACTAACCGTATAGATATTTTTTCTCCTCGTCTTTATGCTCTCCACGGTCCCAGGGGAGCCCCTTATCCTCACAGCCATTGGGCATTTTGTTATAGCCGATGCCCACAATGTTCCCTTCCTGATTTACAATGCATGCACCCACCTACACAAAAACAGTTTAGATTAAATCATCTTTAGAAAAAGAGAAGGAAAAGAAAGTGAAAGTAACTGATGGCAACCTGTCAGGTTTATTTAAAAAGCTCAAAATAACAACAGGGCATTTAACAATCATCAGCCTCTGAACCTCAGACCTGCCATGAAAACAAATGAAAATGGAGTGCCCCAGCATGGCTCACGTGGTACCTGGCCATGAAGGGTAACTAAATTCAGTATGAGTATTAGGGTAACGTGACTCTCTTAACAGTGGAAATAGTGTTTACATGCAGGATTATGGGTAATTTGCCGAGCCACACTGTTTCCAGAAAAGCATTAACAGAGATCTTTGTGGACATCCTTTTAAATTTTCAAAAAATTATAGAAAGACTGGACCTATAATGGTTCCCTCCTTATTCCTGCATTATTACTGCATTATTACTGCATTCCTATGAGGTCCACAAGGCCAATGGGTGTCCAGTCTTTCTATCTTTCATTGCAAGTGCACCATTTAGGACAAAGTGTTTGATACCTTTGTGTTAGGATCAGGGCTCTTCTTAGCAAACATCAGGGCAACAGCCATAAAATATACGTCGTCCTCAATTGGTCCACCTGGGCTGTAGAAAGAGAGATCATATTATATGTGGAGCCCCAACTTGCATTATTTTCATATAACAGCACAGTCTGGAGTGTGTTATTCCTTATATATTATGTGCTTCAAACACAAACTTGTGCACACTAACGAACAGGAGGAAGGAAGGAGGAGGAAATAAATACAGTGGAAAATGATACTTGATTATGCCACATTAGGGACACGGTTTTGTTCTCCCTACTAACACTAGCCAAATATTCCTTCATTACCTTTTATGAATATGAGTCAGAGTCAGTGTGGATTCTAACACTTATTAATATGGAAGCATATGTGAAACGTGTGATGCATGAGTTAGACATATCATATATAAAAACTTCAGAAATGTGTTCAGTGTGAATTATTTTTACACACACAGCTGATGAGGGACTTCCATCCAAAATATGCAAAATCATTATGTGTACAGTCATAACATAACGAACCCACAATCCTGAAACTATCACCAATCAGACTATGACACTGACATGGACAACAAACTTCCTAAACTTACTGCGCAGGTGGTTGTGGTTGATTGTCCTTGCCTGAGCTGGCCATCACACCACTTAGGCTTTGCTTACTCTGAAGGGGAAAAAAAAAAAAAAAAAAAGTATATAATATGAAAAACGTATGCCAAAAACTCATTTCTAAAATCTGATAGAAAATATGTTTTCATGAAACCCAGACCGTAAAGGTGAAAAATTAAATTTTTGTCCATACAGCATAAAGTGCAACACAATTTTCTTTTTTTTTTATACCTTACAGAAAATCATTTATTTAAACTGTTCTTTCCTTTTTAAAATACCTAATTATGGCTTAAAATCAACAAAGTGTTCCAAAACTGTAATTTTAGGCAAATCTCTGTTGTATAAGAGGAATAAAAACATTTTGGACCATGCTGTTGTAGGAAAATATTTCATTTTGGTAACAGTATTACACCTCCCTGGTGTGGATTATTTTCCTATAACAGAAAGGCCCTAAGTGTATTATTCTCTTAAATGTTATCTCTATGTCGATTTGAAACACTGACCTTTTGACTGTAAAAGATGCTGTGCTGTTTATGGTTGCATCCAGGTAACACTCACCTTTAGGGTCCTCTGGAGTGCAAATGTGGAAGAAGGAAGTGTTATTTAAACACATGTGGTCATTACGAAATGCAGAGACTTTTTGATTGGTTCAGGGTGTGTCCACTCGCACCTGCTAAAACAAATTAAAGAAGGACATCAAAACTGGCTCAACGGGATGCTCAAAATACTCAAAACCTTGATCGCAATGACGTTTGTAGTTTCTATAAATAGAAATGCACACGCACGCACGCACAAAGTGGCTTGCAAAAGTATTCAACAACCCTGAAATTTATTTATCAGATTTGTCTGAATAACAAATGATAAATACACATATTCTTCCTGTCAGTATTTTTATCGCAAAGTTCAATTCAATTCAATTTTATTTGTATAGCACTTTTAACAATGAGTATGTAGCATTAAATGAAGCTAGTTCTCCTGGATACAGTAATATATATATCAGCCCTATCTAACTGGCAGAGGAGTAGGTGTTGCTATTTGTAATGATAATCGTTATTTATAATGATAACTTAGGCTTCACACATAAACGTTTGAAGTTCTTTATACTAACATAACATATGTAGCCACAAAAAATAAGTCTACCCAGGTGATTCCGCTAATTATAATGTACAGACCCCCAGGGCCATATTCTGAATTCCTTTGTGAATTTGTGGATCTCATTTCTAGCCTGGTCGTTTCTTTAGACAAAGCATTAATTGTTGGAGACTTTAATGTTCATTTTGATAATCCAGACGTCCCTCTGAGAGCAGTGGTTGTGTCCATGCTTGATTTAGTAGGGGTTAATCAGAACGTAATAGGACCTACTCATAATGATGGTCACACGCTTGATGTAATACTGACATTCGGCTTAAATATAGTCACTTTCCACAGTCTGAAGCTATGTCATGTCGTTTAAAATGTGTCTCAATCATAATATATGCACCATGCCATCCTACCACATCAAACGTACGTTCACGTCAACAACTGCACAGAGTTTTATCAGTAATCTCCCAGATTTATCAACCATGATTGGATCA
>CM075005.1:1534788-1545228 GCA_037576675.1 Pangasius sanitwongsei | reverse complement strand
TCTTCGCTGAGACAGCGAAGCTGGAGTGACCTCTCCAGGTGCAGGCCTGGGCAAGTGGTATGGAGATCCTGGAGTGCACTGACCTCATAACTAGGTGAACAGAGCACCTCTACTCAGGCTATGGGGACTTTGTAGTCTTGCAAACCAGAACTCTAACATTTGGTAGAGAGTCTGGTTTCATCAGTAAACATGGCAAAGACCTGCCTATTTCACAGAAAAAGACAATTTGACTGACATGGTAGATGACCAACCTTAGATATTTTTCAGTGACTATATCTTTATACCAACCTAATTGCAACCTCCAAAATCTCAAAGGTTGTAGCCAGAAAAGTGTACCAAAGATATGCAGAACATTGTGGCCTATGTGTGGAGTGTCTAAGAGACTAGGGACCAGGAAACTTCCTTTAAGGAGAACATGTAGTCCAGGTTTCCTTTAATGAACAGACTCTCTGCTTACTCACATGCTATGTTAATAAGCTTAGAACACTTAGAATCAACTTAATTCCCTCACTACCATTGTCCATCAAGTGGCAGACCTGGTAGCTATCATTAAGTAAATAAATAGTTAACATTAGTTAACTGTACTTATTAGGGATGTCACCAAAAAAAAAAAAACAGATACAAATAGTCAAAGACTGTAAGGAAGTGTGGCTTATGGGTAAAAAGCCTGAATGTTTGACTTAAAGGCTTTCCATTCACCCTTCAAGAGCATTTGCTTGCTAAGGCAATTCCAACGACCCTTTATAGCCATTCCGTTTACTTACTCCGTTTAGTTACAGTCATGGGAAAAATAAATGTACATCCTCCTTCGGTTTTATGTTTTTAATTTATCAGGGCCTAAATAACAATTGTGTGGTCGTCACCAACTTCTATGAACAAACAAATAACCTCAGGCGACCACAAAAAAACCAGCAGATTTCAACATGTAGTCATTTTTTCCCAAAGAAAATAAACCAACATTCAGAAACCAGGTGGAGGAAAAAAAATAAGTACACCCGATAATTCAGTAACACGTAGCAACAATAACTTGAAGTGAACATTTTAGGCAGGAGTTTTAGTCTCTGACATCATTTTGGAGAAATTTTGACCACTCTTCTTTACAACTTTGCTATTCATTGATTTGTTTATGCACAGTTCTCTTAAAATCCCACCACAGCATCTCACTGGTGTTGAGGTCTGGACTTGGACTTTCCAACACTTTCTTTTTTGTCTTCTTTAGCCATTCAGATGTCGACTTGCTGGTGTGCCCAGGATTCAATTCAATTCAATTCAATTCAAATTCAATTTTATTTGTATAGCTTTTTAAACAATGGACAGTGTCACAAAACAGCTTTACAGAAATAAATGGATTCAAAAAATATATTGTAAATATGTGAATTTATCCCTATCCCTTATCTCTATCAGGGATCATTGTCCTGTTTCATGGCTCAATTTCAGCCCAACTTAAGCTGCTAGACAGATGACCTCACATTTGGCCTGTTTGCTAATTACTCTCTTATTGATCGTGAAACTAGGAAGAGTGGACTTATATTTTCCCACCTGGTTTCTGAATATTGGTTTACTTTTTGGGGAAAAAAAAATGACTACATATTGAAGTCTGTTCTGGTTTTTGTTGTCATCACTGGAGCCTATTTGTTTGTTTATAGAAGTTGGTGAGGAACACACAATCGTTATTTAGGTGCTGATAAATAAAAACTCACAATTGAAGGAGAGTATACTTACCTTTGCTGTGACTGTACATCATCCATAAAGATTAGTGAGCCCATTCCAGAAGCAGACGTGCAAGCCCAGGCCATTACACTACCTCCACCATGCTTGACCAATAAGCCTGTGTTTTGGATCATGATCAGATCCTTCCTTTCTCCACACTTTGGTAGAGGTTAATCTTGGTTCCAGAAATTTTGTGGCACATCTCTGTATTTCTTTGCAAATTCCAATCTGGCCTTCTGATTCTTACTGCTCATGAGTGTTTGCATCTTTTGGTACGGCCTCTATAGGTCTGCTCTCGAGGTCTTCTTCAAACAGTTTTCAGACTTCAAACTTTTTCAGGACTTTCCAAAACACTTGTGCAATGGCTCAGATTGATTTTCCCTCTTTTCTCCACAGTTGTTCAAAAGCAAGATACCTGAAATGAATATACCTGAGATCTGTACACACACAGTTGCCAGTTTATTAGGTAGAAAACAGGTTTTCCTTGTAAATGTTTATTGGTTGTTCTGCTTCACTTGCTGGCGTATGGAATTATCTCTGGGTTGCGGAGTTTTCTTTAACCATTTCTGTTTTTAAACTATTTTAACGAAGTAGTTGTCTTCATCACTCAATGTCTCTAGCAGAAACGTCTTTAAAGCAATACAGAAATGCCCTGCACCATAGCATCTGGCCATGTACATACTGCTTACAAGACAGCATGGGTCATTCCCAAGAATTCCTCAAGAAATCCACCCTAGAAACCTCAGATATCAGCAACTACTGACTGGTATCACTTCTCTCTTTTCTTTGTCTAAAATCCTTGAATGCGCTGTCTACAGTCAATTGTCTCTCTATCTCACTCAGAGTAACCTCCAAGATCCTAAACAACCAGGTTTCAAAGTGGCAGACTGCACAGAAACTGCTCTAGTGGCCATCACTGAGAAGCTTCATGCCACTAGATCAGCCACCTTTCTGCAGCCTTTGACACAGACAAACAGAAGATCCTCTTGTCCATCCTCATGAATCTTGAACTTCATGACACAGCATGGCAATGGTTTGCTTCCTACCTGGAGGGATGGTCTTATAAGCTGATATGGAGGGGAGCCACATTTACTCTATGCAGACTTCACTGATGTCCCACAAGGCTCATTGCTGGGTTCTCTTCCGTTCTTCCTCTATATCCACTCTCTTGGTGAGGTCATATCCTCACATAGGTTTTCATACCACTGCATGCTGATGACACTCAACTCATCCTCTCCTTTTCCTCTCTCAAACACTTATGTATCTGTACAGACCTCAGCATGTCTGGCAGACATCTCATCAACTGAATCTCATCAACTCATGGATGGCAGCTCCTCAACTTAAACTTAATCCCAGCAAGAGTTGCTGGTGTACAACCCCTGAGATACATCTTCATGTCAAGATCTTGTGATCTCCCTGGACAACTCTCAGATCACAGTGCATGCAACCTCAGGGTAACCATGGACAACCAACTGTCCTTCTCACTTCATATCACTGTCACACACATACTTTACAACATCAGGAGGATTCTCAGTTGCTTGTTCAGTCCCTTGTCATTGCCAGACTGGACTACAGCAACTCGCTCCTGGCAGGTCTGCCCCATGCCATTTGCCCGCTGCAACTGATCCAGAATGCAGAAGCCCTTTTTTTTTTTTTAAAACCTCCCTAAGTTCTCGCACACCACCCCATTGCTACACTCCCACTACTGCCTTCTTCTACCTGGCTGCATCAGATTTAAAACACTGATGCTTACCTACATCACCAAAAATGGACCAGCACCGATCTAAAATTAAAGCACTCATCACACCCCACTCTGCACCATGCTCCCTCGACTGGACCACCCAGATGGTTGAATGAACTTCCTCTAGCTGTCTTCACAAAAAAACACTAAAGACCTACCTCTTCACCGAGCACTTAATTTAGCACTTTGTAATTTAAAAAATCTTTGTCTTGTATTTTCTTTTCATACTGTACTAAAGTCCCCCACAGGGTTTTTAGAACAATGGTACTCTTAGCCCCTGACTTAGTAAACTAGGACGAGGATGTGTTTTTATAGGGACTACAAGGCACTTATTATCTCTATATCTCTGGATGAGGGCATCTCCCAAATGCCATAAATGTAAAATGTAAATCATGCATGGCCACATATCAGATATTTATCTGATCGAAGACCAGTGCTCGAGTTGAGGGGGGATACAAGGGGATGGAATCCCCCTTGTTGAAAAAAAAAAAATGACCAAAAAAAACATCCCCTCTGTAAAACCACAATTCCCCTTACCATCCCCTTTAGATTAACAGTGTCATGTATTATGTAAAATGTATCATGCAAATGAAATATTAAAATTCTCTCAAACTATAAATTATGGCAATTGGCCAATCAGAACTTAATAGTCCAACGAGCTGCGCACAAGGTCACGCAAGTTTTTGTCAGTTTCACTCTCTTCAAAAATGGCCAAGAGAATGGTGCAAGGACATTCTTTAAAAAGAAGAAACCAGAAGGTAAGATATTGCTATGACTAGTGTTTCAGGACATTCCCCTGACGTAAGATTGGAAAAAATAAAGAACAAAGTACAATGATTCAGTAAGGGTGATTGCTGTCAAGGTTGCACTGAATTATTGAATGCAATCACCGAGGTGGTAACGAACACGTGCGCATGTTAGGTAAATGTACGTGTCTAAAAAAAAATTTAAAAAATTTTAAAAAACAAAGAAAAAGAACCAGGTTTTAGTCCCTAAAGTGTTGAGCTATTTTCTTACACACTATTGTCACTAGGTCACTTTTAAACAGAACTGCGTACTGGTCGGCGTTGTAGTCATTGTACTGTCTTGTTCTGTCTTGTGCGTCTGCACATGTTTGCACTTTATGTATAAATTATGTAGTCCCTGTAGTTCTTTGTTGTTCTGTGTTTGTCTTATGTAGCACCTTGGTCCTGGAGAAATGTTATTTCGTTTCACTATGTACTTGTATATGGCTGAAATGACAATAAACTCCACTTGAACTTGAACTTACAACACTGTTTAAGCAATCTGCACAGAAACCATTCAAGCCACTGCTAACAGCTCGACATCAGCACTCAGGCCGCCATTAATGGCTTGAAAGCGACACTTTTGATGGAGATTTAGAGTTTTATTATTAAAAAATTCTGTTTAGAATGACTTTAGAGCATGGCGATAATGATTAGACTATAAACCCTTCAAAGTGCCCTCTGAAGGCATCGTTCAGGTCGTTTGGTATGCAGTGAGAGTGAGTGTGTGTTAGTGAGAGAGAGAGAGAGAGAGAGAGAGATATCCCATGAATAATGCCTATGTAGATAGTTTTGACTGGCTATTTTTTTTTTTTTTTTCCCCAAATGTGTTTTGTTTTCATGGCTTAAAGTTCATTTTATAAAGCTTATATTTTGGTAAATAAAATGTTTTTAATGATTAGACAAATTTTGTAATCGTTGAATAAAAGTGTGCCTTGATCTTAGATTTAAAAGCAGAAATGGAGAGTCAAGTGACTACAAAAACTCTGTCACCTTTTAGTTTGAGACGTGACCATGGGACATGTAAGAGAACTTTGTTGGCAGATCTAAGAGACCTAAGAGCTGAATGCAAATAGGTCTGTGATATAAGATGGGGCCTGCCCATTAAGAGCCTTAAAAACAATCAGCAGGATCTTCAACTGAATTCTAAAATGGACAGGGGGCCAGTGAAGGGAGGCAAGAACTGGGGTAACGTGATGACGCATTTTAGTACCAGTCAACAGTCTTGCAGCTGCATTCTGGACCATCTGCAAGTGTTAGTTAGGACTGGGGAAGACCTACGTATTGGGAATTGCAATAGTCCAGTACTGATGTAATAAAGGCATGGACGACTTTTTCCAGATCAGGCAAAAACAGAATTTGAGTGTGAAAATAATTCTTAACTGGTAGTAGCTACTGTTAAAAACAGAACTGATTTGTTTGTCAAGGCAGAGCTCAGAGTCAAGGATGATACCCAGGTTTTTTGCATGTGACTAGGCCTAACTTGCTGGCGAGACAGCTTCTGGACTTGGAAGGACCAAAGAAGATTACCTCAGTTTTGTCACTGTTAAGCTGGGGGAAATTATTTGCCAACCAGCCTTTAATGTCCTCGAGACAGTCCAGGAGAGGCTGTAGGGAATTCCTGGATTTTAATGGGAGATATAGCTGTAAATCTTCAGCGTAGAAGTGAAAGATGATGTTATATTTCCTAATAATGTTACCAAGTGGGAGCATGTACAAACAGAAGAGAACCGGCCCCAGGATGGACCCCTGAGGTGACGAGCAGAGGAAGAGAAAAGCTGGCCTATAGCCAATGAGAAAGCCCTATGTTTAAGATAAGAGTTGGACCAGAGTAGTGCTGTACCCTTTATGTCAATCCACTCTCAGAAGCAATGTCAAAAGGATGTTATGATCCACAGTATCAAAGGCAGCACTAAGGTCCAATAAAATCAAAACTGCATTATCACCAGAGTCTACCGCAAGTAACTGATTATGTGTCACCATTAACAAAGCTGTTTCGATGCTGTGAAGGGCTTTGAAACCTGATTGAATGGGTTCAAATATCTCAGTCAAATTCAAGAATGGTAGCAATTGTGACAGGAAAATTTTCTCCATTATTTTGGAAGCTTCAAAAAGTTAGGCGAAACTTCAAAAATCTCTCAGAGAGATCAGTGGATGCTTCAACATCATAAGAGATACAGGGTTGATGACGGAATTTATAATGCTGAACAGAATTTTAGGTTTGTGACAATGTTTACTGATTATATCAGAGAAGTATTTAGCCCTAGCTTTTTTGGTTGTTGTCTGATAATACACCAAAGAGTTTCTAAAAAATTTCAAATGAAACTGTGAGATGATCTTTTCTCCACCTCCACTCAGCTTTCCGACAGGCCTGCCTAAGAGAATGGGTAGAGTCGTCCAACGCCTGTTGGGATTTAAGTTTGGGATGTCTGTATTTGAAGGGAGATACAGAGTCCAAGATAGCTGAGCAGGAGGAATAGAAAAGGGAAATTAGTTTATCTAGGCTTGAAAGGAGCTCAGCAGCAGTTGAAAGAGAGGCTGCGTTGGCACTTCTCTGATAACTTTCAGCAAACTTATTTGCAGTGAGAGAGTTAATATAACGGGAGTAGTAACCTGGGGTTCTGGCGATACACAGAGGACTAGATAAAGTGACATTGAACACATAGGTTTATGATCAGATAAAAAAAAAATGCATCCTCAATATTTATATTATTAATAGAAAACCCCTATGACATAAGGTCAAGAGTGTGTCCAAGTATATGAGTAGCTTTATTTATGTGCCAAGGAATCCAGGACATGACTAAACTCATTGACCATGGGTTTATCCAGACAACAAACATGAATATTAAAATCACCCAAGATCAACAGATGATCATGTAATGAAACAATATGCGAGAGGAAGTCAGGGCATTCCCTTGTAAAGTCTTTATCTGGCTTAGGGGGCTTATAGACCAAGACACATACTAATGGGGTGGTAGCAGACTATTTTTACACACTGTATTCCAAATGTGGATAGAAGGTGTCTATAATTTAAACTGGTTCTTAGAAACCTTGGCCACTCCACCTGCTCTTCCAGCACACCTGGGGGTGCTAATGAAGCAACAGTTAGATGGACAAAGTTCACCAAAGACGGTTGACTCACCAGCTCCAGTCCATGTCTCAGTTAAAAACAGAAAATCCAGATCATGGCAAATGAAAAGGTCATTTAAAATGAATATTAGACACAGAACTGGCGTTAACAGGGGCCATTTTTGAAACAGAATGAATAGTCGGTTTCTGTGATTGTTGGATGTACTTCAATGGGCGAATGTTTAGGAAATTCACCCCTCCGCTTCAGATGCACAGTCTCGCAGGAGCAGAGCAGTCCGGCATCAGGGTCCGGTCAGGAATGATGGACGGATGACAGGAGTGTCTCTGGTCCCATGATGGCCGAGCCAGATAGAGATATCTGTGCCTTGTATTGTGTGCGGAAGACCAGGTACAAGGCCACGAGGAGGAAGCACTCACTTCTCTCTTGATCTTCACCTGGACACCTCCGTGATTTCCCCCTCTTCCTGTGACATTTCCTTCAATGAAGTATACAGCAATTTATCTGGCAAACGCATGCGGCGGAAGGGTGGAGTAACGTAGGACGATATGGGTTGCATAGGACAGGACACGCTCCAGATTGAGTCTCCAGCGAGCTTCTAATATGTAGCAATGTTGGATGATCATAAGTCAGCATGGCATCGATATAATGCATGCGTGAAAGCACCAGAAACACAAACAGACCATCGGTCAGACAGGTAGGAGCTGACGGCAGGCCGACAAACACACTGGCGCCATCTTGCCCTCGTTGAAGTTCATATAATACATAATGGATGAGTGATGTTTATTCAACTCAGCATCACCCTCACAGTTATGACATTTTTTAAAAAGTATACAAGACAGCATATAATTTTTATCCCAGTAAAATATTTAATCCAATTAATCTCTGAATAAGTGAAATTAGTTCAGAGCAATCTTCAAGCTTAGCTACAGCAGAGTGTTGTTTTAATTTCTAAAACCAAAACCAGGAAACCTCATAACATATAATATATAGTTCAGTTGAAAAAACAAAATAAAATGAATAAAATTACGAACCTTAAAATGGCGGATGAATAATATTTGTTCACGTCATTACATTTAAATCAGTAATCTGCAAACAGATTTTTGGCCAGAAAGCAGAGTGAAACTGTAGCTAATGTATTACAGAGCTTTAAAACTAAACTTTAATTTAAAACTATATATAAAAATGCTAAGCAGACCCCTTGTAATACACCAGAGCGCAAGGACAAACCTGCACCAACACCGAAAATGAATGAAGGAAAAAAAAAAAAAAAGGTTCTTACAGATCATTCTGAATTTCTATAAATGTTGGTGTTTCACTCTTCAGCTCATCTACTGTTTGCGATGTTTCAGTTGGTATTTCAGCACTTTAATAAACACTAACTATAATGTAATATCCGGTAGTTAAGTATTTTCACCCGTTCTTAAATTTCAGTACAGTATTTTTAGTATTTGGGATGTTAGATATTTGTCGATTTCAGTAGATCTGCATTTCAACCTACTGAAACCCATCAGCGTTTTAATAATGTATTTATCCATTTTGCCGATATTTGGTGCTTGATTTTCATGTTTTCGTATTTCAGCACTTCAGTAACATTCAGTATTACAGTAACATTTGATTATTCAGTTATGTTTGGTAATTTTCACTATTTCAGCCATCTTTACAAGTCCCATGACATTTGATTGTTCAATATTTCTCTATATTAGGCACTTTTCAGTACTTTACATTATTTTAAATGTTTGGTATATTAGTAATATTCAGAATGTCTGTATTTTATAATGACCAGTATTCCAGTATTTTGATAATGTTTGACATTAGAGACATTAAAGAAATACCAAACATCCGTATTTCAGTACTCACCTACTTCAGTAACTTACTTCAGTAATGTTTGGTATTTGCGTGATTTAAAATGAAAATATTCAATCTTATAGAAGGCCAATATTTCAGTTCAGTATTTTCAGTATTTCCATCATTTTCAGTGTTTGTTGTTCTGTATTTCAGCATTTCCGCCATTTACAGCCAGAGTGCAGCCTCCACTACACTCACACTGTGCAGAGGAATCGATGCAGTCAAAATCTATAACAACCTTGTTCCGCTTCGGCTGAAACTGCCTGAAAAACACGAACAAAAGACAGAATAAAAAAAATTAAACAAGAAGTATAAAGTGCAACTTCATGCATCTCCTGTAAGCCATTTTCGTTCTGTGACACCGTTTCCTTTTAGCCACTGCAAACACTTTTTAACGGTTTGATTTTTTTAATTATTTAATTTCAACCTTAACAGGATACAGAAGTGATAAATACTTTATCTGGCTCACTGAGCAAGTGGAAGCTCATTCCCATGTTTTGGTTGTCTGGAAACGTAACTGACGAGGCTAATAACATGGTAGCTAACGTAATGTAACGTAACGCAACGCAACACCATAGCTGACTAATACAGATCCGATGAAGCGTCTAATGTGGCACATTGTGTTTGACTTCGACACTAAATCACCAAGTCGCTGGTGAAAGATTCGGCTGTGAGCTGCGGTATTTTCTCCTCACATCGCAAGTGTATATTTTCTCTCTTCAAGTTTAACCAGGAGGTTGAGCCCCGCACAAAAAAAAACAATATATCATGGCCATGTTTTATTAATTCATTCCTTCGTTTTAGTTCAATTGTGGCCATGTTTTATTAATTCATTCCCTCGTTTTAGTTCAATCGTGGCCACATTTTATTAATTCGTTCCCTCAAATGCATTTACCTAAAACGAGGGAACGAATTAATAAAACGTAGCCATGATATGTTGTTTTTTTTTTTTGTTTGTTTACCCGCATGTCATGTGCGGGGCTCCGTAATGAGGTGACATTTTTAAATAATATTTCAAGGTTCAAGGTTCTTTATTTGTCACGTACCCATTACATACATGTGATGTAATGTAGTTTAACGCTCTTCCTTAGTGCAACAATAATACATAATAAAAGCAGAATATAATAAAAATCTAGTAGACTATTACAGTACTGTGCAAAAGTATTATTTTTTTAGTACAAACTTTGTTGGAGATGTTTATTTTCTGACTTCTACATTATTGATTCAGTACAAAAACATTTTAGATTCCAAACATTAGTTTTCCAGCA
>CM075005.1:1497531-1518773 GCA_037576675.1 Pangasius sanitwongsei | reverse complement strand
GGTTCCAGTCTTTAAGGCTCTGACTCTGGATTGGTTCCAGTCTTTAAGGCTCTGACTCTGGATTGGTTCCAGTCTTTCAGGCTCTGACTCTGGATTGGTTCCAGTCTTTAAGGCTCTGATACTTGATTGTTTCCAGTAGTTAAACCTCTGGTTCCTGATTGATTCCAGTATTTCAGGCTCTGATACTTGATTGGTTCCAGTCTTTAAGGCTCTGACTCTTGATTGTTTCCAGTCTTTCAGGCTCTGGCTCATGATTGGTTCCAGTATTTCAGGCTCTGACTCTGGATTGGTTCCAGTCTTTAAGGCTCTGACTCTTGATTGTTTCCAGTCTTTCAGGCTCTGGCTCATGATTGGTTCCAGTCTTTCAGGCTCTGGCTCTTGAATGGTTCCAGTCTTTAAGGCTCTGGCTCTTGATTGGTTCTAGTATTTCAGACTCTGACTCTTGATTGGTTCCAGTATTTCAGGCTCTGATACCTGATTGGTTCCAGTCTTTAAGGCTCTGACTTTTGATTGGTTCCAGTCTTTCAGACTCTGACTCATGATTGGTTCCAGTATTTAAGGTTCTGTCTCTTGATTGGTTCCAGTAGCTAAACCTCTGGCTCATGATTGGTTCCAGTCTTTCAGGCTCTGACTCTTGATTGGTTCCAGTATTTGAGAGTCTGTCTCTTGATTGGTTCCAATAGTTAAACCTCTGGTTCCTGATTGGTTCCAGTCTTTAAGGCTCTGATTCAGTCTTGTCTGGGTTATTCTGAGTCTTTAGGGTTTTTGCTTCTGGTTTCACTTTATTTAAATTTAATATCCACATTCAGCCTTCAACAGTGAAGAGTTATTATTTTTTTATTATTATTTCTATCATTATTTTGCCTTTAATCATTTTCAAATTAATCCTGTAACAATGCAGTTGCCTCCTAATGTTTTTAGAACTTTCGGATGAATAAGCTTGGCTACATAATATTTTTCACTGATTCACTTATTTACTGATTATTATTCCACTCTCTCTGTTTGTCTTATCTTTGTTTTGATTATTATATCATTTAATAGTGTGGAATATTATGATAAAAAAAATTTCCAATCCACAATTGCTTACAACTTGCAAGGGCCTCTCTATTCTTCTGTATTTTAGAGACTTTACAGATGCTTGAATGTGGTTGCTGTGAGTTGTTATTCAGGGTAGCCTCCCTAGACATAGTTGACCTTGGGGGGGGGGGGTTTGTAGGGAAGGTAGAGGAATGTTACGGGGAGTTGGATGAAGAGAGTATGAAGAGATGACATCTGTATATATTTGACACTTCAGTAAAATCCCTCTCCAGCCTTGGGTTCTGCCTGCATCTGGAGAAATCTAACAGTTCAGGAAGGTCAGTAGGTTATGACGTAGATGCTGTGAAGGCTTTTTTCAACAGACAAGTCAGAGGTAAGCTGTAACCTTTTTCCCCCTGCTATGGAGCATTTTAAAGCTCTCAAGTCTTCACCAGACACACCTGTGGAAGTCTGTGAAACAAGAGAGAGTTTATGGTGGATGTTATACTGCATGCACAATAAACCTTAAGCTCAATTGTACTTTGGCTGGAGGGGGAATTCTTGTTAACACTGTGAAATCTCAGCTGTTTCCTGGGAAGATGCAAAATTAATCTGGATGTCTGATTACAGGCTGCAGAGGCTGTAATCAGATGTAAAGGCTGGTGTTGTGCTGCTCATGTTGGGAACAAATGTTGAGAAGTGTTTAATTGTTTTGTCTTTATGGTGGGAGATAATCTTTGAATTTACGGCCGTGAGCAGAGAAGTTGATATGCAGTATGAACTTGGTGAAATGGTGGGATCTATAGCTGAATTAGCTTAAACTGAGAAGGAACTTGCTCGGAAATGTGGAATATCAGTGGGAAAATTCTTTGTGGTTTGGAGAGAGGATTAGATAAAATCCCATGAGAAAACTAAGAACATAAATATTTGCCAAAAACAGATTTTCAGACTCAGAAACAGAAAAAAGCTCTTCAAACGAAAGCAGTTGGAAGCAAAAAAGTTGGAAAAGGCTCTCAAACATAATGGACATGCAGTAGAAATTTCTGCATTAGCTCCGCCCCTAAAAAAAATAGAACACAAATGGCAAATTACAGCGAGTCACATTACATTACATTTTTCAGTGATTCTGCTGATGAAATCGAGACCTTTGAGAGACAGACACAGAAGAGGAGAAGTGACTCAGCAACATCAAATGCCTGCACCAGCTGATGTTAATAAATGGAGGAAAGATATGAAACATCTTGGGAACATGGATGACGTGACGTGATCTTCGTTGGCTCAAACCTATTTATAATCATCAAACATTTATTTGATGTTGTGATGATCCTGAGTGCTGTCATGGCACGAAGAGGACAATCTGAACTTTCTAGAGCCCTGGACAAAGTGATCGGTGAAGATAAGCTAAATCTAGCAGCAGCACTGGATCATGAGAAAAATAACAGGCTACACTCAAGGTATAAATGAGACTTTTGCTATTTATGAAGTCATCAGAAATGAAAACATGGATGACCTCAACCATAGGGCAATGAAGCAAGCTTTTCTGCATGGAGCCAAGATGGAGCCTTGCAAATGACTACAAACTCACTAACCTTAGCTGGAACACAGTGGGAACTTCTGGTGATATGGCCAATACACATGATACGCCTACAGAGAGATGTGGCATTGCCAAAGAGAAGAGTCAGAGCAGGAGAAGTGATGAGAAGCAATGAGAAGTCAGTAGAACAAATATAAGCATTGATTCTCTGTCACTCCCAGACTTTATGGCTGTCTTTCATGGTTAGTTATTACTTTAATCTTTTGGCTTACCTTACTCTTTAAAGCTCTGTTTAGAAGGTGTCTAAGGTTTTCGGGTTCACTCTCTTGGTTAGCTTTAGTAATTTAGGCTCTGACTCTGGCATTTGAAGTGCTGTTAGATGATGGTTTATGGGAATGTGTTGACTGTGAAACTGGGTATTTCCACCAGAGGAAGTTGGGAGGGGTATCCTTCTGAAAACCTCTACCTTCCCCACAAAAACTCCAGTTTTCCTGACCAAAAACGATTCAATCCCTCTCATTGTACAGACACATCAGAACTGAAAAAGGGCTCGGAATCTTGGACACCAAACCTGGTGTTGTGTTTCTTGTTGGTCATGAAGTCAAGCAGAATCTAGTCTTCAGTGTTGAGCTGTTAAAGTAGAGCTCACTGCGAGTTCCCCGATTATAATGCACATGACATAAAATATTAAGAATTCTTTTATATATCGGCTTTTTCTCGCACTTTAAAAAATGGCCACCTGGTTTCTTCAGGTTGGTACCACTGAACTCCTCATTTTCATTCTGTGGAACGTGGTTTAACATAGTCATATCCGTCTGTGAGGTTTGGTAAAAGTGGCTATTTGAGCAACCTGATAAAGGAACTTGATACCCAAATGGAGAAGTAAAAATACCAGTGTGTGGCCAGATTTTGGGGTAATGATATCAATCTGTACATTTTAAAGTTTGTCAAAACACACTGGGTGCTTTTTTTTTTTTTTCCCCAACATCTGTTCTTAGTAGCTTTTGCTAGTTTTTATAGCACTCGTCTGACAGGTTCCAATACTGAAGAACTAAAGTACAGAGAACGGTTAAAATGATTCCCAGAGCCAGAATTCAACATTACAACACTAAACATTGAAATCTGATTTTGAAAAATAAGTAATACAGTCGTTGAATTATATATTTAGCACAAACAGGAGCCAATATATAATCATGGCTGCAGTCAGCCGAGTCAGCTAGCTAACAAGGACTGGAATCTGCTAGCACTGTATAGGAGCGCCTTTGTCAGTTCATTCTTACAAGCTGATGTCTTTCCCAGAATGCAAATATGCTATTTGCATACAGGAAAGAGAGCAGTGTGCTGGAGCATTCATGCTGTTAACTCAACCTTAACATCCAGGATTAAAGCTTTTGGCAGTCCTCCTTCATTTAAAAAAAACAACAGTGCAGTTGATTTGATTTTCCATAACAGCAGCTCTGACAATAGTGCAGGTTTATATTAATACGTTATCATTTTCTATAGCAACAGATAACTCACAGGGACTTGTACAGCTGATGCGCCATATAAATGCATTTCAAAAAAGCTTTCTGTAAGCAGATGTTTATTTAAAATGTTTGGAAGTAGTCTCCAGTGTCCGCTAATGCTTAACCTTGTAACACATGAGCAAAGTTAATGTGCACAAGGCAAGTGATAAAATGAAAATGAATTAAAAATGTTTTACTAGCTATATTGCAAACTTTCCTGCCTTTTTTTCCCTCGCTACTTGATGCAAGTGACAGAAATGTAACGTACAGGATCTATACACCGACGATCCACAGAGCACCGATTAACATCGGCTACTTGTCACATTACTAAACACTGGCCATCATATAAAGACCTCACATTATTTCCTGTAATTAAATTACGAAAGGTTCGTGAAAGAATCATTTTTTTTTTTCCTGTAGTTTCTTACGGCATTTCATTTACTGATAAACACTAAAGCTAAACAGAAAAAAAAGTTTTGCTGATCTGTGTAAAATCTTGCACTGAGTACAGTTTCTACTGCATACATCTACAAACATTTCAAATTATTGAAATGAAATGAAACGAAATTTTCAGCAAAAAAAATGTATATAAATATATATATATATAATCACTGTTATTACCGAGTGGCTGAATGTTTGTAGGATTTCTATGGAATTATCATCACATCTACCAGCAGATGAACTGATTACAAGGGTCAAGGTCACAGCAAGGTCAAATGTCTGAAATAGTTTCAGTTTCTAGACTTTGGTGGTGGTATCGAGTTCGACTTGCTATTACATGATGTGTGTTCAAATCAGATAACCGGTATGTCCAGCGTTTCTTTTAGCTCCTTAGCATAAGGGTTTGATGATGTATCAGTGACGATGTGTATTGTATGTGTCTAAAAACTTCCACAGAATCCAGTCTGACAAAATTGTCAGCAAGTCAGTATTTTTTTAAACTAAAAATCATACAGACTGTAGCTTCAAGTCTGGTCTTTGTTGTGTGTGTGTGTTTTTTTTTTTTTTTTTTAGCAAAGAAGAAAAAGATGGAACGGGAGGCGAAAGCAAAAGTAAGCACACCTGAGTTTAGTTTAAGAATATGGAGAATGTGTGTTTTGAAAAAAACGTCCTAAAATCTGTATGGTGTAAATTTTTTAGGGTCCTGTACAGAGACGGAAAGCTAAGAACAGCGAGCCGGAGAAAGAGTCGCAGTCGAAGGAAGACACGCTGCCGGACAGCACTGTTTTATCAACGGGTGAGGTTCTTGGAGCATGTCATGTTCACGGCGTTTTTGTTTGTTTGCTTGTTTTAGTTTTAGTTTTAGTTTTAGTCAGTAGTGATCAGCGTGATGACGGTATGAATGAGATAAAGGTCAAAGTGTAAGAGCGTCCGGTCGTGTTTCTCCTCGGCAGAACCTGATCAAAGCCCGGACCTCAGTTCGCCGAGTAAGACGACAGTAGGCTATCTACCAGACATCTGCGCTGTTGTGGAGATCACCACGGAGAACGAGGAGTCAGCAGTCAGCTCCACTCAGATCCCTTACAACTTCCAGGTCTCACCTGTGTCTTGTTACGCCGGTACGTCCCGTTCGTTCACGCGCACTGTGAGAGTTTATCAGTTCCATGTCCTTTATACAGTGTTCCAGTTCTTTAACAGTTATGAGTTTTTTTTTTTGTTTTGTTTGTTTGTTTTTTTTTTTGTTTTTTTTTTTGGCACGATAAAATATTTTCTTTCTTACACCAAAATGATTCATCAAAAGTATTTGAACCCTCTGTGTTTATATTTTTGGTTAAACTTTCAAAAAATGGGATTAAGTTTAGTCCAATTTTTCGTTTTTAGTGTTTTTTTTTTTTTTTTTTTAGGGTTGGATATATTTTTAGTTTTAGTTTTTTTCCATTTTGAAGGTGTTTTTTAGATTTAGAGATATTTTTTACTATTTTTTTTTTTCTTTTAATTAGAGATATTTTTAGTTTTAGGTGTATTTTTGTAGAATTAGATGTGTTTTAGTTTTTGATGTTTCTTGTGTCTAGAGATGTTTTGTTTTTTAGTCTGTTTTTTTTTTTTTGGTTTTTATATGTTTTTACATTTAGATATTTAGAGATTTAGTTTTTAGCTTTTTAAGGTTTAGAGATATTATTAGTTTTATGTTTTAGTTTTTTGTTTTTTTAGTCTGTTTTTTTTTTTTTTTTTTTATGTTTTTACATTTAGAGATATTTTAGTTTATACTGTTTTGATTGAGAGATTTAGTTTTTAGGTTTAGAGATATTAGTTTTATGTTTTAGTTTTTTGTTTTTACTTTTTAGTTTTTATTTTTAGAGATCTTTTTAGTTTAGTTTTTGTTTCTTTTTGTTTGTTTTTATGTTTTTAGATTTAGAGTTTTTTCCATTTATATATTTTTAGTTTATTTTTTAGTGTGTGCTGTAGAATTACAAAATCTACGACATAATTGGCAATAGAGAAATGTTTGTTAAAAAAAAAAAAAGATGTAACGGATGAAAGGCAGATCTGAGTCACTCTAATCAGCACATAAACATATGTTTGTGTTACAGTTGATGCTAACTGTCTAATATCAACTGTATAAATCAAGTGTTACACCACAGCGCTGCTGAATTCTAGATGCTGATTGGTCAGAAGGTGTTGATTAGTTTTCTACAACAGCAGCTCTGACAGTAGCGCAGGTTTACATTAATGCACTCGATGTGATACGTTAGCGTTTCCATAGTAACCGCTCATTCACAGGGACGTGTACAGCGGACTCTCCATGTAAACGCATTAAAACCGTGTTTAATCGTTGATCTGGTGAAGATTTCAGTAATGAGGCGTTTGTTTATTCAACATTTATGGAAGGAGTCTCCAGTGTCAGCAGCTTAGACTGACAAACTGAGAGGAACAAAACATTTGGAAAGTGCAGTTATGGGATATTAATCCACGCTGTGGTGGTAACAGTAACTAAGCGGACTGAAAATAGTGTCGCTGAATTCGTTGTGCTGAAGAACTGAAAAGAGAACTGAAAAGTGCCATGAAGGTGTTTTAGTCAGAACAAGAACAGGTCACTGATCTGGAGCATTATGCAAAAAGAACTGACGGGAAATAAACTGAAGTGTATTGAGTGTAATGGTGCATGTATTAATACTGATAATACGTTTTCTTCATATTTGGGAAAATGTTCTGCGTCTATAGACCTTCGTTTAGTTTTAATGTGAAGTTGCTGTACAGTAAGAAAATATCAGATGCTTTGCTCCAGTGATGATGATGATGATGATGATGATGATATATATTTTAAAGGCCAGTGATGCATCAGTGATGTATTAGTCCTATCTCATCCTGCTTTGTGTGGCAAAATCAACAAATCACGCTACACCATGGAGGAAGTAGGACTGGCCTTCGCTCCACACATATCACCAGTTTCACTCCCTTATTTAAGATAAAGTTACTGAGTAATTTTCCACTGTTCTCAATTCCTCTTTTCACCCAGAATAATCTACATCATTTTATTAGGGTCAGAGATTATTATTATTATTATTATTATTATTATTATTATTACTTTTAGTGTGTTTTATTGTGTTTAGACATATTTTTCATTTATGTTTGTATTGGGTTTTTTTTTTTAGTTTTTTTTTTTTTAATTCTTTGCGTGTTTTTATTACTTTTAGACATATTTCTAATTTTAGGTTGTAGTGATTTTTTTAGGTTTGTAGATATTATTCACTTTATACAACTGTTCCGACATAAAATAAGAAAATATTGAAAAATATTAAAGAAAAATATTAAATATAAAGAGGAAAAAATATATATATATATATATATATATATATACATAAAAATAGATTTGTGCCGTTTGTGCGATGTAATGTGCAATAAATGCAATACTAAATATTAAATTGCAATACTAAAATAAATTAGTAACGTTATGGATGGAGATGGAGATGGAGGTTGGGTGTTTGAAGGAGATGTACGGATGGAGATGAACGATTCTTAGAGCTCGGTGTTGTACTGGTTGAGGGCCCGAATGGCCTGCGGGAAGAAGCTCCTCCTCATCCTCTCTGTTTTGGCCTTCAGCGAGCGGACGCGCTTCTCTGATCGCAACAGAGAGAAGAGATGGTTGAGGTCTTTGACTATTGTCCTGGCCTTGTTCCAGCACCGTGTGCTGTAGATAGAGTGTAGGTCAGGGAGCTCTGTATGCTCAGGCTGTGATGCTTCCCGTCAGGATGCTCTCGATGGTGCAGGTGTAAAAGTTCCTTAGCACCTTAGACGGCAGTCGAAAGTCTCTCAAGCGTCTAAGGTGGTATAGATGCTGCCAGGTCTTCTTCACCAGGGTGTTAACATGGCAGGACCATCACAGGTCCTGCGTGATGTGAACACCAAGGTACCGGAAACTATCCACTCTCTCCACTGGGGTCCCGTTGATCCTGAGGGGTTGGTAGCTCCTCTCCTGCTCCTCTCCTGCTCCTCTCCTGCTCCTCTCCTGCTCCTCTCCTGCTTCGTGCTGAAGTCCACAATCAGCTCGTTGGTCTTGCTGACGTTCAGGAGGAGATTGTTCTCCTGGCACCAATTAATAATAATAGATATTTAGGTTTAGTGATTTTTTTTTTTTTTTTAATTTAGTTTGTAGGGTTTTTTTTTTTTTAGTTTATTGGGATTTTTAGGTTGAACTTTTTATTTTTAGTTTTTAGTCTTTTTTTAAAAGGTTTACAGATATTTTTAATTTATATTTGTAGGGTTTTTTTAAGGGTTAGAGAAATTTTTAACTTAGTTTGTAGTGTTAGATTTTGATGATTTTTTTTTTTGTTGTTGTTTCGTTTGTAGTGATTTTTAGGTTTAATTTTTAATTTTAGTTTGTAGTGTAAATGTAAACGCTAAGCAGAGGCCCTGTGGAAATGAGTCCGTTCAGAAATGTTCTCTGCTTAATTAAAAAAAAAAAAAAAGAAATTAAATTGCCAGTATTTAACACGAGAATATTTAATTGTATCTGAGTTTTCCTCATTTTGCTGTTTTTGTTTTTTTTGGTTTTTTTAAACAGAGAGCGACGCTGACAGCACACACAGTGAGGAAGACTTGGAGGTGTGTAAACTTTAACACTGCAGTCACACTGAATCCCCGATGCTTCACCTTTTATACTGAATCCACGACCAAGAACTGCTTTTATTTCATCAAACTAATAGACTTTAACCTCTTAAACTCCAGAAACACCAGATTTTATTTATTTGTTTTTAACAAATATACAAGAAGCTGGAGCACAAAAAAACTTAGAGTGCTTTTTTTAATATTAATTTAGATTTTTATATCAATATTAATATTAAAATCAATTTTAATATTATTTGTATTATTTGTGTTCTTTCTGTTTTTAGAGATGTTTTTAGTTTTTTGCTTTTTTTAAGTTATTTTTAGTTTTTACTTTATTTTTTTTAGATTTAATGATATTTGTTTTAGTGTGTTTATTTATTTATTTATTTTGTTTAGAGTTATTTTTAGTTGTTAGTGTGTGTGTGTTTTTTTTAAGGCTCAGAGATTTATTTATTTTATTTATTTATTTATTTTGGCTGTAGAGATATTTTTAGTTTTAGGTTTTAGCATTTTATATCTTAGGGTTTCTGAGATCTATTTTTAGCTTTAGTTTTAGTTTCAGGGTCTATTTAGAAATATTTTTAGTGTTGAGTGTTTTATGTTTTTTTAGTGTCTATTTTTACTTTAGACGTTTCTTTAGTGTGTTTTGCTTTAAAGTTTAAAGCTGTTTGTTTTAGGTTTTAGTTCTCTTGGTGAGTTTGTGAGTGACTCTGCTGTACTTTCAGTTTGCTCGTGTTTTTCCCCTCTTCACTTCAGAGCTGCGCAGTGTGTTATTCGAAACGAGGCATTAAAGACAGAATTAAAAATAGACGCACAGTGCGGTCACGGTCTTCTGCACTGCCACACTTAAAATGGACGTTGTCATGTCTCGGAATTGATGAATCTTCACTGCTGTGTTTAACATTATTTTGCTTTAGTGTCACACAACTGCTGATGTTTATGCGAGTTGTTTTTCAACCCATCAGTTTATAACAAGGCTACAATTTCTGTTTTTAATAACCGATAAAAATGAAAACAGTTCCTGGTGACGCACTCAGATCATTAGATATGACTGTTAAAAGAAGCTAAAGAGGTTATTTATAATCTGTATTTTTTTTTCTCCCACCTTCAGCCTCAGGACTTGTCCGTCAGTTCGAGACAATCTTGCTCCTCTGTGCTCAGGATAGCACCCAGCCTTCTGGATAAATCGAGCTCGTTCATCTCAGAAAAGACGAACTTTTGGGTGACGAGCTGCCGAGAGGATTCGCCCATGATCAGCTACGACGCGGAGCCCTGGCGCCCGTTCCTCCCTGCCCTGACCTTCGACCTCAGCACCAGCTCCACGTCTCGCGCCAGTGTCATCATGAAAGCCGTGGACCTTTCCTCCAAAAAGACGTAGAACAGGGATTCGCTGCTAAACAGCCGCTCTGCTGCACTGATTTCATTTTTCCTCCGCCTGCGTCCGTGGAGAGGTGCAGTGAACCGGTTGTTTTTTTTTTTTTTCTTCTTCTTCTTTTCCCTGGTGCTACGTTCAATCCCTGGGCGCGTGTAAGGTGTAACTTTATCTGAATGTAAGGCCATGCAAAGTTAAAAGCTCGTCGAGTCGTTGACCCACAAGAGATTTGTTCATTTAGCAATAAAATTAAAACTGTAGCTACCGAATTAAGATTAGCTACCTAGTGTCGTTTCAGAGCGGTATATTTTTATCCAAAAATATTTACGTGGGTCCGTTAACTCAGTGATCCTGAACAAGTTCACGCACCGTCTCGGGTAGCTAAGTAAACCGGTGTTTTATAGCCCTGTCAGGATTAGAGCATTTTAGCTGACCATTAATAATAAATAATAACAAGTAACAGCTGTTAAATTTTTTTTTTCCAAATTAAATAAAAATATTACAGATTGACGATCATCTCTCCTGATGATAAATTGAGATGTCCAGTATAACTGATTATCGTCACATGCTTATTCAACACTAAAGTGCTTTTTTTTTTTTTTTTTAGCTGTTAATGTAGGAAACCTAGCTAAGAAGATTTTTTTCCTTGTTTTCTTTCTTTCTTTTTTTAGCAGGATCAAGCTGTTTAATTTTGCATGGCCTAAACCAAAGACATACCTCAACAAACCAGTACATTTGTTTAAAAAAAAAATGTGTGGAATTACCTCAGAGACTGATTCGCGGTTCATTGCACTCAAAGTAAAGTATTAATTACAGGATCACAGATCTTACTTTTTTGGCTTCATCAAAGCCAAGACTTCTTTCATTGTAGCGAGTAGGGATGCATCGATACCGACACTGGTATCGGGTTTCGCTCCGATACTGTGCTGAATTACTCGTAAGAAGAAATGCTCCGGTACGAATGTCCATTACCAGGGGATCATACAGTGTGACGTTGTTGCGCGAATGAACAGACGACAGGAAATTGTGCAAACTGCGCTGTTTGAAAATATCGAGATGAGGAACTAAGGCATCTCCCTACAATACAAGTAACCTGATAAAACGTCTTATGGCCTATTACCGTGCGAGCTGATACTGCTCTATTAAATCTACTCTTTAAACATCTTAAACATAAAAAGCACAAGGGGTTCATCGCTAGCACGCGGCACACGGCAGCAACCAGCATACACGCAGCTAAATAAAATGTTCCCTTGACTGATCGATAACAAGTAGTTTACTCGTTCTGGTATCGGTATCTACGAGTACCAAAAAAAAAAAAAACAGAAAAAACAGGTATCGATGCCTCCCTAATAGCAAAGTTGTGTTTGCGTTTCTCAGGTAGCGGTAATGCTAATCATACGAAAGCAGAGATTGTAGAATCATAGAAAAGTGGTATAACAGCTAAACGCATGCTAATGCTAATAGGTGGCCTGGTGTAAAGCAAAGCAGACGGCTTTCACTTTAAACCCAGTGGAGAAAAGACAGACTGGATTTAAACCCAAGCTAATGATGATAAAATAAAACCAGAAGTCTGAGAGAGATGGAGTAGATCACGCTACACACACGTGCTTAACTGGTTCACTTCTGGATCAGGGTGAAAGCTTGGGATAGGATTGTGTGACATAACGATCGTTTAATAGTCTGTAGACGATATTACACTGCCATGATATCCAGTGATGTCACTCTGATTACGCTGTATTTCTTTGCCAGACCTGGCAACCCTTTCGCGTAGGAGCGTATCAGTTTAACATCGGCGTGTGTTCCTATGAGTTCTCACACAGAAATACACCGAGTCTGTTTCTCCACAATGAAACAGGACACGAGCCAATCGACGTGTGAATCTGGAACGATTCGCTCAGCTGTTTTCGACTCGCTGAGATACCGCCTGTAAGCCCCGCCCACTCCCCGCCCATCTCACATGCTCTCGCGGCGCGCTCTCGCTTTCTGCAAAAGTTTAGATCCGAATATTTTGAGTTCATTAATGTGAAATAAAATGTAACAGTGTACCGTATGTTCGACTTAGCTATCATTAGACTGCTGTATAATTAGCAATGATTCGATTAAATATATTTATTACAGAAGCCACTGAAAAATTTCACCTAAAAGTGATTTAAAAAAAGAAAAAAAAAAAGACACTTTCAGATTACACAAGCGCACAACAACGTGTCAGATTTAACACTTTACAAAAAATATTAATGGTAATGATAAATAGAAAGTGATTAAATACACTGTTTCTACTCTCCTTAAACCTGGAATGGTGTAACTGCTAGTTTTCCTTTTTTCCGCACACGTGAACACTGAGACGCGATTTCAGATTCCTCAGAGGGATCCGGTGGATCACGCATGAGGTCCAGCATGTCTTCAGTTCCCCGATCAGAGCTTTACTTCCTACCTGTAGGGCTGGGCGATGTGACAAAATGATCATCTCACGATACTTTTTACAAGATATTTTTATGATACATGATATATACAGTAGTGCTGCATTTAAAAAAAAAAAAAAAAAAAAAAAAAAACTATGAAAAGCTTTTATGTCTACAAAAATACGTTACTCTAAACTGAAACAAAATTTTAACATCAACGCAGCGTAATTAGCAACGTAATTGCTATTTAAAAAAAAAAAAAAAAAACGTTAGATATCACAATACACGCAATATCTCAGAAAAGTGATCGGTGTTGTGAGAATGTGTTTAAGTAGTCAGCTTTCGAAGCTGTATATAGCAACGACAGTTTCTCATCAGAACAAAAAAAAAAAAAAACACCTATGAGTGAGAACAGTAGCCGTCGCTACACGCCCACATCCTGTACACAAACTAGACTTGTCATCTGCTAGCGTGAACATCAGTTCTGTGCGGTTATCATTTATCGTGATTTTTTTTTTTTTTTTTTACATGGTTAACAGTGAAGCCTAGCTTGTGAGATGAGGAATGCTTTGCACCGGGTCGCCTTTTCATTCATACAGCTGCATTAAGACAATAGAAATGCTTATTACTTTATAGAGGTTTAGTTTCTAAACACTTGGTGAAGCAGAAGTAGCACTGTGATCGCTGTAGTTCTGGAGTTCTCATGTCATACACAGTTTGGTGTTTTTCCTGCACACGCACTCTTGTTGTTCGCGCGAATCCCGGTGTGTTAGCGCTGAGAAACACTAAACTGTAACGCAGAAATGTTAAGCAGTCACAAGGTTTTGAAGCCTTCAGTGATTTTGACATATACATGATTTTTAGATTTGTACATTAGGGTTTATAATGGAGGGATATTTTTTAGATATTTTTAAGATGGATTTTGGGTGAATGATTCATAAACAAAATGGGAAAAAAAAATAATAAAACAGGTTCAATAATCTGCAGGATGTGAAGGGTGTCGAACTTAATTCCTGAACAATCACAGCACTGTTCAACTGAATGGACTGGCTTAAATGACACAATAAATAGTGAAGTCACAGGACATCACACACTCGTTCACACACTCGTTCACACCTAGGGACAGTTTATCTTAGCCTGGCATGTGTCTGGGAGGTGGGAGGAAACCGGAGAGAACCCGAGGGAAACCCACATGGACACGGGGACAACGTGTGAAACTCCATACAGACAGTAACCAGAGCTCACGATCAAACCAGAGACCCCGGAGATGTCGTCATCCTACTAGCTCCTACCTGTAGGATAATAAATGATATCGCCTGTAAGCCCCGCCCACTCCCCGTCCATCTCACATGCTCTCGTCTGCACTCGCGGCGCGCTCTCGCTTTCTGCAAAAGTTTTGAATTCATTAACGTGAGATAAAATCTAACAGTGTACCGTATGTTCGACTTAGCTATCATTAGATAATTATAATTAGCATTGAATAAATATATTTATTACAGAAGCCAATAAATTTCGCCCAAAATTAGAAGAAAAAAACAAAAAAACAAAAAGCAAAAAACGAAAAAGAAAAAAAAATGAATACTTTGACCTATAAAGATTACACAGGCACACAACCAAGTGTCCAATTTAACACTTAACAAAAAATATTAATGGTAATGATAAATAGGAAGTGATTAAATACACTGTTTCTACTCTCCTTAAACCTGAAATGGTGTAAATGCTCTTTTTCCCCCCCGAATTTCTCCACATGTGAACACTGAGACGCGATTTCAGATTCCTCAGAGTGAACCAGTGGATCACGCATGAGGTCCAGCATGTCTTCAGTTCCCCGATCAGAGCTTTACTTCCTACCTGTAGGGATGGGCGAAGTGGCAAAATGATCATCTCTTGAACTTATACTTGAAGATATTTTTATGATACACATTCTGTATCACGATATATATACAGTAGGTTTGCTAACCAACTGCCAGCAATACAGTAGTGCTGCACTTACAGTGGATATAAAAAGTTTACACACCCCTGTTAACATGGCAGGTTTTCGTGATGTAAACAAACGAAACCAAGATAAATCATGTCATGAACGTTTTCTACCTTTATTGTGAAATTGCGGCCTATAAATTAACGTGAAAAACAATAAGAATCATTTTAGGGCAAAAAAAAAAAAATGCACAATAGTCTGGTTGCATAAGTGTACACACCCCTAAACTAATACTTAGTTGAAACACCTTTCGATTTTATCACGGCATTTAGTCTTTTTGGCTAAGAGTCAATCCGTTTTTCCACATCTTGACTTTGCAATATTTTGCCATTCTTCCTTGCAAAAGCATTCTAACTCTGTCAGATTGGCTGGCCATCTCCTGTGCACAGACCTCTTCAGTTGATTTGATTTCACTTTACTTTTGTTTGGGTAAAGCTGCTTTGAGACAATGACCTTTGTAAAAAAGCGCTATACAAATAAAAATGAATTGAATTGAATTGAATTTGGATGTGTGCTTCGGGTCGTTGTCATGCTGAAAGGTGAAATTCCTCTTCATCTCAAGTGTTTTAGCAGAAGCTTTAAGGTTTTGCACCAACAGAAGAAAAGCAGCTCCAAAGCGCGATGCTGCCACCACCATGCTTCACCGTGTGATGTGCTGTTTTTTGTTTTGGTTTTGGGAGATTGGATGTATTTTTGAGCAAACTTTATCTGAACCTGGATATTTTTTTTGGTCAAAAAAGTCCGTCTTGCCACCCTACCCCATAGCCCAGACATATGAAGAATTCAGGAGATTGTTGTCGCATGTAGGGAGCAACCAGTACTTGCCAGAAATTGCTGCAATTCTCTTCCTGACCAGCTTTCTCCTGGTCTTCTCATCAATTTTAGAGGGACATCCTGTTCTACTGTAAAGATATTACTGTCTTTACAATGTTCCATGGTATAGCCAATGCATTGGAGACTTTTTCTAACCCTCTGCTGGTTGATATTTGTCAACATTGAGATCCCGTACCTGCTTTGTAAGCTCTTTGCAGCCCGTGGCTTTTCCATTTGGATGTTACCAAGAAGATGTCAGGAAAATCCTATAGGAACAGCTGTATTTAATTGATGGCAGGTGTAACTAATTAGTATTTAACAGTTAGTTAGTTTGTGTGTGAATGTGATTGGTTGATTCTGAAGACTGCCACATTCCCAATTAGAAAAGGGTGTGCACACTTATGCAAACTGGGTATCGGAAGTTTTTTTTTTTTTTTTTTTTTTTTTTTTTTAAAACATTTCTGGTTGTTTGTTTGTCACTTGATTTTTATATGTTGCAATTTCACAATAAAGTTAGAAAATGTTCCAACATGGTTTAATTATTATTATTTTTTTGACATTTTAACAGGGGTGTGTAGACTTTTTATATCCAGTGTAAAAAGAAACTATGAAAAGCTTTTATATCTACAAAAATATATCACTTTAAACTGCAACATCTAAAGATTTTAATAAATTCTAAATAATAAAAAGGTTCAGTACAAAATTTTAACATCAACTCAGCGGCTACCAGAGTTGCAGTTTAATTGCTATTAAAAAAGTTAGAAAAAGATACAACAGTACCTGCAATATCTCAGAAAAAAGTGTGTTGTGACATTTTACGCTTAAGTAGTTAGCTTTAGAAGCTGTATATAGCAACGACTGTTTCTCATCTGAACAAAAAAGAAATGCTGGACTTACAAGAGAGAATGGCAGCGTTCGCTACACAAACTACACAAATCATCTGCTAGCGTGAACATACGGTGAGACAGCTACAACACTGGGTCTCTTTAGTGTAGATTATTTTGCTAAACTAATACATTGTGTACTTGAATCTGGTATTTTATATTTAACACTATGTTGAGCTGAAGAACTAAAAAGAAATGATAGTAGTGATGTCATACAGTGATTGGCTGGACATATTTAACCTAAGCCCCGCCCTCATTGTGCTTAGGATGAATATTGGGATTCGCAAGTCTGTTTAAAAAGTGTCATTTTAGAAAAATACTGTATATGTCTCTCTGAAGGTTCTATGTACAGCCGTACAACAGTGTCTCCCAATCACAGATGGTTCTAAGCAGAACCTCGAAGTAGCCAAAGAACCCCAGGAGGAACCTCTCACCGCCGCTGAGAAGCCCAGTGATGCATCTCAAAAATGACTGATAAAAAGTAATACAAGGTAAACGAAACCTGATATGATCTAAACCCATGGTTGAGGGTCACATTAAGGGAATGTGTTAAAAACCGCCATCAGCTCCTGTGTGTGGAAAGAACCCTGATTTATCACAGAATAAAACTGTGGACTGAACTGAGTGTCAACTTTTGGACTTGGAGCCTCTTTGAACTGTACTGTGTCTCTGTGCAGAAACACACCTGATGATAAAACCTGTGTATACGGCGCTGCTGCTGAATTCTGGATTGTGATTGTTCAGGAGGTGTTGATTAATTTTCTATAACAGCAGCTCTGACAGTAGCACAGCAGGTTTATATTAAAGCGCTCGTTCTAATACGTTATCGTTTCTATAGTAACAGCTCATTCACAGGGACGTGTACAGCGGACGCTCCACATAAACAGATTAAAAAATGTGTGTAAGAGTTGAAATGGTGCAGTTTATGCTTTGAGGTTTCTTGGTAAGGTCACAAAAAAAAGAGAAGCTGTTCGTAGCAACTGTAATGTGAGTGAGAACAGAAACCAACTATGTTTTTGAAGCACGTTTGAGAGCCCATCGAGGCACCAGGGCACCAAGTCTGCAAGGACCTGTATCTTTAGAAAGGTTTGAATTTTTTTTTATTTTTTTTTTTAAATCTTTGCAATACACATTGCTGTGCTCACAGTACAGCGTTGCCGTGACCCAGATCTGATTTTCTGCACAAGTCCGAGCGGCAGCGCGTACATTTTATTAAAAGTGCTTCTTCGTCCTCCGAGTTATACACTTCAAATCTAAATTGTATTATATAACTATACACAGAAACCCCTAACTGCTTCACAAGTTTAAAAGCTACAAAGGCAAAATAACGGCCAATTTAAAAGCAAATTATTAAAAAAAAATGTTTTATTGTAGTGTCACATTGATTTAAAAAAAAAAAAAAACACAGACAAAAATAAAATAACTCTTCCGTGCAGACGTGATGGAAGTTCACTGAGCTTTACAGTGGTACAAAGTGTTAGTAGTGGTATTAGTTCATTAAAGATTAAAAACAGTGCAGGGGAAAGGAAACGTGGCACTTCATCACTTCGTTCAAGATTTCTGACGAGGTCCGTCATCACTATCTTTTCAAAAGTTACACCCATCTTTTCATGGCAAAGCATTTTTTTTTCCCCCCTGAACGGCTCCTACAGCAGGACCGTAGTCAATGCCGTCCATTTAGGGTTAAAAAGTATCTAAAAAAAAAAAAAAATCTAATAAGCTAATATAAAAAAATTAATTAAGAGTGTGATTTCAGCTCAGTAGCTGTGTGTCTGCCCCTGAAACTGGATCTACGATGTGTAATGTGCAAAGTAAAGCTACTTGGATATATTGAGCTTATATCCTGAAATGAGAGGACTGTTCACAGGATTTAACATCACGATTGCACAAATACAGCAGGAACGCTTTACCTTTAGGTTCACAAACATCATTTATGGCATTAGTTAACATTATTAAACCACAATTAATGTTAAAGTCATCAACACTTGTGCTAAACGATTGTTCAAATTCTCGCATTAATAATATTTTTACCTCAGCACTGTTGAATTCTCCTTCTAACACGTTATCTTTACAGTTTAGTCTTCAGGACAGAGGAGTTTACGCTTGGCGGTTTCTCAGTAACGTGATAAGCTGCGGGTTTTTTTCTTTTTTTTTCCCTCTTATTAACTTCAAGAGAGAGAAAAAAAGAGCGGCTGGTGAGGGAACAGCTGCTATAACGTAAGTGAGAACAGGAACTTGTTGCCTGGATGTTTCACAACATTAAACGTAACTATAAACTGAAAAATATTTATGATGTTCATTAATAAATAAAACATTTTAACAATTACCAAATTGCTATGGAATATTAGGAATAAAACACTTGAGGATGTGCTGTTATAGGAAATTAATCAATTATTTACAGGGTGGTAACAGTAATTCCGCCTCACCCTGCACCACACCACCCAGATGTTGATTATTTTCCCGTAACAGCACAACATGGAGTGTTTTATCTCTTGCATATTCCATCAATAATGCAAGATAAATCCACACAATGGAAATAAATGATAAAATATTGATCAGATGAACTCAGTTCAGTGGGATCAAATATTAGATTTCCAAAAATTAACCAGCGCAAGCTTTTTGTAAAACGTTATTTTCAGTAATTAATGAATAAATGTTACTGTGTAAACAATTCAATTAATACAAGCGTTGATTACTTTAATATTATTAATGGTGTATTTTTGTTCACATTGATGATTCGTTAACTAATGTTAATTAAGGGAATCTTTTTGTAAAGCATTAGCTATAGAGCTTCACATCATCTGTATTTTGTGATTGATTGAAAACATTTTTTAAAAAAATGAAAGGCTCTGAAGAAATCAGAAGCGAGAGAGAGAGAGAGAGAGAGAGAGAGAGAGAGAGAGAGAGAAAGTCACTATTTCTCAAAGTACGGCAGGTAAAAGAACTTGAATCCCCTTCGCCCTCTAACAGCACAGCTTATGTAGATCACGTGGTAAACTGTGAGGGAAGAAAAAAATATATATATATATTTAAATAAATCAAAGCATTCAAATTCTGTTCTCTGCAAAACTGCTCTAATTTTATCTCAAAGTGCAAAATTTTGCTCAATCACTAGCTACTATTTCAGTTACGTTACAGCACAACGCTGTGTTGTTCTGGCTTGTGATTGGTCGGAAGGTGTTGAGTAATTTTCTATAACGTTGTCGTTTCTATAGTAACAGCTCATTCACAGAGACTTGTACGGCGGACGCTCCACATAAACGGATTTTTAAAAAAAAGTGTGTAATCGTTGATCGGTGACGAGACGTTTATTTAACATTTATGGAAGGAGTCTCCAGTGTCGGAGGCAAAGCTGTAACGTTAAGTTTTCCGACATCTTCAGGACAGAGGAGTTTACGCTTCTTTGCGGTTTCTCTGTAACAAGACGAGCTGCGATTTTTTTTGTCTTATTAACTTCAAGAGAGAGAATAAAGAGAGGCTGGTGAGGGAACGACTGTTTATAGCTGCTATAACATAAGTGACAACAGGAACTAATTAGTTTCATGGTAGTTCTGCAACATTACATGTAACTAAAAATGGATAAAAAGTGTCGTTCTTGACATTTTCATTATTATAACAGTTAGAAATGTGAACACTCTCAAAGATAAGATTATTAAGAGAACGTAAAGTGCTGCTTTTTCAGCTCTAACCCCCTTTAACAACCTTGCTGCAGATTACAAACAGGCCACGCCCTTTTTTTTCTCCTTCCACGTTATCATCTATTACAGTATAACATCAGAGATAAAGATATATACCAGACACACAACATATCATTTCACTCACTTGTGCAAAATACAATTTTTTTGTACCTTAAAGCTGACTTTATGCTCCTATGTCACCTTTTCCATGGTTTGTATTTTAATATTTAATAATAAATATATACAATGTACAAAAAAACATACCACCAGGAATGAAGAGAAGAAATCCAGAGACGAAGAAAATCGCACTTGAGACTTCTGTTAAGAAATAGAGCACAACTGTGTTTTTCCACTGGTGTAACACACAAACACACACACTCATACAAATTATCAGACATGTACAGTTACACACACACACACACACACACACATCCACACCATAGCGCACATCACCATTCAGCTATTAAAGGATGTGTTAATTATCTGTAGAGTTAAATTCAGTGTGCTATTCAGAGCGCACAGATGCTTTAGATACGCAACATTTTTAGCATTATTTAAGCAGTGAGCTCTGCTTATAAATCTCACCTGCGTGTGGGTTTAACTCGAGGACAATGCCTGTAAATATCAGAGCTGAGGAGACAAAGAGAGAGAGAGATCTGTAACATTCAGTAACCAGATTATGCAAACTACACTCTGAGTGGGAGTCAGGAATACATGACCAGGCAACTAAATAAACACAGTGCCAACAAGGCAGTAAAGCAGAACTGGTTTTTGGTTTCTCAGCCCCTGATGCACACAGAGATTTAAAAAAAAAAACAAAAAAAAAAACAGGCTGTGTTTAAATACAGCGTTTAAAACTTACCGACTCCAGTGATGAGGAGGAGGAATGAGGCGAGCACCACTCTCCTGTTCTTTTTTATTAAAGGATGAGACGTCCACCTGAGAACACAAAACAAAAGCAGACGCCATGTTAAAATAGATAATATCATAGATGGATAGATCATATATGTAATACAA
>CM075005.1:1457213-1482048 GCA_037576675.1 Pangasius sanitwongsei | reverse complement strand
GGAACCTCTTAAAATAAAGCTGAAAGTCTACACTTCGATCACATTTTGATTGTTTTATTTCAAATCCATTGTGGTGGAGTATAAAGGCAAAATCACAAAAACTCTGTCATTGTCTGTCATAAATAATAATAATAAATAAATAATAATATAAATAAATAAATAAAATGAATAATAAATATCATAAATTATACAGTGGTGGACTAGAATTAAAACTACAATCAGTATATTTTTTTTAGGAAAAGCTGCTACAATATTTTCTTCAGATTTTTCTTCAAAAAAATCATTACTGACCCCAAAACATACAGATGGTGTATTTAATATTTCTTATAATATATTTTAGAATATCATGTTTATTTCCTTTTTTTATGTTCATTTTCTAAATAAAACCATCAGTGGACTAGAATTAAAAATTGTAGAATTAAAGGTACAACCTTTAGGATCTCAAAAACAAGTAGTTTTTTTAGAGACCACAGAAATTGAAATGGATGAACAGCAGCTTTAAAACCTTTTTAATAAATATATATTCATATTTTAAAAAGAAGAAGAAAAGAATAATTGGCACCAAAATTATACAGTGGCTTTAATATGCCTTAAAACATCACACAGAATATTCATGTCCTGTTTCAGTTTAGAATTAAAAAGTAAAAGTCTAGAAATAAAGATAAAATTGGAGACTTAAAGCTACAGTCAGTAAGTTTTAGAGAACATGGAACTATATTATATATAATGATACAAAAAGCATAAAGATATTAGCTTTAATGACTTATATAGCATACCTTAGAACCTCAGGTAGAATATTCCACAATTTTATGTTTGTTTTGTTCATAAAACCAGTGGTTTAAAGATTAAAAACAAAATTAGTAGAGTTAAAACTAAGATGGAACATCAGATACAATTTGATTTACTTTTATGTCCGTTTTGATAATAAAACCTGCGGTGGACTGGAATTAAAGACTAAAATTGTAGAATTAAAGCTACAATCAGTATGTTTTTGGAGCACAAATTACAATCTTTTATAAGAGAATAAATATGTTAAAATAAATATTTCTTCATATTAAAAATAAATTAAAATAAAAGAATTAACACCATCAACTTACAGATGGCAACTTTAATGATTTTCTATAGTGCCATAAATCATCAGGTAGAATATTAACTTCACTTTATGCTTTTGTTGTGAATTAAATAATAAAAATGACAGAATTAAAGCTACAATCAGTGTTTATTTTATTGGTTTATATGTCA
Source organism: Pangasius sanitwongsei (assembly GCA_037576675.1). Lineage (NCBI taxonomy): Eukaryota > Metazoa > Chordata > Actinopteri > Siluriformes > Pangasiidae > Pangasius > Pangasius sanitwongsei. The sequence continues at coordinate 1,480,806 of CM075005.1, read as the reverse complement.
GTAAGAACTCCAAAGTCAATATTCTGCACTAATGAACCGAAAGTTGTGCTTTTGTACAGTTAATATCAGTACACTGTCAATATCAATATCGATTTGAATCAATATCGAATTTTATAATTTTATAATCAAATTTTATATCGAATTTTTATAAATTCATTCCACAGGTGTAGGTTTTATCTCAGAGCTCCTTGACTAACTCTCTGGCAGTCCTGAGATTTAACACTGAAACATATCTCCATATCTACATGAACGCACACTCTTTGAGCTGCACAAAGGAGATTTCACTGTTTTTATTCATCTATTGATTCTTCATCTATCCAGTTTGGCCGATTCTGTGTCCACTGTAGCTTCAGATTCCTGCTCTTGGCTGACAGGAGTGGAACCCGATGTGGACTTCTGCTATTGTAGCTCGTCCACCTCAAGGTTTGATGTCTTGTATATTCTGAGATGCTTTTCTGCTCACCGTTGTTGTAAAGAGTGATTATTTGAGTCACCGTCAACACACACTTAAACTAGTCTGACACGTTTCCACCCACAGAACTGCTGCTCACTGGATGTTTTTTGTTTTTCGCACCATGTGTAAACTCTAGAGACTGTAGTGTGTGTGAAAATCCCAGGAGTTCAGCAGTTTCTGAAATACTCAAACCAGCCCATCTGGCACCAACAACCATGCCGTGATTTTATGCATTTATGCCCCGCTGACACATGATTAGCTCATTGGAGATTGTTGAGTACATATACGATACGCCATTGGCTCTGGATTCGGATCGAACAGCAGCTGAAAGTGCCTGGCAAGAATGTGTGTGTTTTCTTAGTTCTAACAAAGAAACCATCCAGAGGAAATGGGAACACCTTCGGGACAAGTCAGGAGGGACGTCCGTAGATGTTTCCTTCTATTCTGAAATGCTTGGATGGCAATCTGATTTTATATTTTATAAAACTAGGTAGGCTTTACCGAGCACACCATATCGCCATATCCTCATGACCTATCCTGTTTATAGATCGCCCTCTTGAGTATTGAAATTTGTGTAGATATCTAAGATACGCTTCGCACTTAAACTCACAACCTTCCCGACATTGAACTTTTCCCGATACGTGTACAAGATGTAGATAAACAGATTACTGACAGCTGCACTCTGTAGTCGCTTCATCGCAGCTCCACACTGTCACCTGGAACAGAAAAAGCCTTACAACACTTCACACTGAAATGAAAGAGGAAGCACAAGAATGTGTATATGATTTCCACATGAAAAAAGTCTGGGCATGAATAAAGAAATTCTTTAAAGCAAATCAATATTTCTGTTATCACTGTTTACCTTTAATACTGTATCAATTCCTTTAGATTCACTGTTGTACAGTTTTGTAAAGAACTTGTTATAGCTCTTCTCCAAACTTCAGTTCTCACTTTGCTTCTGTTTCTGCAGAAAATTCAGAACAGCCTCCAATAATGTTTTATCTGAAGAGTTCTCTATTACTAAATATGTTACTACGCACTGCACACATTAGGCATGTGCAATATTGAGTTTTCCCTGCTCGTGAATTGGTAGTCAGGAACTGCTGGCTGGCAGTGGCAACTGCAAAAAACTCAGCTGGTTGGTGGTTTTTTAGATGATTCTGCAGTAAAGTGCAGCAAACAGTAAAAAAAAATAAATAAATAAATAACACAGTAGATTTTCAATATAATCCTTATGTCCACATGGCCGACATTTTCACTGTTGATCTGCTGCTCAAAGTGTTTGAACGCGTCTGAGCGCCATAAAGTGTTCGATTTGTTACTTCACCGTACACCTATTTTATCTTTTTTAGGTAAAACAAATTTCATCCTTTCAGCCTCAAAGTCAAAGGGCTGTTTTTGACAGTTTTTCAGTGGATGCTTTTTGGTGCCATCTTTAATAAATATAATTTGACTGATATTAAATATATACTTGTCTAATATTAGCTAAGTCCAACATACGCTGATAGATTTTATTTCACATTAATGAACTCAAAACATCTATTTACCGGGACAGACAGTGAGGCGCTGGGAAAGGGGGCGGGGCTTACAGTTAGTGTCAGTTGGCTCGTCTCTCGTTTTATTGGAGAGAAAAAAGGACTGCTAGTTTGACATTTTTAAGAGTGATAACTTGTATTAGCTACTCCGGTGTTAAACTGTGGAACTCCCAAAAAAAAAAAAAAAAAAAAAAAAAAAAAAGGTCACTGGATATCGTGGCAGTGTAATATCATGTAGGGACGATTTAATCATTATATCACACAAGCCTAATATACATAAAACGTTTGTTTTTTTGGTAAATGAATTCTGGGACAAGTCGAAAATTTTCTCTTTTCCACTGACACAATAATGCAGATGATATCAACTAAATAGCTAAGAAATGAAGCAGATATTTGTGTATAAATGTTTAATTGATAATTGATGTTTTAGTTGATATTTGTGTATAAAAACAAACAGGGTACCTAGACTTTTGAAAAGTACTTTTTGTTTTAGTTACTTGAAAAAAAAAAAAAACTGTTGATGCACCATATTTTATTATTTTATTTTATTGCCAAAGCACTTGTTAATCTTTAAAAAAAAAAAAAGAAATATTATATTAATAGTTAATCAAATTATATTTAGCATATTTGTGCTTTCACGTGCTTCTTTTAGAAGAAGAAGAAGAAGAAGAAGAAGAAGGTGTTTTCTTAATGTCTTCTCCATCTAGATGCATTTTAGTGATGCAAAGTTATGAAGTGGATGCGAACAATAATAATAGAAGAAAACAGAAGATTGCTGCAAGAAGAAGAAGAAGAAGAAAGAAAGAAAGAAAGAAAGAAAGAAGATTAAAGTCCCAGCATTTTGTAGGGTGGTGTATAAAATAAGTAGAAGACACTTCTGTCAAAAATGGAATTAAATTCTTTAAAGAATTCAGCATTTATTACTGATTGTTTTCGAGATTAGTTTCGACGTCCATCGCTGCAGAGAAACATTCACAATCTGCCGACGCTCTGTGTGGTGCAGGTGGAGGAGGTAGCTAGGTATGTATATGTACATGGAGTTTTGCTGTGTGTGTGTGTGTGTGTGTGTGTGTGTGTGTGTGTGTGTGTGTGTGTGTGTGTGTGTTGAAACAGGGAGTGTGTCATCACGGTTAAGGTCTTCAGAGTCTCGCTGAAGAGTAGCCGCTTGATAAAAAAAAATCAAACAGGAAAACAGAAGGAACGTTTTTCTTCCTGTGATTTGGACACGTGACTCCCACAGACAGTGAATTAAACCTTTAATCAGAGATTTAGATTTAGATAAATTTAGATTTAGAGCTTTAAATTCAGATCTGAGTCCTATAAATGCTGTTTTTTCCCACCGACACAAAGCTCTGATCACCTTTTTAACAAGTCACTGGTTTGAGAATCAACCATTATGTAATCAGATGTGGGCGTTACCTAACACACACTGTAAACACAACAACAACAACAACAACAACAACAACAACCTCATGAGATATCTTAAAACAGAAAGCGCTAACTGCTTTATTCTGTACACATGAGCTAACAAACGGTTGTGATTGGCTGTCATCATTTTGATTGACAGGGAAGAGAATAAAGCCGTTCCTCCCACAGTTACGCTCGTGAATTTTAATGGAAGATTTTTAATTCTTTACAAATAGGAGAGAAAAAAAGGAGGAAAAATAACCAGTGAATTGAAATTGCCAGTAAAGTTTGTGTTCCTTCATGGCGGTGAAGTTTTCTGTGAGGAGATGTTTACTTTATTCTGATTTTTTTTTTTCGTATTAACTGCAAGACAGGTTAAAAAGAGAGGCTGGTGAGGGAACGACTGTTTATAGCTGCTATAGCGTAAGTGAGAACAGGAACTAACTTGTTTACGGAACATTAAGCGTAACTATAAACAGATTAAAAAGTATGATGTGTTTATTAATAAATAAAATTTGGAAAATTGCTGTTGGATAAGAGGAATAAAACACTCAGGATGTGAACCGAGGAACCCTGTGACACTGTAAACCAATGCAATGCTGTCAACTGCAATAAATGGTCTGGAAGCTACATTGCTAATGCTAATGCTAATGCTAACAAACCCATCTTCAAGCAGCTAGACATTCAATATAAACGAAAACAAGCGAATCACGTAGCAATTTTCTTTCTACAGATAGCAGCAAGAGTGTGGATGGTAAAATATATGTTCTCAAAGTTGATCAGAGGATGTGATCTGTCACGGCTGTTGCCATGGTTACGAAATGCGCCCGGGAAACGCCCACATCTGATCAGCTAGTTCAGCGTCTAAACTCCGACTGGGAATACAGACTGTTTTTTTGTTTTTTGTTTTTGAAAGTTAATACTTTCAATAAATATTAATGAAAATCAATTCAGCAAGTAGTGCTGTATTTAAGGGAGAAATATTTTTCGTCATTTTAATGCTAAAGCTTTAAGTTTCAGAACAAAAAAAGTGACCTCTAGTGCAAAAAAATGATAAACACAGAGAGCAAAGGAGCGAAAATCATATCACAGCAGCGACAGGGTGAAGTCTCTGCATCCTGCGACCTTGGAATCAAATGCTTTCAGGACATGAAGCCGACTTTCCGGCCCTGTAACACCCGCGTTTATCCCTCACACACACACACACACACACACACACACACACACACAGAGCTTCAGAAACACACAATGGATGTCATAAATGCAGGAACCTGATTCACCATTTCATAACAAGGAGCTGAAATTAAAAACTCTTGGGCTTGTAAATAAAGGTGTAAATAAAGGTGTAAATAAAAGAGGAATGGAGAACCGGCTCCTGAGCACACATGACCCCAGATGTATTTTTTCTCCCTCTAATAGAGTAACTCTTCATGACCTGAGATTAAATGTCAGATAGAAACTTTAATGAAACAGGTAAATTCGTTAAGTGATGTACAGTCACACACGTTACACACTTTGCCTCGTCTGGGATTTCAACTGAAAAAGGAAAAAAAAAAAGTCAACAGTCCTCATGTTTTTTTTTTAAACCCTAAATGAATCCTTTAATTTCAGAATAAGTTTGTTTTCTTTTATAGTAAGTCAATCTAAGTACTATTTATTTCTTTTTTTAATAAGCAATATGAAAAGTATGACTCCAGTTCTTATTACTTTATCAACAGAGCTAACGCCGTCATGAAGAATGACTTTATTTCTCTGGCTTTTATCATACAACATTATGAATCGTGAAATTTAATGTTGAGATCTCATACCGGCTTTCTTCCGTGTGACGATTTTTGATCTCTTTAAAACTGTCGGGATCCTCATGTCAGAGTGCAATCCATCAGCAGGATGAACAAAAAAAACCCAACAATTATTACTGAAAAAAAAAAAAAAAACATGACCAGATACTTCAAGACTATCCCGGGTTATGAAAATAACTGGAGAATTTCCTGATTGAGATAAATCATGATTCATTTCCATTTTGACTATTTTTTTCTCCTTCTTTTATTTTTTTTTTCTTCTTTTTTGCAGTGATTTGTTGCGATGCTGTAGAACAGTCAGTGGAAGCCATACCTGTTGGGTTTAACAGTCCCCGTGGAGGTTTGAGGTGCTTGTCACGGCCCGAGTGTTTGTATTTTTTGTTTGTTTTTGTTTTGTGTTTATTCTCGGCCCGAGCGTTTGTGTGTTTTTTGCGTGTTTCTCCTCGAGCCGGGTCAGACGCTGGTGATGGAGGCGAGGCAGTTGTTGGGTTTCTGCAGTTTCTCAGCCTGCGTGCTGGGAGCCTCGGCCACGGAGCGGAAGGAGAACGGAGCGCCGATCAGGGAGCTGCCCATGTGACCCGGACTCAGCGCCGGATTCTGGCGACGGTTACTCTCCACGATACTCGAGGTGTTGGACGCCAAACTTTCCCGCGTCCTAAGGGAGGAAGAGAGGAGGAGAATCAGAAATATAAACGACAGGACGGAAAGAAGTGGAGAGAAAATGGAAATGAGGTCAGAGGAGGAAGACAGAAAAGATGAGATGCTGATTAAGAGGAAAGGACTGAAGATGATAATAATGAAAAAGATAATAAATAAAACACAGTGAGGACATGAGAAAAGAAAAGAAAAGAAGAACATTGGAAGGAGAAAAGAAGACCAGAAGGAGAAGAGAAAAGAGAATTGAAAACGTGGCAAGAAATGAGAGAAGGTAAAAGTGGATCAGAAAAATGGAGACAAGGTCAGAGAAAGGAGAGGAGAAAAGAATAGTGAAGAAAAGAAAAGGGTTAGAGGAAAAGAAACTGATGGAAAAGAAGAGCAGAGGAAAGAGGAGAAGTCAGAAAGGAGAAATGAAAGAAGAAGAGTGAAAATGAGAAAAGAAAAAAGACGGGAAGACAAGAAAAGGTAAAAGCGGATCAGAAATATAGAGATGAGGTCAGAGGAAGAGGACAGGAATGATCAGAGGATGACTGTAGAGGAGAAAAGCTGATTGAAGGTGAGAAGAGAAGAAAATAAATAACAACATGGTGAGGACAAAGAGGAAAAAGAGATCAAGAAAGATGACGAAGAGGAGAGTAAGACAGGAGAGTGAGAAAGAAGAGTGAAGAAAAAGGAAAAAATTTGAAAAGAAGAAGGGGTGGAGATGAAAAAAAAGAAAATAAGTAACAAAATGATGAGGACTCAAGAAGACAAGAGAAAAGAGGCAGAGGGAAAAGTAGAGAAGACAAGATGAGGTGAGAGGAAATGAGACGAGATCAGACAAAAATGAAGAGAAAAAAAGAAAATGGAATGAGAAGAAAAGATTGAAAATGAGAGAAAAAAAAGAAAAATGTGTTGAGGCCATGAGAAAAGAAGTTAAAGAGGAAAATCAGAAGAGGACAAAAAAGGATGGTAAAATAAAAGTGGAGGACAGGACATGAGAGGAGAGGAAAACAGGAAAGGAAAAAAGAAGAGTGAAGAAAAAGAGACACTGTTAGAGGAAAGGAAAAAAATGGGAAAAGAGTGTAGAGGAGAGAAGAGAGAGTAAAATAGAAATTAAAGAAGGGGAGTGAAGATAAGATAAGAGGGAAAAAAGAAAATAGTGCGGACAAAAGAAGAGAAAGAGAAAAGAGACAAGAGCAGAAACAGAGAGAAGAAATGACAGGAAGAAAGATATGGTGGAAAAAAGGATTGAGAAGAAAGGAATAAAGAAAATTAAAGATTACATCACATGAGAAAAGAAGGAAGGATAAGGAGGGAAGAGAAAAGAATCGGAGAGTCAGAGGGAAAAGAGAGAAAATGGAGAGAGGGACTGGATGGAAGAATGGATGAGATAAGAGCGATGAGAGGAGAGGAAAAGATGTATAAAGGAGCGAACAGAAGGAGTGAATATCTTTTCGACAAAAGCTATGAGGAAAACGTTTCATCTCACTGTCAAGGACACAAATTTTATATCGTTTTATTACGTCAAACAATTTTGTTACGTCAAAGATTTGTTACGTAAGTTCTGTTGTCAAACAAAATTTTATTATCTCTAACAAAGTTCTGTTATATTAAGCAAAGTTTCATTAATTCGAGAAAACAAACTTCAGTTATGTTGAAGAAACTGTTTCATTATGTTAAACAAAGTTTTGTTAAGTCTAGCAAACAAAATTTCCTTATATTGAGCAAAGCTTTACACTCACCGTCCACTTTATTAGGAACACCTGTACACCTGCTCATTTATGCAGTTATCTAATCAGCCAATCATGTGGCAGCAGCACAGTGCATAAATTCATGCAGGTACAGATCAAGAGCTTCAGTTAATGTTCATATCAAACATCAGAATGAAGGAAAAAAGTCTGATCTCTGTGACTTTAACCGTGGCATGGATGTTGGTACCAGAAGGTCTGGTATGAGTTTTTCAGGAACTGCTGATCTCCTGGGATTTTCACACACAACAGCCTCTAGAGTTTACACAGAATGGTGCAAAATACAAAAAACATTGAGTGAGCGACAGTTCTGTAGGTTGAAACGCCTTGTTGATAAGAGAGATCAGAGGAAAATGGCCAGTTGAAAAAAAAAACTGGTCTTTCTCCAGTCTTCAGCTGTCCAGTTTGTGCCCATGATAGTCTCTTGTTCTTGGCTGACAGGAGAGGAACCTGATGTGGTCTTCTGCTGTTGTGGCTCATCCACCTCAAGGTTTAATGTGTCGTGCATGCTGAGATGCTTTTCTGCTCACCACGGTTATAAAGAGTGATTAATATGAGTTACTGTATCCTTCCTGGCAGCTCAGATCAGTCTGGTCATTCTCCTCAGACCCTCCGCTCACTGGAAGTTTTTTGTTTTTCACACCATTCTGTGTAAACTCTAGAGACTGCTGTGTGTGAAAATCCCAGGAGATCAGCAGTTTCTGAAATACTCAATGTAATGTGAACAATAACTGAAGCTCTTGACCTGTATCTGCATGGTTTTTGCACTGCGCTGCTGCCGTGTGATTGAATGATTAGATAACTGCATGAATGAGGAGGTGTACAGGTGTTCCTAACAAAGCGGACAGTGAGTGTATGTCAAGCAGGCAAATTTTTGGTTAAATGATTTAAAGTTTCATGTTGAGCAGTTATTATGTAGAGAAAACAAAGTACACTACATTTTTTAAAATCCAAATAATTCACACACATTTTTATCACACTGCATAATATATATCTCAATGCATAATAAAATTCGATGAATATGCAAATTAGAAATATACTCAACCCTGCATGCCCCGCCCCTTTCACTGATGTATCAGTTATATATTTTTTTTGTATTCTAGATGTATAATATTATGAGCACAGTTTCCCGAAGGTATTGTAAAGTTAACTGAGAGAGAGAGAGAGAGAGTTCAACGTGATGCTCGCTCCATCATTTAATGACCTTAGCGCTGCAATGCCTTTGGGAACTTCAGCCCTGAATGAATGAATGAATAAGTAAGTAAATAAATAAATAAATAAATAAATAAATAACACAGTTGGTCATGAAGCACAACATTCTTTTCCACATCACTTTTAAGAGGTGCGTCTCCACCACACAGGGATTTACAACACTATTAAAAACTTTCACTATTTGAAAGTAATCCCTCAAATAATCACCTTATTTTTCCAAAGTATCCGTAATCTGATTACTGTCTATTTCTCTTTTTAGGAGCTGTAATGGATTATAGTTACTTATTTTTATGACATAATCCTGTTATAAGCAGTTATGATTTGAGCCCTGCTGACAAGGCACGCTGAGGTCAAATACAAGCAGTCATTAAAGGGTGACCTGAAAAGATCTCATTCCTTTCCTGTAATAGCCGTTACAGCGCCACGAACGATCGCTTTATTATTAAACTTATTAAGTTAAGAGAATTTAGAAAGAAAAAGACAGAGAGATATTAGCATCTGATCCAGAAAAACAAAAAGTAGCAATGTTAGTGGTTAGTGGATTTCTAAATAGCGGTCGACGTTATATGCGAATGGCTTTGTACTTTCATAAATTTGTGTTTTATTCTGGTGTTAAGCCTGTCACAGAAAAAAAATCTGTTTTCATCAACCTTCATCACATTTCCTCTTAAAATTACTTCAAAATTACTGGCAAAATAAAGTCACCTAATATGATTTGCTAGTAGTAGTATCTACCACCGTGTGGTATTTTAAACAAGCCCTTGTTGACTTCCCTTCTCCATTTCCCCTAAGAAGATCCCTGTCGACATGTTAAGGATGTTTGTGGGATACCCCCTTTGAACCCCCAAGGGAGCAGACATTACCCAGGATACACTGCAATGATACGATTTCATTTTTGGAAACAGCAAAAGCAGTGGATGACATTGTTTATAAATGAAAACAAGAGTAATAAGATGTAATACTTCTAAAATATACCATTTTGATTGGCTACATTCAAACTGGGTTTTATTATTTCGTGACAGCTGATGCAAGTTCAGTGTCTAATGGATAAGCTCTACTCTACCTAGTAGTGGTATATTTGCTAGTTACCAAGTCACTTATTTAGCACAACAGCTAGTTACCTGTACCTAGCTAAATGGAAGTAGGTTCCACAAACAAAACAACATGTGTCAAGTTTTCTTTACCTGAAAATCCACTTCCCAATGGATTGCATGTTGACATTTAATTGATGGGGTGATAAAACCTTCTGAATCAAGGTGGGAAGCTGGCATGGGTGAGTTCATAAGCAAACAACACAAAGATAATCCTGAACACTTTTCACAACCCATCCGAGAGGCTCCAATAGGTCTACGTCTTATGTATGAACAGTAAGGTTACATATGGCAAGTCACCTTTAATTACTACTTGTAGCTCCAATATATCGTAGATGACTGAAACCTTCAGACTTACCGTGGTGAGTTGAATCCACTGTCTACGGTCACACTGCTGCTGTCCATACTGTCCAGGCGTGCCGAGTGCGCCGACTTCTGGCTGTTGGTGTTCTCGTTCTCCTTGGGGCTCAGCAGAGTCAGGTTATTCTCAAACTTCCTCTGTAGATCGCGCTCCTTCTCTCGTTCCAGCAGCCACTGCATAGTCCCGCCCCCAACCCCACCCCCAACACTGACTCCACCCCCACCACCACTCTCTCCTCCCCCGGTCCTAACCTTTCCCTCTGGTGGAGCCGTCTCTTTATGAGAGGCTTCCTCCACCTCCTCGTCGTCGTCATCTGACACGTTGTAGTAGTCAAAAGCGGCCTCTGATGTAGATGGGATTCCCTGTTCCGGACCTGTAGGCGCTGGGGCGGATGCAGGTGAAGGGCCAGAGTTAGGCGGAGGCTGGGGTTCTAGAGTATCAAGCACCTCAGATGATTTCATGTGCGGCGTCTTTCGCAATGTGCCTGACTTGGAGTAGCCAGTGTCAACGTAGCTCATTGTCAAGATGCTGTGTGGCGGTTTGAACAAAGTGTCCTTGCTGAAAATCTCTTTCCTCTTATCCACCATCACGCCACTGCCACCTCCACCTCCTCCCCCAGGGTCAGCATTGTGTTGCTGATGCTGTATTAAACGTCCACTAGAATTGGGCTCCGGAGTCTGGCTTGGCGTGGGTTTACCAGATCCGCTGTGTCCCTTGGAGGCGGAGGCATCTTCTTTGTACTCCATGGGATGAGGGGAAGTGAGGTGCGGCGTCTGCCGATCAGCCGGTGATCCCTTGCAGATTCCGTCTGATGGCGTTAAAGTGTCGTGGTCGGATTTGCCCAGTGGTAACGGGGCTGTTAGGATTGTTTCGTTCGACGTATTGCACTGGAAGTAGTCATCTGCCAGAGGCTTGGGCGACAGGGCCTTCATGTCGCTGTAGGCTGGCAGGCTGTCCCTGCTCTTGTTTCGCTCCAAAGGAGTGTCCAGGCTCATCTTGCCCATATCAGGAACAGATATCTCGGAGCTGAACTTAGCAGCCGAAAACATAATGCGTGAATAGTGGGACGATTTTTGTGATGAGGCCCTTAGCGTCCCATCATCGGTGTAGTAGCGGCTTCGGTGATCCGGACTGCGATCGTAGTCTTCAGGAGGGCCTAACAGGGAGCTTCCACCTCCCAGTGGACCTTTGGAGTTGTCCATGGATCGCGATCTTTCCTTGGCTTTGTCTGTCCTTTCATTCCGAGATTTGCGGTCCTGTGTGTGGCTGTGACTCCGATGCACTCTGGAATGGGAAGTCCCACGTGAAGGCTCTGGGAATGGCATTTCTGTCCGCCTCTTTGCTAGCTCCCCTGATACATCCCATTCAGGGGTAACTGGGAAATAAGATTCAGCAATGTTAGGGTTGCTGTGGACGAGGTAGGCAGCACCACTCCTACGCTCTACTGTATACATGCCCTCCCTGGGAGAGCGCACCAGTGACTGACTGAAGAATCTGTAATCCCTATCCAATCCAACCGCCGCCAGGTCAAGATTGGAGCCCTCAGATGGATCACCGCGAGAGGCACGAGTCTTACTATGCGAGCGTGATTTTCCATGTGGGACACGACGATGACCTCGGCTGCGACGGCTTCGGGCACTGTGCTGAGCAGATGAATTCGCCTTACAGCGCTGGGCACGTTCCTCCTCTAGACGCTTCATCACCGCTGTATGGCGTGCCACGTTTTCCACCGTCAGGTCTGGATTGATACGCCGGATGATCTCCATCTCCACCTCGCGGGGGATGGAAACAGAAGATGGTGTGTCCTCATCCCTCAGAGGCCATTCCTCTGGTGGGAACTGTGCGGAAAAGGTTGCCAGCTGCTTTGTTTTGTCTTTCCTGAAGCTCAGGCGGAAAAGCTTCAACCCAAACTTTTTTGATTGCCTTTCGCTGCTGCCCCCAGTACTCCCTTCTTTCTTCTTGGTCAAAGTGTCTGTCTTATATGTAAAGGAAGGATTGGTCCTGCTCTTGTCTGGATCTGATGGGTGTTGCGTGGTTGCTGGAGGAGGTGGGGGCTGTGGGTATGAGGGAGGATCTCCTTTCGGTTCTTTTGGTGACTTCCTTTGAAGTGTGGTGTGATTGCTAGGCACCTCGTCGCGGTAGGAGTTGTAAGAATCGCAGTGGTTTTTGTGGTTTAGTCTTTCACGCACACAGCCCGATGTGGAAGGGGTGATTGTGCCAGACTGTGGTGATGTACACTGCTGTTGCTGTTGTTGCTGATGTTGTTGTTGTTGTTGTTGCTGCTGCTGCTGCTGTTGTTGTTGTTGTTGTTGCTGCCGATCATCCAGGTGGTACCATTTGCTGTTGGTGCGAATGAGGGAAGGAGTGATGAAGTAAGTTTGAGGTGTGACGATGAAGTAGCCCTCAGGTGTGGGGTAGATCTTCCGTTCTCGAACCAGCATGTTGAGTGTGTGACGCAGGATCTCCGGACTCGGTGTGGGTACACCTGAGGGGAAAAGGCAAGAGAAAAACCATAAGTGTGTATTCTGCCCAACACTAGGCACTAGTTATTAGGTATTAGCCACTGCTAAAATTCCATAACACCTACTTACACACCTGGATGAAGCAATTCGATATCAAAGATTGTAAAGGATTAAATTGTACATGTGTAAAACAATGGTTATTGGGTGGGACATGGCACAACGGGTGTCTGCCACGTCACAGCTCCCAGTTCTGTCCTCAAGTTTTATATGTTCTCCCTGTGTCCGCATTGGATTCCTCCATGTTCTCCGGTTTCTTCCTCCTCCCAAAAACATGCCAGAAGTTGGAATGCCTGTGCTAAATTGTCCCTATATGTGAATGACTGGCGTTCCCAGGATAGGCTCCAGATCCACCAAGTCCCTGACCAAGATTACTGAACCAAGATTGGTTACTGAAGATGAATCAATGAATGAAAGAATTAACATTTCAGTGTTTATTGTAAATTTCATTTCTAACAATGACTGAGTTTCTGAAACATGACACAAAGGATAAAATGTTTTTAAAAAAAGCATTTATGAGTGCTTGTTGAGGCTAGCATTATAGAGAGCAGGTATAAGTAAGTAGGATTAACTAGGATAGAGCCAATCATAATAAATATTTTGCTTGCTGGAATGCACAACCACCACTTTATCCACCAATCAAAACAGCCCTGGCATTACCTTATCTTTTATCATTGAGCCCTTAAGCCCTTCACTCTGATCATTGTTCTAAAATAGTTCAGTGTTTATGGTTGAATGAATGTTTATGAAGGTTCATTTCTTAACATTTCAGGTACCTTAAGATGCAAAAGCATGAATGGACCAATAAGGTGACACTGTGTATTAAAACTGATGGGCATGTCTTTGCACCCATCACACTGAATGACAAATGTTCAAGAATTCAAGGGACAAGCACACAAAACAGAATACAAAACTAGGTTGTATCAATAACGCTACTGGTAACAGATATCTCATTTATTCATACTCATATTCACACAAAATGCTCTGATGCCAATATCCGATACTACATGACACTATGCGATGCAGCCTAGTGTGCACTGTCATGCTAATGAACAGACAACGCAAAATGACAGCAATATATGGATATATTTCATGGTTAATGATCAAAGCAAAGCAGACTGCAATTGTGCCCTGAGAAAGCATCATGAGGAGGAACTGCAGTATCTATAATATAAGTAACTGGATAAAAAAACTTAAATATAAAACTCTAAATGAGGAGTTCATCTCTAGCAGCAAATGCTGGTTAAAAAAAAAAAAAAAAAACACTAGGTGAGTGAAAATAATAGCTCTTACACAGTATGTTGTTCTTGGCAATCGGCCTCTATCGGTCATTGGCAGCGAGGGATTCCAACACGACGAAAACAAAAACACACTTTACTTAGATCTGTACAGCAGCATTTTTCTGAAGTGAAACAAACCCCCTCGTTCTCCACTGCAACACCACTCGATCCAAGCTAACTAATGTAGCTAGCTAATGCGCTTCATTTCAAATCAACTCATTACAAAGAACTAAGTGCATGAACACATGTATGTGCTTTTTATGGCCACTGTTTAAATCAGAGAAATAGATCTAAACAAGATGTTCCATGATGTATCAGCATCAATATCAATATCTACGAGTACCAAAAATACTCTGTCCCAAAAGTATGGTATTGATGAACCCCTGATTTGAACATTAGCATGTAAAATGTCAATTTCATGTATATATGCAATTTTAAGTTTAAATGATATTTAAATACTCTGTGTTCTGTTATAATTTATTATTTACACCTCGCACCTCCGGGGTTGGGGGTTCGAATCCCGACTCCGCCCTGTGCGCGCGGAGTTTGCATGTTCTCCCTGTGCTTCGAGGGTTTCCTCCAGGTACTCTGGTTTCCTCCCAGCATCCAAAGACACGCATTGTCCATAGTGTGTGAGTGTGTGTGCGATTGTGCCCTGCTATGCCAACAGGACGGTCCCCGCAAATGAAAAGGGGCTTCTGGGGCCCCATTTTCATCAGGATTGCTAATATTTATAATCACTGAGAGGAAAATTAGATCAGGGACTGTAATATATACGTTACAGCCTGAACATTGTTATGAGACACAACAGAAAAAAAGAGACTTGAAGTATTTTTGACTCATGACTGTTACACAGCAGAAGCGTGCGTACACAGAGTACACAATGTCCTCACTTTTCTCTGGTCCTTGTATTACTTCAATCAGCTTTAAGACTCATTCCCTCTCTCACACACACACACACACGTACACACACTGAATCAAGCAGGATAAAGCAGAACATAAGCTATAACTGGTCAGGGTTAAGTGTTGCCCACCATTACATCATACCCTGGCAGTTGCCATAACAACATGACGCAACTATGGATACTCCACTTTTTTTCCCCTCCTCCAACGTTGGGAAGAGGAACCATGGCGCTAATTTCAGTCAAGTTTGAACGCCCTGTTCTCTGACTGACAGTAACTATTCTACGCTCTCATTGGTAAACTTGAATTATAAGCGAGGCTCTTCTACAGCTACTAAGAACATGTGTGTGTTGTCAGCAAAGCTCGGTCTAATCGGATATTGACAGTTTTGTGGTGATGTAGCCGTCACACACTGTTTCTCGCTTCCTCAGCAGAAGCTCCGGTTAACAGTTCACATAAAGGCTTCATGAGGTTCCTCAGGAGAAACATTAGCTCTGACCACTGGCTCTTCTGGTCAATATTTAATTGTATTTTTCCCAGATCAGGCCACGCCTTCAATTAATCCACAGTGCTTTGAGGAGTGAATCTGAGTGTAAATCTGGAAAAAACGCAATTTATAACGTTGAGTTTGGGCGTTAAGGGATTTTTCACTATTTGGCTTGTTAAATTCACAAATAAATCAACAGGTCATTTTTTGATTGCACAAAGTATTGATACTTTTGGCACCAGAGAACTGGAGTGTTCCCATCAGCCACCAGTTCAAACAACGTTCCAGCTGTGTGTTTTTTAGTTTCTGCTCAAGATCGGCACCAGAATGAAACAAACACTACTTAAGGGCAGGGTTAAAAGTACCGCTAATTTCTGAACTGCTTACATAAATACAGCGTGTGTTGTCAAGCGTAAATCATGTTACATGCTTAATATTTCACTGTAGCTCGTCATTCATCACGTAATATGTCACTGTAATTTGCATGGATTGTGAAAAATTGGTTAATATCGTTATTTTTCGCTGCCTATGCATGCTAAAGTAAGAAGACATCTAAAGGCTAAAAAAAAAAAAGAAGTCATTATATTTTAATGCAGGTTTACAGAAAAATGATCTCTTAAGCAACGGTTTTATTTCTTGACCTTCGCATACGATTAATTTGGAGTGGAACAGGATAATCAGACATAACAACAATATTTGGCAGGAACTCTGGTCATTGTGATTTGAATGTATTATTTTTTTTTAAAAATTACAATATATTTTTGGTTAATATTATTTTTCTCCACATACAGGTGCAAAAATCAGAAAAGGTTTAAAGACAAGAATAAAAGGTGTGTTTTAGTGCAAGTTTACAAAAATCTTTAATCTGATTGATTATTATTATTATTATTGCTGTTGTTGTTGAAATCGAAAACATCAAGATTAAGCTAAGAATAAAGAACAGTGGTGTGTGTGTGTGTGTGTGTATGTGTGTGTGTGTGTGATTTGTATAAAGTCAATCCTCATTACAGTAACTCCAGTATTTAAGCCTAACAAGTAACAGGCATCATAAATGCCATCCCATAAGTAAGTATAAAAAACAGCACTGCTGTCATTTCCCATCATGCTTTGAGGCTCTCTATCGACTCTGCATTTCTCATCATGTATCATGATGGACAACACCAGGATGACATCATCGAGCTCCAACCCCCTCGTCAGCACAGTATCGATTAGGGACGTGTGCTCGAGTCGTTATTCCCGAAAACCCTGCAGCAGCTGGCATCAGTGCAGTGAATCACAGCAACACAATGACGGAAATTGTGTGTTTCACACACAAACAGGACCGGGATATTAAACAGGAAGTTCAGACATAATTAAAACACACACGATGACCTCTTTACTCCAAATATGGTCGATCTGAATCCACTGCTCTGGTGCTACAAACCAGGCTACAAACAGAGATTTTGGATAAGAGCCAGGTGAACAATTTGTATTCCAGTCGAAACTTAAGCAGCAGTTCCACCTCATCGTCAGTCCACGTATGAAACCTCATGTTTGTCTTTTTCCTTTTTGAACTTTTGACTGCTGGTGTTTTTCCACATCTCGCTTTCTCTGACAATCAATACGCAGCTCTTAATATTATTCTTGAGGCTTTTGATGTAACAGTTTTTGACGTACTGTCATTGAGCTGATGTGCTGATGAGAGCGTTTTTAAAATTGTTTTGTGTATTTATGTAGATGGAGAATATTTACAAAAATGAAACAGTAAAAACTACATTTTCAAAAATATCTGTGTACATGTGGACAGGGCCTAAATCTTCACATACTTTCTATAAACAACATCATTAATCTCGTATTTTAAATAAACAATTTTTAAAATACTAGCAATGATCTGTATTTATGCATTTAAGTTCAAATCATGTACGTCACTTCCAGCGTTCTGTTATAATTTAACCTTTACATGATGGTAGGCGGAGCCTATAGGAGGCGGAGTCACCCCCATAACTAACATTCCAGCATTTAGCTACAGGAAGTTTAGTTCATGTTTACACATTACAGGACGTCCCACTGTGTTCTAAACCACATTAACGTAAGATTTTGTGTATCTTCCATTACCTGTTAGCAACATTAGACTCGTAGCACAATCACAGAATTAAAGATACTGAGCACATCTACAAAGGGTACATTGTGTGAATTGTTGCATGAAATTTAAACTTTTATGCTCTGCTCCATTTATATAATCAACATGAGCTTTTTATATTAAAATGTATTAATACACTTTTATCAAACGTATAATATAAACTAAACATTCCACATTTAACGTGACATAAATATGACATTATCTACAGACACTGACTCACCAGTTTAAATATAACATGTGGCATGTGTATCGGGGTGTGTGTGTGTGTGTCTGTGTGTGTGTATCTGTGTGTGTGTGTGTATCTGTGTGTGTGTGTGTAAATGTAGGTATAATTATGAGAGTGTGTGTAAGGAAGCCTTCAGATGTGTCAGCGTGTGACTGTGATTTGTTAGAGTGGCATGGCCCGTGTGTATGACAGGGCAGTGTCATATGTCCTTTACAATGATAAGACAGTGTCATATGTCCTTTACAATGATAAGACAGTGTCATATGTCCTTTACAATAATAAGACAGTGTCATATGTCCTTTACAATGATAAGACAGTGTCATATGTCCTTTACAATGATAAGACAGTGTCATATGTCCTTTACAATGATAAGACAGTGTCAAATGTTCTTTATGATGATAAGACAGTGTCATATGTTCTTTATGATGATAAGACAGTGTCATATGTTCTTTATGATGATAAGACAGTGTCATATGTCCTTTACAATAATAAGACAGTGTCATATGTCCTTTACAATGATAAGACACTGTCAATGTCCTTTACGATGATAAGACAGTGTCATATGTCTTTTACAATAATACGACAGTGTCATATGTCCTCTCAATGATAAGACAGTGTCATATGTCCTTTACAATAATAAGACATTGTCAATGTCCTTTATGATGATAAGACAGTGTCAATGTCCTTTACGATGATAAGACAGTGTCAATGTCCTTTACGATGATAAGACACTGTCAATGTCCTTTACGATGATAAGACAGTGTCAAACGTTCTTTACGATGATAAGACAGTGTCAAATGTTCTTTACAATGATAAGACAGTGTCATATGTCCTTTACAATGATAAGACAGTGTCAATGTCCTTTACGATGATAAGACAGTGTCATATGTCCTTTACGATGATAAGACAGTGTCAATGTCCTTTACGATGATAAGACAGTGTCAATGTCCTTTACGATGATAAGACAGTGTCATATGTCCTTTACAATGATAAGACAGTGTCATATGTCCTTTACAATAATACGACAGTGTCATATGTCCTCTCAATGATAAGACAGTGTCAAACGTTCTTTACGATGATAAGACAGTGTCATATGTCCTTTACAATAATAAGACATTGTCAATGTCCTTTATGATGATAAGACAGTGTCATATGTCCTTTACAATGATAAGACAGTGTCATATGTCCTTTACGATGATAAGACAGTGTCAATGTCCTTTACGATGATAAAACAGTGTCAATGTCCTTTACGAAGATAAGACAGTGTCAATGTCCTTTACGATGATAAGACACTGTCAATGTCCTTTACGATGATAAGACACTGTCAATGTCCTTTACGATGATAAGACAGTGTCAATGTCCTTTACGATGATAAGACACTGTCAATGTCCTTTACGAAGATAAGACAGAGTCAATGTCCTCTCAGTGATAAGACAGTGTCAAACATCCTTTACAATGATAAGACAGTGTCAATGTCCTCTCAATGATGAAGTGATGATGGTCCACAATGATGGTGACAGGATTGCTTCAGATGTCCTCTCAATGATAGGGCATTATCAAAAGTCCTCATAATGATAATGTTAAATGTCAATGTCCTCACCATAATAGGATGAATGGATCATTACGTGTCCTCATAATCACATGGTCCTCATAAAAATATGTATGTTTACAGTAATTAATTAGCTACAGTAATTTCTATGTAAAATAAAGACAGACAATGTGTGTGTGTGTGTGTGTGTGTGTGTGTGTGTATACCTGGGAAGCAGGTGGTCAGGTGCTCCATCAGGGCATCCTGTGTAACAGGCTTGCGTGCTGAGTTCATAGCTGAAATGGCCAAACACAGAATCTCGCCGAGCGGAATAAACTGAGACTGGCTGATCGGAGACATGCTGATGGGGGACACGTCACCTACAGAGACACACACACGGACAGACAACTGTTTTAGTACCACTGTTTAAAAAAGTTACATACAATACACCAGCAGAATAGTGAGGAAATCGGAAACTTTTATATTTTTAACATTAAACTCCACCATCAGAGTTTTAATCTTAGTGTTTGTAGCCAGAAAGGCTGGCAGTTTTACATTCTAATCTTACGGATCTTGTAGTTTAGTAAATTAACATTAAGATTGTAGTTTGTGATTTAAAACCCATGGCAGAAAGTTTAAAAAAGAAACTAACAGAGGTTGTCAGTGTGTTTAACATCTCCACGCTGCTTCACAGAGAAGAACATCACTTCCAGAACAGCTAGCATGAAATCGCTAAGGAAACCTGATGGACAGGAACGTTTCAGCTCTGACCTTCCCGCCACTGGACAGAACTTTTAATCTTCCGAGGGTTTTCCTTACAACAGCTTACAAATTCCTAGTCGCCGCTTACACACTTTAGCAGCATTATACTTATGCTATTGCCCATAGCTAACCTGCTAATTCAAGCCAGCAGCCATAAAAGAAAAATGAAAATTACAGCTGACTTTATAACCATGTACTGGAAAACATGGTGTAAAGTGATCCATGGGAAATATATCATATTGTTCTTGTTATGCACGGATAAAAGCAATATGAAGGTCAACCAGGGGACGTGTGTGTGTGTGTATGTGTGTGTATGTGTGTGTGTGTGTGTAACCTTATACTGACGATTTAGTATTGGATGCATTAAGATCCTTGTCTATGTCAATATCCATTCCAAAGGGAAAAACACACACACACACACACACACACACACACATTGGATTTATATAAGGAATGTCGTCTCACTCCACTTCTATTAAATCATGTTGCATTTGATTACAGCGTTATAGCATTAGTGAGATTACTGTAAGATATATTAGAGCAGACGAGTCGTGGTCTAGAACACACGTTCCATTTAAAACACAGCTGACTCATAATGATTGATCATATCTGTGTGTGTGTGTGTGTGTGTGTGAGTGGAGTTTAAGGACAGGAAAGGACGCCAGGTTGGCTATGTTGACACTACGTTCTACTATTGACGCTCCAGTTACAACAAGAGAGAAGATACCAAAGAGTTAATAAATGTATGCACAATGTGCCATAGAGAGTAGAGTTAAGCATGATAGCATTTAGTCCAGCGCCTCTGTCTGAGCGTTAACGACAACATGTGACGCTGAAATTTACGTTTTGGCTGTAAATACACTCAAAAATACATAAATATGATGCTATTGATTAATTGTATCAGCCTTTTAAGTCACTGAGGACATCGAAGGACGTCATCTTAATCAGAGACACTGCTGATGTCGTGGACTAAAGTATTTATGGATAAAATTTTTACATTTTAATTATAACACTTAATTTACTTAACTTACAAAGTGAGCTGTAAGAGTAGCAGATGAGCGCATGGTCAGCTTATCCTACAAACTCTGGTCATGTTTTCTTTACAGGAGAGAGAGAGCACGTGCATCGAATTAACACAAACATTACCATTATTTTACGACAAATCAACACAGGAAACTAAAAGCATAATAAGATAATCTACATCCCGCACACACGCATTACGACTTCATGACCTCAGGTTAGTGTCTTGTGGCTTCATTAAGTTGCCTACGAGTATCTGATGGAATAAAATATAAATTAACATGATGTGCTGGATCAAGTGCTATTCTTTGCACTGCTGAATAATGAGTGTGGAAGCCATTTTGTTAAATTAAACCAGTGGTTAATGTGATAAATACAACTAGGACTATTCATGCAGCAAAATATTAGCAATATACTAGACTCTTCTCATTCAGATATCATCATATTAGTGTTTTTATTTTTATTTTTAAAATTGTCTTTTCATCAAATCATCAAAAAAAAAGCTATTTCCTTCTTTTATCCATATTTCCTATCCCGTTTTTTTTCTTGTGATTAAAGTCAAATGTGCTTTTGTGTTCTTGTGTTGTTTTTTCTTATGTTTAAACCCCATCTCAGACGCTTCTACTCAATAAATATGTGTATATAGATCTATAAACGATATAAATCCATAACAATACAAAAAAATTTAACCTCCTAAAAATCCAAAAAGCTCTTATAATGTGATAATAACAGAATTATTTTTGTATCGTATTCCATATAATTACTAAATAATAAGTCTAAGATATTAAAGGTTAGAGGTTAACATTTCACTACCTGCCATCAAAAATAGAAAATAAGATTAATATCAGACGGCACAAAAATTAAAGAGTGTTAAACTATATAAAATTATATTAAAAACCATTTCTGAAAGAGGCAATTCAGAGGGATGTGAAACAGATTAGAAAAAAGCTAAAAACTTTAAGAAAAATAGAGAACGGTAAAGTAAAAAAAAAAAAACTAACAAAAATGAATCAGGACAGCTTAAACGTTCATCACGTGTTTATATTGTTGCTAGGCAACCAGGAAATATGGACACTCACCATAAGCTAGCTAATGTCTGAGGAAAAAGATTTACCAGCTAGCTATGTTGTTTATACAGACAATGTAAAGGCAAAGTGACATCGGAAATGAGACAGAACCATCAGAAATATCAACATTTCTCTTAAGTTTTTGTACATTTTTTTATTAAAATGTTTCCTATAACCTCTAATCAGGACCAAAAGAAAGTAAAGACGAATGATTTGGTTCTGAAAGCGTACACCTACTCGATCATTTAATTAGTAAAAACTAAAACATGTTTCTCTAAGCACAAGAGAATGATACACCCCTCTAACGGACCGTACCATTTTCTTACTGCTGTCACTGACAGCAGTAGCAACGTACACACGTTAACACATTCTTTCTTTTATATTTACATAGAATGATCTAGCTAAAATTTCACTAACTGAATAAAGTAAAACTATAGCATGCATGACGGCTAGGGTAATTACGTTTAGCATCATCCGCTAACTGAACTTCCATGCATTCCTTTATAATAAGAATAAGCATCAGCAAAGCGTTGTGTCTTGTTTCGTATTATTATTTGGATCGTATAATTCTTTTGCTAAATTCCGACATTCTCAAAACCATCTGTAACGTTCCAGAGTGGTCCATTGAGCAAATTTAGGAGATAATAAATAAGCAGAGAAATAAGAAATAAAAAATGACTAGTGCTAACAACTGACATGCCACCGATGTTAGCTTGTAAGTGCATGTATTGCTAGCTAAACCAGCAACATGACAGAGCCAGAAGTGAAGCTCCGCAGACTCCATCAGTAGCCTTTTCAGATCTGATACAAGCTCCGCCCCTTGGGAACCCTAGTGGATGATGGGAAAGGTTAATGAGAAAACAGAATTCACGCTAGCAAGTAACAAAGTAGTCCGACGTTTCTTCAGTTCCCCACCTACAATCAGTTCCCATTTAATGTCTGATGGAAAAATGGAAGACCCGTAGTTTCATCTCATCCTGTCACATACGACCCGTCCTTAAATGCGTACAGAGACAAGAAGAAGAAAAATAAAGCTTGGAAGGAAGTCGCAGAGATTGTTGGTGTTTCTTCTGAGTGTCTGTAGCTAGTACAGTTAGCTTGTTTTGCTAACAAACCCGAGCACGTAACATGCAAATCAAGCAGCTGATGTTTAGCCGTGTGCTATTTATTTTGTGTTTAACTAGTTAGCTGTATATAGGTACTATCGTTTGTACCGTCTCTACTACTGTATCAGAAATAAAAAATGCCGTACAGCCCACGCCCACAAGCAACAACAGGAGTGGTTGCTACACCCCCACAAGAGACCAACTACAAGCGCCATTAGCGACTTGCTAGCAATCATCATCCAGCTCTTCTTCCTGTCCTACGTTTGTTCATGTTTCTAAGTGTGAACACAATACACAGTTACGTTTCACACTTAAACAAGGTGCTAGTGT
>CM075005.1:1449713-1454713 GCA_037576675.1 Pangasius sanitwongsei | reverse complement strand
TACAGAAAGACCCGAATCTAACAAGGCATCAGCTCCTGAAAGCGTTCTCTCCTCCTCCATGATGAAATCATGACTTTACTGTTCACGATCATTCTGATAGCACTTGAAGGCAGCATAAGACATTATTCCGCTAAGCAAAATCCCGTTAAGTTATTGTTCCCACCTATAAGTTGATTAGTTTCCTATAACAGCATGTCCACAAGTGTTTATTCCCTTTACACCAAGGCGATTCGCCAAAGATTACAATTTCTCATTTGGTACAGAACGACACGTCATACTGTTACCTTTAATGTTGTGAAACATCAGTGTTAACATCAGGTTAGTTCCTGTTCTCACTTACGCTATAGCAGCTATAAACAGTCGTTCCCTCACCAGCCTCTCTTTTTAATCTCTCTCTTGAAGTTAACAAGACAAAAGAAGATAAAACGCAGCTTGTCGTGTTACAGAGAAACCGCAAAGACGCATAAACTCCTTTGTCCCGAAGATGTCGGAAAACTTAAAGTTACAGCTTTACCTCTGACACTGGAGACGAGGGCTGGGAGATATGACGATATGATATCAATATCGTGAAATATTATGTCGTGATATCTTTTTATAATTTTTTTTAAAAAATTAAAAATAACAATAACCGCTGAAGCAGATTTGATGAAATTTCTGAAGAAGTGTCTGAATCTTTAAAATTGTAAAATGTTAAAAACATTTTTAAAAAATTTGTTTTAATTTTTTTCTTTTCAGTTAATTTACTTTCATACACATTAAATAAAAGTATCATCAAAAGAATTTTTAAAGTTGGATTTTTAAATGCAGCACTACTGTTATATACAACCTATATACTGTGATACATATCGTGTATCGTAGAAACGTCTTGAAATATTATGATGTGATTTTTTTTGTCATATTACTCGGCTCTTCTGGAGACTCCTTCCATAAATGTTAAGTTAAACATCTCCTCACTGAAAACATCACCATATCAAAGATTACACGCGTTTTTAATCCGTTTATGTGGAGCATCCGTTGTACACGTCCCTGCGAACGATCTGTTACTATAGAAACAACAACGTACGAGAACAAGCTGATGTTAGCAAATAAAGCTAGCCATGTCTCACAACCTGATCGTGAATGAATCATCGCTTTGGATATTTTTAAATAAAACATAAACCAGGTATGTAGAACTTTATTATTATTATTATTATTATTATTATTATTATTATTATTTTGCAAATAATGTCTATTAAATAAATCTATAATTGATTTAAGAAGTCACTTTGGAAAGCCATAATTCAGCTCATGTTCATATGACGCCTGTGCTAGCGGCTAACACCGCTCACACATTTGAGATGACGTCATCTCAGAGATGGAGTGAATCAGTGAAGGAGAAAGGGATAGAAAGAGAGATGCGGAAAGACAATAACCGGGCTTCTGAATTAACTGGTTAAGATGGCAATGTTAGCGACAATGCTAAATGCTGCACGGTTTATAAAACACGCTGAAATGTGTCATGTAGAAAGTAGAAATGTGCTGATAAATAGCATTCCTACGCTCATAAAAATATACTCAAAATAATTTAAATACCATCACTCCTGCTGTGAAACGGATAGCTTCGTAAACTTTTTTGTGTCATTTGCAACTTGTTAGCAAACCCCAGAAAAGTTCACTCGTTTGATACTAAGCTTCAGGTTCTAAAGTCATTATTTCTGCCACTTGGGAAATCAAGTCAGAAGCTGAATGATGTACGTTATGGTCCATATGTGCTTCAGCAAACCACAGCGACATAAAATATGAAATAGTAACAGACGTACTGAAATGATCAGAGAACCGGACCGACACACACTCGACAACATCGACAGATATTCCTGATCTCTTCCTTTCCAAAAAAAAAAAACCGTTCTCTTTTTTCTTTCTCCATCTGTCTGGTTCTCTCTCACTCTTTCATCAGACCTACTGCAGCTCGAGTTCATCTCTGGTTCATGGCGTCGGCGAGGTTGCTCACACAGAGCTGAGTGTGTGACGAGTGTTTAAACTTCCTCGCGCTGTCCTACTTACATCCAGCCTGAACCGCCAGGAGTCAAACTCGAGTCAAATTTACACATGAGAGACTTAACACCCGGGTCACACAGAAGTCACATTTACACACCGGGTCCTTAAACCACAGATCAAATCAGACACTCAATATACAAGTCACATGGAAGTGACTACAAATGCACAAAGTAGGGAACGTCACATACGGTACGAGTCAAGTGGCAGTCCAGTGTACGTGTAAGAAACTTTTCCTGTAAATGACTTAACAAACAAGTCACATGGGAGTCAAATTTACACCTAATAGGCCGTGTTCACACCTGGTATTAACATTCAGTTCAATTCAGTTTGATTTATATAGCGCTTTTAACAACGGACATTGTCACTGTCGTAAATTTATCCCTTAACATCTGTCTCAACTGATCCGATCACAACCGGACGGCTGAGACGCACAGTAGTTTACACCTGGCATTATGAACGCGTCTCGAGTGACCAGATTTCGTACCTCATTTCTGCTGGAGAAAGGCATTTGTTACAGTAGCCTTTCACTGCATTTGTTTTCAGGCAGAAATCTCCAGCAAATCCTATTTCATGTACGTTTACGGGCTGTTTTAAACGCTTCGCTCGTGCGGTCTGCTAACAAAACTGCCCATTAGCATGCGTGGTAGCTTTGCAGCTCACTCTACACGGGGTCAGGAGTGTAGCCTGGTAACGTTACATTAATTAATTCATGTGAGTAAGTCGGTATATTTAATGATCGCTTGCTCAAACAGAAACATTTCATTTCGCGTTTCGGGTTCGGCGTCATCCTAGCGGCGGCTTTTAGAAGAGCATCGTAGCAGGGCTAATCAAAAATTTCTCACACTGACAGAACTTCATCAGCTGTCGTCATGGCGATTTTTATCGGTGACAGCAAAATCCGTTCAAAAATTATACCTCAAGAAACTAACTTAAGACACCAAACATTAGCAACATTTGGGGAACTCTATGTACTTCTGTTCCTTTAAACAATACAGAAATCTGGTCCATATGAGAAAGACAGCACATGCATTATTAAAAGCGACATTTATTTCCACAAAAGATCAAGTTGGGGCAGCTGGAAGCTTTTTTATTGTGTAATGAGCTGCTGAGGTCAGCGCGAGCTGGAATCAGTGGTGGTCTGTATTTGATTATTGACTGCTGAATCCTGTCTGTGCCGTACACACGCTGCTCTCATCATCGACACTGTTATTAATGTCTACATCAGAGACAGAAACAGTCACCCAAATCCACAGTGACAGAAAAAGACTGCAAAAAAAGAATGATTATTATTATCAAAGATTATTATACCACAGCGGTGTGGAATTCTGGATTCTGATTGGTCAACTGCAAATCACAGGTTTGTATTAATGTGCTAATTCTAATACGTTATCGTTTCCATAGTAACAGCTCATTCACAGGGATTCGGACAGCGGACGTTCAATCATTGATCTGGTGAAGTTTTCTGTAAGGAGACGTCGCTAGCGTCAGTGTTTTCTGACATCTTCAGGACAGAGAAGTTTACTCTTCGCGGTTTATAACAGTCAGCAAATTGCTGTGGTTTAAAGGGAAACTTCACCCAAAAATGAAAAATCTGTCATCAGTTACTCCCCTTCATGTCTTTCCAAACCCATAAGACTTTCGTTAATCTTCGGAACGCAGATGAAGATATTTTTAATGAAACCTGGGACATTTCTGTCTCTCCATTGACAGTCCATGGAACCAAAACTTTCAAAACGTTCATAAAGTCATCGTAAAAGTAATCCATAGTAATTCATTAATGAAATGATGCTTTGTGTGTGCAAAAAACCTAAAATTAAGTCTTTATTCACAAAACATCTTCACTTCCGTATAGTTTCCCCCCGACGCGCGTTCACGAGAGAAGGACGACGCCTGCGTGCCACGTTGACGCGAGAGCAGACGATCTCGCGATATAACCAGGACCCAGAAGCGCTGCTCTGTTTACAGCAGAGGACGTTTCTCAAGGTTCTAGCATCCAGGAAATGCAAAATCAACTCTCCCTCTGCTGTAAACAGTGCAGCGCTTCCGGGTCCGGTTGTATCGCGAGAACGTCCGCTCTCACGTCATCACTACACGCAGGCGTCGTGGTTCTCTCATGAACTCTTCTTGCACACACAAAGCATTCGTATCGCTTCATAAAACTGGGATTTCACCACTGGAGTCATATGGATTACTTTTACGATGCCTTTATGAACTTTTTGAAAGTTTTGGTTCCATCAATGGAGGAACAGAAATTTCCCACGTTTCATTAAAAATATCTTCATTTGTGTTCCGAAGAAGAACGAAAGTCTTATAGGTTTGGAGAGACATGAGGGGGAGTGACTGATCACAGAATTTTCATTTTTGGGTGAACAATCACTTTAAGAGGAAATAAAACACTTCGGGACGTGATGTTATAGGAAAATAATCAACTTCAGGGTGATAACAGTAACTACGCTTCATCACACCACCCCGTCATTCAGTAGTTCTCCAGAAATGGATCAAGCTGAAAGTTTCTATAGTGCATTTCTTTATCTGTAAATTTCTGCATCTTAAATCTGTAAGTGGATTTCTAACAACAACTTGTAATTACGGCCATCATCAGCCAATCAGCTTTCAGCAGGCATTCACCAGGATTAGAACTGTGACATCGTTCTAACATACAGCGTGTGTGTGTGTGTGTGTGTGTGTATATACATACATATATATATATATATACAGTACTGTGCAAAAGTCTTGGCACCCTGTTTTTTTTTTTAGTACAAATTTTGTTATAGATTTTTATTTTATGACTTCTCCATTATCTAGTCACAACAAAAACATTAGTTTTCCAGCACAAATTTAAACGTTACAGAAAAATGTTTGTATGTCAGTAAAGAAAGCAGCAGATTCCATAAGAGACACTTTTCAGATTAAAAACAGAATGAAGGCTGCTGGGTTTCGCTGCAGAAATAAGAAGCGAGTCG